>CM076065.1:11230000-11585000 GCA_038088235.1 Zacco platypus
GTTGATCTAGCTCACTGTTAAGTCTCATAAAGACAACAAACTAATACTAAACATTACAACTTTCAACACACTCAAATGCAGTTTAGTATGATAGTGTAACGTTAGACCAAGTGAAACAGCGCTGCGTTACCTCAGTTTTAATTTGTCAAATAAACTGACCTGTATTAGTATTTCAGCACTTATGAGTAGTTCGGTAGAATGAAATGTCCTCGTTTCTTTATATTCCCGGGACTCGTGTGCCACTGATATCATTAGTCTCTTATTAGTAATCGTGTCCATGATTCTCGGCCACGCCCTGCTTCACCACAGTCATGTTAAAAACATGCTTTCACTCATCCATAAACATTATTTCACCATAAATATTATTAGATCCATCGCCATGACGACAAATTCCATGATTCCATATTCACTGCGTCATCAATCTACACCTTTATTGTTTTGAATTGTTTAGCGACCCCTAGCGGATGAAAAAACTACATAGTGCACCTTTGATACAATGAAGGCCATTGGTTTAATCAACAGAAACTCAAAATATTATGTTATCTGAACCCCATTAATTATTGAAGTTGATTTGACAAAATAAAACTGCAACTTGTGATAACAAATCATGACAGTAATTTTTTTTTTTACAGTGTACTGGCTTAACGACAGCTTTACCTCCAATGTTGCCGTGATGTATCTTGATTTCAATTGTGTCAATCCACAAATCTGATGAAGTTTGCATCATTGACTCTGTTATTTTCCTGTCTGTGAAGCTGTATTGTATAAAGTGCTATATAAATGAAGGTGATTTGACTTGACTATACTGTAAGATATGGCTTGGAGAAGGTGTTGTGTCTGTTGAAATTCAGAAGCTTGTGAGAAACGGTCTGCACTAAAGTTCAGACCCACCATCAGAAACCTCAGAGGTATTTATTCTCTTCCTAAGACACTCCTCACTTTAATTGTTAATGTCATCTCTGAAGACTTCCTCACTCTGTGGATTTGTGGCTTCTGGAAGGCTGATGGAGGTGTTGAAAGAAAGCTGAGGAGATGGAATACTCTTGGCGGTCAGAGCAGCCAGAAGCCATCAGGGTCAGATAGAGTGGGTGGACTTCGCTTCCGCTTGTATAATGATACTCACAATGGCACCCTCCTGAGTTCTTCATTTGATGGCACTGGGTGTGTGTTAATGTGCTAGTATATGTTATCTTAGTGTGAATGTGTGAATTACTGTCTCTCTCAGTCTTAGACTTTCTCTATTTAACACCTCTGTAGACTTTGATAGTAGTAATGAATTTGTGCTTATGTTTGTATTTGTTGTGTTATTTATGCAGCAGATCTCTTGTGCTTTGTTTGAGCTTCGCTTCTGGTTTGTTTTGGAACGAATTGTCATTCCAGCAATAGTACAAGGCATTCAGTGCCATAAATAATACTGCATTTTCATAGATATTTATTTTTTACCACAAAAATGATTCAATAATAATATATAATTAATATCTTATTTAATTTGATTTAATATTTATTTTTGTATTATTTTAATATATTTTTTTCCTAATTTATTTTATCATTTTTTTTGACGGTTTATTTATCAAAATAATTATTTTTCATAAGAAGGTGAAAACAAATACAAATGACTTATTGCAAATTACATAATTATTAGATTTTTTAAATTGCAATAATTTGCAGCTAGAAATTATACAGCTATTATGTAACAATTTTTCTTCCTTGTTTTAATATTAACAGTAAACTTCTGTTGTGGAGCATTTTGTTTGCATTTTTGTTGCTTGATTACATTTTAAACATGGTTGTTTTTATGTCTTCATTTGAATACCACTGTTTTTATTAAATCATAAATCCAGAAAAAAATAAACAGAATTATGAAAGAACAATATTTTTTTGTAGATCCCAATTATTTATTTATAATAATAATAATAATTAATAATTATTTATTTATTTATTTCATTTATTTAAATGAAATCCAGAAAAATTAAAATGGAAAACATAAAATGGAATTTGGGAAAATATAAAATGGATTCCATTGATAGGACCTTACAGTTTTCTTTTATGTACACATATTGACTCATCCAAGCCCATTTTAACAGTATAACCTTCCATTATATGCTAATGTTAATCATCATAACTGCATGATTCAGATAGTGTACCTTGTTCTCACAGTAGCAGAAACAGCCGTTTCCTCCAGTGTAGAGAGTCTCAATATTAGACCTACCGACCTTGGCTGTGTGGGCAGTCATCAGTCCCCTGGGCACAGAGTGGTTCTCTCTGTGAATGTGTCTTAAACTGGGTATAATGGCTCAAGTTCACTCCATTAGCTGAAGGAGATTGTCTAAAGGGAATAACAGTGTGGCAGGCTGGGACACGACCAAAACATGCTCTGATGATGTTGTTGCCATTTCAAGCACTGCTGCCTTTTGAATCAGATCACTTTAAACTGGCAGATCTGTGGTGACTGGCTAAAGTACTCACAGACATAGAGCCTCCTACACTCCAATCTACTGTTTTTTTTTTTTTTATAGACCCTTGCCAAGGCAAGTGTCAATATTATTATAGTTCATACTTCTAAAGTTAGAGCTTTGAACTTTGGTGTATGATCCTTCCCACACTTTTGTGCTTCAGACACGAATGATACCTCAAATCATTTAGATTGTTGAGGAGAGATGTGCTATTATTTTTCCATCTAATCTGACCTTTTTTCATGGTGGGTGATGAAATGGACAAAAAAAATGCTTTAGACATACATTGCCGAAGTGACCTAAGTCATTTCTGGAGACCAGAATATCTTAGAGACTTGAAAGTTAGGTTCTTTTTTTAGACCGGTGAGCGGTTACCCAAAACTTCCTAACAACCACATAGCAACATGCTTAAAAACACCCAGAATACCTTAGCAACTGCATAGCAAAGTCCTAGCAAACATCCACAACATCCTAGGAACGTGGTGGCAGGTTTTGTATGGTCAAGCCCACTCACATTTTGTTATTTTAATTTTGGTGAATAAGCAACCAGCCAAAACATCCTGGCAACTGCATAGCAGCATGATAAAAACACTCAAAATACCTTAGCAACTGCATAACAACACCTTGGCAACAATCCATAAAACACTAGCAAAGTAATAGCAGGTTGTGTATGGTCAAACACACTCACAGTTTCTTCTTTTGACCTGGACCAGAAAACAACCACCCAGAACATCCTTGCAACCACATGGCAACATGCTTAAAGGCCATCAGAATATCTTAGCAACACCTTGGCAACCATCTTTAACAAATTATCAACTTGGCAGCAGGTCTTAAATGGTCAATCCCACTCACATTTTCTTCTTTTTTTCAACTGGACCAGTAAGCAACCACCCAGAACATCAGAATATCTTAGTAACTGCATTGCAACACCCTAACAACCATCCTCAACAAATTAGCAACTTGGCAACAGGTTTTAAATGGTCAATTACACACATTTTCTTCTTTTTATCTGGACCAGTAAGCAACCACCCACCCAGAGCACCCTATAGCAATAACAGCTGTACCATCCATAACACACTAGCAACCATAACACACTGGCAACAGGTTTTGTATGCTCCAGCCCGTTAGGTCTTCCGAAAATCTCAAATTCAAATTCAGATCTCCTCCTCATAAATACCAGCATATGCACTACCCACTAGGCCATGTCTCCCACTAATCTAACAGTTTCTCTCCAGTGTAATGACTGAATTATCATGCTCATTTTCATTTTTGATAGAAAATTCCCATTTTCTCTGTGAAAGAATAACAGAATATTTAAAGTCTAGTGTTGTCTAGGTCAGTAAAACAATGCCATTCTGTTTTAAATCCGAGAGTGTCTGTTGAGTCTTCAAAGTGAAGGGTGAACTACATTTAACGGTGAGCTTGTCTCCTGAGAGACCTATAAAGTGGAGCAGTGGTTCTGTAGGGGAATGTTTGTGTGTGGAAACGACATGATTACCTGCTTTCAGCAGATGGGAACCACTTCAGTAACCTGCAAATGACCACTGACATTCTCTGAGTTGAATAACGGGGCCGCCCCACTAAATTTAGATGCGACAATCTGTATTCCAGTCATGGGGAATCCACCCGTCAATCCAAGCACTTTTATTTGCATGAAAATCAGCTTACAGGCACACGTCTCTTTCTTTGTAAGACTGTCATTGTCACCAGCGTGGCCTTTTCGCAACAGTCTCGTGAGACCGTGCCTGGATCAGATGCTAATGTCAGAATCGGTAAGACACAGAGACAGAGCGCGGAACATATTGTGTGCTGTAGTCCTACATCTGCTGTCTTCAGTCTTTTTTTCTCCCTCCCACCTCATCTGCTCTGCTTTTTCCAAAACAACGTGGGACGTGTTGTGTAACAGGGCTGAATAGTCACATCTCTCTTATTATTTTCAGCGGCTAATTCCACTGTGTCTGTCACATCCTTCGTTTCTTCAGCTGCAGTAATGTGACTGCTGGGCCGGAGGGGTCTCGTCAACAACGTGGTACATCGCGAACTCACGTGACAGATGAGTTCTTCATACAACCCCAACATCTACTGAGCAGTTTGGGGAAAAGATCAGATCATTCACTTGTTGTGGGTACAAGCAGTACATTTTCATGTTCCCACTATATATGTCAGATAAAATCACACACAAAAATAATGTTACTCAAATAATATTGATAATATTAATTTAAATATTAAACTCGTCATTGAAATTAGTTAATTTTATTTAGATTAAATAATGAGATAATTCTGCAGTTTTTTCTCACAATTGCGTGTTTTATTGTCAGAATTGCAAGAACTTTCTCGCAATTGCCAGTTTATATCTCGCAGTTCTGACTTTTTTTGTTATAATTGCAAGTTATGTCAGAATTGTGAGCTAATTCTGACTTTTTTCTCGCAATTGCAAGTTTATATCTCACAATTCTGACTTTTTTTCGCACAATTCTGACTTTTCTCACAATTGCGAGTATATCGCAATTCTGACTTCTTTTCTCAGAATTGTGAGATATACACTTGCAACTGCGAGTTATAAATCCAATTCTGAGGAAAAAAATTAAAATTTTAGTAGCGCACAATTCTGACTTCCTAACATACAATTGTGATTTATATCACGCAATTCTGAGAAAAGACAGAATTACGAGATGTGAACAATTACGAGGGAAAAAAAGTCAAAATTGTGAAATAAAAAGTTTCAATGACCTTTTTTATTTATTTTTATTTATTTATACATTTTTATTTATTTTTTATAAGGGAACATGGTGATGATAAAAATCTGAGATGGGGGGAAAAATTATGTCAATGCTTTTTTTTCTCGCAAATGTTTTGCGTTCCCCTGAGAAACTTTGCGTCCCTATAACTACTTTGACTAAGTTGGTTTGAGTGAATTATTATTATTTTTTTCGCTTTTAATTTTCTTGACATTTTGTAAATAATCAAGTTGTAAAGGTACTGCATTGGATGATGCTTGCGATGTACTTTTGGTGGAATCTGTCTTTAATGCTCTTTGAGGCTCACCGCTAAATTGCTTATGCTTATGCAACACAGTATCAGCTAGGATGAATGTGCCATGTTGATGGGCTCTCTTCCTCTGAAAAGATGCCTTTCTGTCAACCCTATTCCTCATAAACTTTATGTATAGTTAACTTTATGGCCTTTTGATTACAACAGAAACATGGACAAAACCACAATGGAAATCTATGGGCCAATATGGGGTATGCTGCTCCATTGAATTCCATAAACATTTATCTGTCAACACACTTCTTTTTAAACGTTGTCACATAAATGACAGTTTGAGTGGCTAAATGTGCCTTCTTATAATCAGACTTCAAACACTAGTATTTCTCTTTTTTTTCCCTTGTCTCATTCAATGCTTTGTAATGAATAATTCCCTGACAGATCATTCTTCTTTTAGTCCTCTCGCTTGGTGCTCTTGTTAAAACATTATTTAAGGCAGTGGAGCAAAACATTGAATTGTAGTTCTGCTGTACCAAGTCTTACCTCATATATTTTTTTGATTTTAAGACACACCTGGTCCGGCCTGAGATTTAGTATAAGGAACTCCCTGCCTTAAGATGATGTCTTTGATTTGGTACATCCTGTGTGCATGCTTACTATCAAACACAAAGCTATCAAACACAAGTGCTAGTTATCTCCAAACCAAAACGACAAGTGCTTTGATACTAATCATTGGTACGGCCCAGGAGAGGCTTCAAACAAGTGCTTACTTGACATCACAGTAAGAGGCGGCATTTATTTCATTATCAAAAACAACTAACAGATACCGTACAGCAGCGTCTGCTAGTGTGGACACAGCTATTCACACTGAAGATGGGCTTACAGCATCATGGTAAAATAAAAATGTTTTAGCTGAGTTTTGAGTTTAGAATTGAATGTGAAATATGTATATATATATGTGTGTGTGTGTAATATATATATATATATATATATATATATATATATAGAATATATTCTGTATTTTTTGTTTTACAGTAAAAATCAAAGTCAAATCATAATTGTTAAATTATTTTTTTGAATATTGTTTTTTTAAAACATTTTTTTTTAATTTACTTTAGAAAAATTGACCTTGAATTAAATTTTTCTCTTGATTTTTTAAAATTCTTTTGTGTAAACTTCACTTAATTAATAAACAGATGACATCTTAAGACATTTTCAGAGATTATTTATAAACAATTCATAAAATTTATAAAAACGAATGAAGTTTGTTTTTCTCTTAAGTAATTTCATCATGTTTAAAAATGTTTTTTTTTAAAGATGTTTTGCCTTCTATTCTTGTGTATGTGTGTGTGTGTTGATGTGGTGATTCATTAATCTAATTAATCACAATTTATTCACACATGAGGAATTCCCGCCCAAAAGATAATTTGTTATTATTGTGTAAAGCATCAAATTGACATTACAAAAAGTAGCTTTACAAAGAAATATTTTATTCGATTCAACATAATACACATACACATTAACTTTTAGACTCTGAGGTTGAGTAAATTAAATGAATTTTCATTTTTGGGAATGTTCTATACCTTTCTTTGTTTTTATTAATTTGGAGGTATAAAATTATTTAAAAAAAATAAATAAATAAAATAAAATTAAACTCTAAATTGGAAACTAAGATTGCCAGTATGTGGCGGTAAATGTCTTAATGAATAAGTCATTCATTCATTCATTCAGTCAATTCATTCATACGGCCGATTTATTCAGGAGTGAAGTAAATGGTTCTCTTCAGGCTTGTTGGACTGTTAAAAATAAATAAATAAATATTTTAAATAAATAAAAATATAAAATCAGTGTTGCATTTGCACTCGTTATATAGGCTATGGTACAAAAACAGCACTCGTGTAATATTGCACTCGTTACTCGTGTGATATTGCTTAACTCATATGATCTAATTATGAGACAAACTCAAACAGGGCATTTAATTAGATTAGAATGTTATATATATATATATATGGGCTGTCGTTGTAATGCATTTATTAAAGGTATTTTTTGTTGCATATTGTAATGTCTTTGTTGACTGTGCACAAAACCAAACAGCCTGATCAGTGTATTAAGGTCTTTTAATCATTCAGTCAAAAAACTTACATTTAAAATTACTATATATTATAATTTGAAATAGGAGATGCAAACATGAAAAACATCCTATGACAGGAATAGTTCACTGGACAATCAGCAGTCATTTATGTCTTCATCAGTCGGCTGTCTCGGCTCTGTGATGTCCTCTGATTTACATCATCCTATAACAGACTCGAGGCAGACAATGTGAGCTGCACACCGAATATGCAAACATTTAAAATCCAATGATGTAAGACATGGATCTTCACTACTCATCTGGCTGACTGGGTAAGAAATCAGCCTTAGGGAATACTTTAGCAATTGGCTTCACTAAGACAATACGGATTGTTTGAGTAAGATAATACAGTGTAGAGGATATATGCAGTTAATCTCTTTCTCATTTTTCGTCTTTTGGATCAGCTTTCTGAACAAGACGCAAACAGATTTGTGATCTTGTTGTTTATTAGCTCTGTTTCCTTTGTGTGCTCATAGCGGACGGATCGTCTTAATTATTAAAGCAACTGCTGAGCGAACGTTTGATGCTTAACCCAGCCCTTGCTTCACTCTGTTTCTGTATCCCTCTTATTTAACCTTTCCCCCATTTCTTTTACGCCACTCTCCCCTCACAAACACACTGACCACAGCCAGTTCTGACCCCTGTAATAAAGCTGGGGGACTGTGTTCTTTACAGATGGGCAGTTTTCCACACTGTGGGTCAGAGGGTTATTATCTCTTCCTGTCAGGAATGTCAGGAATTTCCTGCGCTTTCCTCTTCCGGCTGTGAGAGCAAAGAGACCGTGCCCACACATGTGACCGCTCGGAATCGGATTACCTCACTCGCAGACTGTGGGAATGGTCCGCACATGATGAAATCCATGCTTCAGCTGGAGTTACATTAGCTAACCTGGAAACTGCAGTACGAATTTGTCTTTGCAACTCTTGTTTTGTATCTTGAGATTCCCTGCGCATTTCTGTTTTTGTGCATTGTGATTTACCAAAAAGACAGCTGTCAATCAAACTCCAGCATTTTAAAACTGCCTCAGTCAGCCTCTTGTAGACTTGGTTTCTGCAGGATTCTAGGTTTTTACCTTCACACTTATCCGACTGTCTGCTGTTGAATTTCAGGAATTCCGATTCAAACATTTAGATATCAAACATGTTTATTCTGTGGTTTTTTGCAAAAAATTCCATTCCAGCTGAATATTATGAACAAAATTCAGCACCATGAACAACTAATAGACTAATATAAACAAATAAGCAAATAAGTTGCACAAATAAATACAACTGAAAAAAAGTTCAGAAATTGCAATCTAATGTAAAATACCAGGCATAGTTTTCTTTTTACAAATAATATATAGATTAATCCTTATTAAAGATGAAAGTTATTCAGTCAACATCAGTGAGTGATTTTCTTTGTCTTTTGATCTTTGATTAACAGTAATGACACAGACGGCAGCAGCTTTATTAGGCTGCTGTCACTTTAAGAGCCAATGCACGGATCCAGTATACTGTTACACATGCGTTTTCTTGCTCAACTGTTCACGTTCACAACTGTGTTTTTATGAGGATATTTTGACATAATTTTCTGTGTATTTCTCCGTTCAAGAGCAAGAAGACGCAAAAGAGAACTCAATTCATTATTTGTGTGCCGAATTGAGTTCTTTCAAATTTTAACTTGCTACCATGCATTTATTTAAGTTGCGGTAACCAGTCCCCTGAACTTCCTTTCTTGGAGTGACTACACAATTTTGGGAAAAAGCTATTTTTTTATTTTATATTATTTTATTTATTTTTTACAAAACTGTATTTGATTTAAAATGCAACCAAAACGCTCCAAGTTTGTGGCCAAAAAAATTGCGATTAAATATCAAAATGACTATGCTAATAAAAAAAAAAAAAAAAAAAAAAAAAAAAATATATATATATATATATATATATATATTAAATAAAACAAGACATTATTAATTTTCACAGTAAAATATAAACATCTAATATTTAACAGTAATAATAATTATTATAATTATTATATTTTTTACAGTACAACTGTAAAATGACAGTTCTAATATTTATGGCTGTCTAAATTTCTTCATTTTCAAACGTTAAACCATCAAGCCCTTAATGTGTCTCTTTTGTTGACAATAGTTGGATTATAAGCACTTCTCATTAAACATTTAGGAAGATTGTTGGCACATGTTGCCATCTCAAATGCATGTTATAAACTGAAACTGCAAATCATAACAGTCAACCATAAAAGGTCATTCACATATAGAAGTCTTAGAAAAAACAGCCTTTTGAAGGAAAATGCCCATGTAAAATATTAAACAAAGTTGCCACATGAGAGTAGAATGTCCACTTTAATTAAGAATATTCATACATGCAAAAGCAGAGCTTAGTATCATAGAGATACTATTGTAGTTTATTAATATTTTGAATTATTTTTATATTTTCCAGTTTCTTTCTACTTTTAAGTAAAGTTTTAGTAATTTTGCTATATGTTTTTGACATTTTTATTTCTTTAGATTGTTTTTTTTAGTCTTTATTTTAAATCAATTTTAATCTCCGTTTGAGTTATTTGGTAATGTAAATGAAAATAATAAATGTAGCCTTGGCAAATAGTTAAAAATAAACATTAACTGAAATTAAAAAAAAAAAAAATATATAAAAAAAAAAATATATATATATATAAAATAAATACACAAAATAAACAAATTATTATTGAATAAATACATTCAATTATAAAAATAAATTAAAAATGTTTTTATTTTATTCAGTATATGCATCCAAGCCAGTCTGAGATACTGGAAACAGTGTAACATCACTCTGTAACATTTCATTAAATTGCAGTCTTTGCGATTTGATAATCACGCTAATATTGCGATTTCAGTGTTCCGATTAATTGTGCAGAACTAATCTTTACTTTGTTAGACAAATGATTGCATTTTAGTGAAGTGAGGTTGAATATGAATAGAATATACAGCACTTCAGTCTAGCAGGGACGGCACCGCCATGCAAAATGACTCCAGCCACATTCCTGTGGTCAGCCAGAGAATATGTTTTTAGATGGGTATGTTTGTACGTGCGCGTGTGGAGAAAACTCTGTTTGTGTTGGACTGATGGTTGTTCAGAGGGCTGGTACAGGGTACAGGCTTCATTACACTGGCCCACCTCCTGCATTCTCCCTCCCTCCATCTCTCCCTCTGGCGTCCTTCCCACCTGCATATTATTAGACTGTCGTGCAGGGCAGACAATCAAGGCGGGAAAATAGCCTCAAAATGGAGGCCCGGGAGGGAAGGATCGCACAGGAACGGTGTTTTGGGAATGTGATCGAAGAGGTTGGACTGTACCATGTGTTCTATGACAGACTGTGTATCCTCAGTAGACTGAGTTTCTCCTTATAATAAGCTTCAGAACTTGTTCAAGAGTGCAATTATGTTTTAATATACAATATTAAATCACATTCTGACTAGCGTTTCTGTTTGGTTGTTCGGCTCGTTTGCGTCTCATTATGCCTCAGAGCCCAGCTTGTCAACTGACAGGTAATTATAGTTGGATAGAAAATCAGAGGGTCTAGTGTCTCGGTCTCTGTCTTTGGAGTGTCTTTGGTGACGCCCACCCAATCTCTCAAATTAGTTTCGCACAAATGCATTACGATCTGTTTATAGACACTCCTTGTGTGACTGTTCTTTTATTTTTCTAAAACGTTTAATTTAAAAAAAAAAAAAATGCTCTAAATTTCAAATGTGTCACCTGTTCTGTCTCAACAGTATCTCAAATTTTGCTAAAAACTTGCCAAGTCTACAATGAATAATCAGTGATTTCTCATCAATTTTTTACACTAAAAATTCTCTTACTGTGTGTACTCATACTTAAATAAACGAGGCAATTGTACATATTTATTAATTTATGTACTTTTTTGCGTATTGTCTCTTACACATGTAGTCGAGGTTCTCATTAGTTTCATAATTTTATTTTTTAATAGTATTTTATCATTTTAGTTCATGTTTGTTCCACCGAAACAGTCATACTTTTGTTTTACATGACCATTTTCCATCTACCTTTTAAGACCTGTTATGATTGGCCAATATGATTTGTCTTAATATGTAAAATGAGCAGCATGCCCAAATATGCTGAAAAATTTTATTTAAAACAACAAAAGCAAGAAAATTCCAGTTTTCCTTAATATCTCCCTTTTAAATCACTTGTGGAATGCAGTCACTTCTGAAAATAGAAGCAAGTGACCTGCCGTACTCATACAGGTGGTTAATAATGGCTCCAGCCAAAGCTTGTTGTTTGGGGATCATCATAAAGACTAATGTACTTAGGCTGGACTGAGTTCTTGTCAACCTCATCAAGCTGTACCGGGCCACAGGAAGCGGATTTCCTCATGGTCTGATGCTCTCTGTGACCTTATGTGTTTTTCAATAGCAGTAATCAGACAGATGCTGTTAGCTATTATCCTAATGCTTCTTCCATTATGAGATTGAGACCCGCTTGGCTCACGGGTTTTATTTTTATTTAACCTTTATGTAAGGAGGTTAGACACGCTGAGATTTAAAAGCTTTTGAGCAAGAGATACTGTACCTGGCCAAGACCGGCAACGACACAAAACGTTAGAGACTCCCAATTAAATAAGTTATCCCAGAACAAATAATAGGCTGAACATCACAATCCAATTTGTTTCTGCAAACAACTCTGTACTAGTTCCTGATTTAATGAAAGTGTATAATTGGTTGATTGTTACCACTTGAAGGTGCAGTAACAACAGACATTACTGCAACAACGAGAGCACTTGGCCCTCACGACTGACCTGGATAGCGTGAAACCCAATCTGTACTGTGCCAGTTTAACACGCAGCAGGTCACAAGATAGGAGTATGACTCGAAAGACACATCTAGACCCACATCTCAGTCATCAGTGATTGAGCCTATTGTTACTCTGTTTAAAAGGACAAATAAAAAAACACATTTTCCAAATGATATTTCGCTTACCCCTTCTGTTTTGCCAATTGCCATACCCCTGTCCTGCTGCTGTCAGGAGCGTCCTGTTCTTTCAATAACAATACCTAGCCTGCCCTACATGCCTCATTAAATCACCTATGGGGAGCAAGTTTTTGTCATCCACTCTTTTTATTACCATGCAAATCAACTGAAGTGCAACCAAGTGATGTGGCTTTGGAAATATTTAGTTGTTTTTTTTCATGGTGCTGTTTGTGTATTTCCCGCAATTGCTGGGCAGAATATCATGCACATACGTGCACATAGCCTGAATGTTATTGTGAGATGGGCAAATGAGTTATCTACTTCAAAAATAAAGGTTTTGTTTTGCAAATGCAATACTTCAAATGGAAAGCTTTTTAGTTTTGTTTTGAAAGTTTCTCGCTTTATTTTGTGATGGTTCAAACTAATCTTTTAAAGAGAACATCATTTATTTTATTTTATTTTATTTTATCTTTTTATTTTATTTTATTTTATTTTATTTTATTATTTTATTTTATTTTATTTTATTTTATTTTATTTTATTTTGACCCTTGACATCATACACATGTTTGCATAGCAACTATAAAGCATTCACCTGATGTTACACTCGCAACAGACTCGAAATAATTTTCTTATGAATTTTAGACCCACTGCCATCATCTTCCTCACGCATTTACAATGTCCGATTTGCAGTTTCTTGTCAAATAGGGAGCTTTAATCCGTATTGTGTAAGTGCACTTGAGACATATTGCACGATGACGTGCGGTTGTATTCGTGGAATGCAATCGCAGAACAGCAGGAGTACAAGCGCAGGGGGCAAAGGTGACAGAGTCGCCCATGGAGACGCGTTCTGTGTACCATAATACACAAAAGGAGCTGTTTGCACACTTCATGTGTGCTTTATACGGTAACCAATAAGCAAACTCCAACGGACCGTTGTTTTTTCACTCGTTACGACCTCCTTCGTGAATGTGTGCTGTATGCGAGGCCGACGGGTTTTAAGTTACAGGGCAGGGAAGGTAAAGCCCCAGATGTTTTGAGCAGTTTGTACATTGCAGTGACCAACGTGTGGTGTGTGTGTTTTTCTCTGTCACAGTCTCCCAGTCCAACAGCAGCTTAAAGAAACACAGGAACAGAAGTATCTTTAGTCCCTTCTTCTGCTGTTTCCGGGACTATAATGCAGAACCACCAGCCTCCAACAACAAGACCTGCTCCCTCCCTCCACCTGCCGAGGAGAACAGCAGCCCTCCAAAGGTGAGGCCTCATTTATTTCTCTAACGGCACTTTTTTATCGGTTTGAAAATCTTCGGCACTGGATTCATGAAATTGGACACCTTAGTTTACTGCGTTTAAATTGCTAAGGTTGTGTCAGCTCAGAATAACATGTTTATTAGCAAACTTTGCTCATTTTCTGTCGGTTTAGCTGAGGGTTTTTTTTTTTTTCTTGTTTGCGAGCTGCGCCCGAATGCAGGCTCTGTGCACGCTGTTCCCGTGTCCATACCGCAAAGTTTTCCAGCTGTTCCGAACTCGGTGAACTCGCCGTGATGTTTACCATCCAGTTCTAGAAATGATGGGCCTGCTTCCCCACACACACATTCTTCAGTTTCCACACACACGCTTGCGCTCTCTCTCTCACATTCCTGAACTGGTTCTTTAATTCCAATAAAGTGTGTGTCTGGTGTGATTGATTACTTGCTGCCCAGTTTGTTCCTTCCCCTCTTTTTCTTTTTCTTTCTCTCTTTCTGCCATTTGCTATGTACACTTAAGGGGGAATACACTAAGAATGCATTCCGCATGCTGATAGTGTTGTTCATTTGCACGTTGTTTGCGCTTTTTTCAGTTTAATAAAGCAATTATGCAAAGCAGGTCACAACAAAGGAAAATAAAAGGCACAAATGAGATCTCTTTAATATTTTAGTTATTTCTCCCATTAGGGAAGAAATCAAATTGAGAGCAAATTAAGACTTTTGTTAAAGATAAAGACTAGCCAGAATACTAAAGTCTGCAATCAGTAGTCCACGATTTCTCATTAAACTCTTACAAGAAAAAAAAAAACTGAGCTAATGAATTTGATATAACATTAATTTTATATTAGTATTGGTAAATAAAAAATAAATTTCTTTTTTAATTTTAAAGGAAACATCTGAGACCGAATTGATACACAACCAAGAACTCCAGCTATAAAAGAGCAACCTTTGAGAAATAAAACTTTTCACTTTTTAAGGGGCCATTCTAATGTAATTTACTCCATTTTTTTCAATTTTTTGCTCAAGCACACTTCTAATTAAAACTCCAGTCCATCAGTAGCCTAATAAAAGCTGCTTTATTTTATTTTACATGGAGCAGACCACCTCATGGGGGCCACCATGTTGAGATCACATGTTCAGCTGAATACTACTTGCTTTATCCCCCTTTTATCTAACACATTTATTCACATAAGACTTTTTGTTCACCCAGAAGACTGGTGCAATAATACCAAAAAACTGCAGAGAAAAGTGGTGTAGAGTTATTTCAGCCCATTAGTGTTTTGTGCCGATTGTTCAGTGTATTTACCTCTCACACTCTTGTTGTTTTTCTTTCTGTCTCTTGCACACATCCAAACACACACACACATACACAAACGCTGGGCAGCGTACCGTGTGAAATGACCTCACTGTCCGTGGTGAAACTTTAAGCCACGGCGCTCCACAAACACTCATGTGTGCTGCCAAAGCAGGTACAGGCAGCTATAAATGGATCTGAATCAGATCGCATTACTGCGAATGTTTGCTTGTAAATGACTTGCGATCTGCAGAGGAATGTCCTGCCATTTTATATCTAAGCTGCCCTGTTTTAGACCCACAGATACTTAAAATGAAACCCATGTGTTTTCCAGCCCTCACAGAGAGAATCCTGGCAAGATTACACTGTGAACAAGGATGTGATTTTTTTTTTTTTTTTTTGTCAGCATCTCTGTGTGTGTCTTAGTCATGTAATAATAATGTACAACTGTTCGTAATCTCTGTTGCATTGTTTGCTTTTACAGTTTTGTGTTGTGCTTGTTGTTGTTGTTTTTTGATGATTATCTTTCTCCCTTTTTGTTTTTCTCTGTCTTTCTATTATTTTTTGCTCTCTCTCTGGTTTTATTTCTCAGTGTGATCAGGTCCAGGTCATCCCTTTTCCCAGTGTATGTATTAGGCCTATCTTTTTTTTTTTTTTGCCTGCATGTTTATGCATATATTTTCTTTATTGAGAGAAACCTGCTTTGCTTCGTTTTTCTGAGGCGTGTTTAACTCCTTTACATTACATAAAAAATAAAAAGCAGTATCTTGGAAAACAGCTACATATTACGCATAAATGACAAGGATTTAAAACTTGGGCTGTCAACTGATTAAACATTTTAATTGAATTAATTACAAGATGATTATTCAAAGACGTTACCTTATTGTGACAAATGTGTTGAATAGATATTACAAAAAGTGGCCTTACCAGTCAATATATTTATTATATTTATTATATAACATATTTACAATATATATTTATATTTATTTATTTTAATATCATTTAACATTAGCCAATTACTGGCCTACAGTCTACAGCAACACATTTTGCAAACCTTTCCCGCATCTGCTTTTATTAAGTATAGAAATCATTCACACACAGCTCAGATCTTATCAAAAATGAAATCAGTACTTTCAGTAAATGTCTCTGGTCTTATTGTCCACATCATTGCACATTATTCTAAAGAAAAAAAATGGTTTGATTTCATAATCTTTCATCAAAATATAATAACTTCTGCCTGTTGATGTGTTTTTTCTACTGGCAAAACCAAAGCAGAAAAATATTCACCATTAATATCAAAATATCATAGCCTAAAATATCAGATCAAGTCCCCAAACTGCCCTTTATCATTTTCAATTCTATTTCACTCAAAATTCAGATTTTGTAAAGTTAAAGGGATAGTCCACCTAAAAATAAATGGTAACATTTTATTTTACAGTGTCATTGTTACACGTGTTACATGTAGTTACTGTAATAATAACTATAAATTATGCATCATTACATGCAATTAACCCTAAACCAAACTCTCATCCTAACCCTAAACCTGTAGGAAGTACACGCAGTTAATTATTATTACTCAGTACTTGAATGTATAATTACACTGTAATACTGACACCTTAAAATAAAGTCGTTCTTAACCTGTACTTTCTTCTGTGGATTATGAAGATTTTTGGTATAATTCAGTTTTTTTCCCCCATACAATTGACTTTCATTGTATGGACAAAAACACTGAAACGTCTTTTTCCTCTTCAAAATATCTTCGTTTTCCACAGAAGGACATGAGGGTGAGTAAATGATGACAGCGTTTCCATTTTGGGTGAACTATCCATTTAAATGCATTCCAAATGCCATTTCATCTTGTATTCAACCCATTTATACTGTCATAATATTGTTGGTAGCAATAAGCTGTACATGAGGACAACAGCAGTCTCAGAAAGTCAAATCCATCCCAAACAGAACCTGCTAGAGAAAGAGCGTGCGCAGAGGATTGCTGATCTGAGCCAGGCCTTCATGCTGGGCCTGAGATGGGGGAGACCCAAATCCTGACACACACTCCACCTGCCTCTGCCTGCTCAGCAAAAACCGAGCATCCACGCTGAGAAAATGCTGGCAGGGGTTTTAATTCTCACAGTAATTGTAATCAAACCTCAGATCCGCTGGTGTTTTCTAAGATGACAGCTGGGAACGTCTCACCGCATGCTTTCAGATCCTCCCACTCTGATTGGCTAACACTAAATGACTTAAATTTTCAACTTTGAAAGTGTCTGGATTGGGGCAAAGGTTAAATTGGGAATTTAGTGAACCACAAACCGTAGGCTGTCATTTTTCACTTAAAGAAAACAGATTGTCATAATGCAAGCAAGTGATAAATTTTGAAGCGTTTGAAAGCCATTAAATGAATGCCAGGATTGATTGACACAGCATGGCACTACAATTATGGTTAAAGCATTAACCATAGAGTTACAGTGTAATGATGTAATTGCATGTAGTCATGGGACATGCATAAATTTGACCGTGTGAGTGGTCTTGTTTGTGTATCCATGAGGGGACCAAATGTTCCCTTGATGATAGCAAAACCCGAAAAACTTATATTGTATATTTTCAAACTGTTCATTATAATGTTGCAATGCCTCACTGATGCTGAAAATAATTAATTGGTTTGAGTAGGGCAAACTTAAATTAAACAAATTGGTTCAATCAGATTCACTTTTATGAGTATTTAGAACTTTCTTTGTCTTTTGAGTTCACTAAACTGACACATTTTAAGTAATCTGAATTGTTTCATCGTTTGAGTTTTATGAACTTGTTTCTTTTAATTTAGACAAACTTAAATTTACCTGAAACTGGGCTGGAATTTCTATTTCCCATCATGCTTTGCCATGACACTCGAAAGGGAGAGTAAATGCTAAAATTAAGCGTTATATAATGTTTTTTGTGCAAGATTAATGTTAAATTGGGAGATTAAGTGCTTTGCTAATTTAGAGTTTCTGCAATTAGGGTTTCAGCAATTGCTAGTTATAGCTAGATAAATGTCCACTTTTAAAAATATTTAAGTTGAGATTATATGATAATTTAAGTTACATGTATGACTTTCAAGTTAAGAGCAATTAAAATGTATGAGTACAAAAACCTAAAAAAATTGATGTAGCTGATTACCTCAATCTTTTGTTTTGCCAACTTATTCAGGTTTACACTTTTTACGACCATTTATCAGTTATCGGTCATAGCATAAAAATAATTCTTCAAACGATGAATTACTTATAGTTGTCTAATTTGATACAGACAAAAATGCACTCTTCCCCTTTAAGAACTGTAGAAGTCAATGGGACCATGATATAAAACTTTTGCGTGTGAATATGTTTGGACAGTGCTGCTGAATAGGGCATCTATTCTCTAGCACTTGCACTAATATTAAGGTCATACACTGAGATTCACTGCATAGGCTATATGTTTATTCCATATTTGACACGTCGCATTTATATACTTAAAGTACATAGTGGACTAATTAGGAATTATATGAATAATTCAAATTTAATGTGATTTAGAATTGCTAATAGTTGAAATCTCGCCAATGAAAGGTCATGGTGGACTCGGAATCCTTCTGGCACAGATAAATCATCCATGACATCCATAGCCTTTCTCCCACACTCATTCTGAAATGTACATCTAAAAAGATTTGTCACATTACTGTCATGAATGTACATATATTATGCATGCATGCATGCTTGTGCTGTATATGACTTCGCTTGCATCTTTGGATATGTGTGTGTGTTTTGCCTCTCAAGTCCATCTGCCTCATCAGGCTTAGTAAAGGACATCTCTTTCCTGTTACTGGCAGACCATCTACAGAGGCAGCTTGTGCTTAAGCAACATGACTTGGCAGTGAAGCCGAACCAGTAACTTTAACACAGAGCTATGATTATTGTTTCAAGGTTATCCAAAAGCACCAGATCCCAGTACAGCATCATGGGATTCGTATTCAACAACAACAGAGCAATCTCCAGTGCATGCTGTGTTCCATTGGAGGAGAGACTGTAGCTTTTGACTATAACTCAAAATGTCTGGCTGATATGATAAGCATGCATCTTTTTTTTTTTTTTTTTCTGTTGAACTGCTTGTTTGCTCTCCTCTGCTTGTATTCATCTGTGCCGTATTTCCTCCAGCCTCCAGCCAAATACCTCTTGCCTGAGGTCAGCATTAATGACTACGGCAAGAACTGTGTGGTCATTGACCTGGACGAGACCCTTGTGCACAGCTCCTTCAAGGTACTTGTGCATACACACAAACGCAAATCCTACAAATATGTCATTATGATATTTCATATAGCACATGGCATGTTGATAAACTGATCATTTTTACTTTGGAAACTACTGGCGTGCTCTACATTGGCTGACTTGCATTTGAAGAGCTCAAGATTACTTTTGCTAGTTAGCTGCCTACATAGGGAGCCATTAAAGGTGTTTTCAAAGAAGTAGGCATCTTAATTATTCTAAGATAACTTTTTGGATAAATTTAGCTCCGTAACAATCCTTCGTTAAGGAAATCACAGAATGCTTTACCCCAACTAACAGGAAAAATTTTTTAGAACTTTTGCTAATGCTCCGGCTAGGTTCTCTCAAAGTTCTGAGCACACTTTCTTCCAGTGACATTAATTGTTAGCACAAAAACAATATATATACATCGAATATTTTTCTCTCCTTCAGAACCTTGAGAGAATGTTTGCAAAAGGATAAAATGCAATGTTCTCTTAACATTAAAAAACTGGACGTTTTGATTGTTGAGACAACGTTTAGAAATAAAGTTTTCATAACTCAATGGTTAACATTCTTAGAAAATATTCCTCTTAGCTGGGACAATCTAACACCCTGTCCTAACCAGATGCTATGGCGTGACACGAGATAAAAGTATTTTTTCCATCAGAGTTTTTGTCCTAACCAGCTGCGACGGCGATACGATTCTATTTTAGAAACGGGTTTTATTTTTCTACGACATTGCGGCTGGAACAAACACAACGTATGATAATGGTTATCTCAGGTACTGTTTATGTGCTTTATTTAATGTTAAAAGTGTCTAACGTGAGTTTGAATACTATGCCCTTCATAGCCATACTGAATATAAAATATTAATATTAAATATATAAAAATGGATATTAAAATGGAATAATATATTGATATAATTTGATAATGCTTTTATTCATTTTGTGCGAGTGCAGTGCACATGCAGAGAGATCCCGCCCAACACGCTCTTCTTGATTGATTGATTGATTTTGTCGCCTTTGGTGTGGACATAGTCTCACACGTTCACAGAAAATAGCTTTCTTCTGTCTTGCAAAAAACGTGGATAGAGCATCTGTCATGAAGTTCCATTTCAGTTAGAATACTCCCTTAGAAGACAGCTGTCTATGTAGCCACAAGACAACAAGGCAGCTTGCTAGGTTTTGGTATAGAGCTTTCATTTCAGTCCTCATTCCTAAATGAACACATGTAACATGAGTAAATTCAGGGGATTCACTTCCTCACGGTAGTTTTGATTGGCCTAAAGATTTATTTGAGCAACCTAAGACATAATAACAGAAGGCATTGGCAGTATTTTGAGGTTGTTGGGGTGGTTTTTAAGTCCCAGATGAATTAAATCCTCTTCAGAGACTAAATGTTTGTCTGGTCCCTTGAAAGTACTGCTGCAGGGAGCCACCTGCTGAGCGCAGTGACCCACTTCTCTGCATTTTAGTTTTATGCTGCTTTTTAGCTCTCTCTCACACACTTATGGTCAAATAAACAACTATGGCCAGTTGATTACGCACAATCACCCTACATTTACATATGTACACACATCTAGCTTAATGCATACATGTCTTCCACAGCTGGATACATCCCCACTCCCTAGAGAGACAGACAGTGACAGATACTGAATGTGTTTGCTCTAAGTCTAATAACTGTGTTTTGTTAAAGCAACGCCTGTCCTCCTTTAAAATGTCTTCCTGGCAGCTCCTGTTTTTGCTCAGAGAAGAGAGAAAGGCGGCGACTGAGAGAAAGAGGCCCAGAGAAAGGGATGCATGCCTTTGTGCGCGTTCACAACCTCACATACATGCGCACAAAAACACCCACCCTGACACCAAAACACATACACAAACATCACATTAAAAAGGTATGCTCACAGTTACTTAGAAAAAGATTTGACCGTGACCGTAATTGAACTGTTTACAGTGTATTCTACTTATGATTATTGCTTAGAATGTTCTGCCTCTATTGGCTTGATTTTCTCGATGACAGAAGAGGTTTTCTTTTTCCTCTTCACATTTACACACAGCAGCCACAAAAAATATCTGAACATTAAACAATATTAAATATTTTGAATCTAATAACAATGGTGAAATTTTGGAGTTTTGGATGTAATGGTTATTTTACAATATTGACCAAAAGTCTGTACTTAAGTTCTGTGCTTCATCTAATCTTTTTAATTGCTTTTTTTTGCAATAAATAAATAAATGTTTAAATATTGTTTAAACAGTTTTAGTACATGGCTTTTTGGAATACTTGATCGTGATTGGTCAGAATAATTGTGTATATTGACCTGTAAACCAATCTCCTACAGTATTCTATGCATCTTATGTAGCATTCTACACTCAGTTTATTAATAATTTAAACACAAATCAATATCCAAAGTCAGTGCGTTTACTTATGTGGCAAGTAGCCATGCATTAAATTAGAGAATGTACAGTAAGATGGTAATTTTCACAAAATGAAATTATACAAGACCCCTTCCAACTACATTTTTGTACTGAGTTTGGTTATAAATAGTTTAGTGCATATATTAGTTGTATACTGTATGTACAGGTTGCACAAACATATTTGACCACAGCATGCAACAATTACAATTTTAAACATTCTAATCCCTCTCATTCTCTATCAGAGATTATACACTCCACTTTCTGGCAGTTGATTCTTTTGTTTAGAGGGCAGTAGAAGCTTATACTAATTCTTTATAAAGATAAGAATATAGATTATGATTGGAAATAATGTATACCTGATTTATATGATAATCGGATTCAAGATTGCATTTTGTAGCTAAAATGTCATTCACAATCCTCAATACTATAGATCACACACTCCTCCTGCTGGCCATATCATGAACTGATGTGTAAATCAGACTGTGAAAACTGATCTGAAATCAGTCCCTTCATTAAATATGTAGACTTTTTCATTTTAAAAAGTGTCCACTGTATTCCTAGATAAACATTTAGAAAGTGGGTGCACAAAGAAAGTTCATTTTCTTACTTTATTTGATCTTGTTTCCAGTAAAGATATCTAAATATTCTTAAAATGAGACAAATTTACTTGAAATATATATATATATATATATATATATATATATATAGAGAGAGAGAGAGAGAGAGAGAGAGAGAGAGGAGGGGGGGTGTATATGTAGGTGTGTGTGTGTATGTAAATATATATATGTATATAAATGTGTGTATATATGTTTGTTTTTTAAGCATAAAATCGTTTAAATATTTGTTAAATGTATGGTCAAAGCAAGAAATATGCCAATTTGGTAAGAACATTATATTTTTTAAATCTAAAATAAATTATTTAAATTTATAAAATGTATAAATCGATCTTGTGTGTACTTCTGGAAAACAAGACACGTTTGATAAATGTCGTGATAACAAGTGTGCTTTTCTGTGTGTCTGTTAAATTGTGTTGAAATCAAACTATCCATCATAAACATGATGTTACGCAAACCAGGTCAGAGAGGGGACAGACACGCGACTGTATGAGCTCTACCGTCCAGTCGGAACTGAGAACCGCAGATTTACCTTGTTTTTAACAAGTCCTTGAAAAACGCAGCAAGCAAAAGTTGTTTCTCTTCTTCTCATCTCCTGTTCCCTTTCTCTCTTTGCATTACGAGAGCTCAGAGCCGCCCGCTGCGTTTCTTTCATCGTCTCCCTGCGCTCTACAGCACGTCTCCTCCTCTCTCTCTCTCTCCGCTTTCTTTAAAAGCGTATCAAGTCTCTTTTCAAAGAAGTTTGCCGTTCCCAGCTCCATGCAGTCAGCTGTCAGAAACACACGCTCGTGCACATACACTCTTAAAGCTCAAAGAAGTGTAATTGAAAGGCTTGACTACAGGTAGCTGTGCCGCGATGGATGCCTCCCTCCGGCTCTCTCAGAGAACACTGCAGCTGAGACAGCTGTAACATTCTTAGTCGGGTTCAAGCAGACTCCTAATGTGTGATTTCCTGTTTTGTGCCCACAGCCCATCAGCAACGCAGACTTTATAGTCCCTGTGGAGATTGACGGAACAGTTCATCAGGTACCGTGCAAATGGGTTCAAATGCAGCCATGGGTAAATGTTCACACTTTGTCAGCAGCGGATTACAAACAAAGTTCACGTTCGTTTTGAATCTGGACTGTGTTTTTTGGGCTTCAGTGTCACTTAACATCAACAATTAGAGATAACATCAATTGTCAGCATTTGTGGGATAATAAAAAATAAATAGAATTTTGACTCATCCTTCTTTCAAAATAAAAGAAGCATAAATCAAGGTTTAAAGCAACCTTTGAACTTTTGGCGCTCTAGCGGTTTATAAACAAAATTGCATGCGTCTTGCGGAAGAATATTGTTGCCGGAGCTACTTCTCTGTTTATGTATACGATGAGTCACGCAGGGACTGGGCTACTCCGCAGCGGTGTCGAACCGTCCGGTCTAAAATAGTCCGAATATAAACACCTATTAAAGGTGTACCGTAGTGATTCAGTATAAGACAAAAGCACGGTTTGGAAAACGGATTCGTGATTTTGTAAAATTTGAACGCAAAAAAATTATATAGTGCAGCTTTAAGGTGAGGCACTTACAATGGAAGTTGATAGGGATAATTTTTGGAGGATTTAAAAGCAGAAATGTGAAGCTTATAATTCTATAAAAGCACTTACAATAAATCTTCTGCTAAAACTGGTTATTTGAGTTGAAATAATCTTCTTTACAGTCACTTAGGACACTTACAACAAAAATGCTGTAAAATTTAACATAACTTCACACTGAAAATGTTATTGTTGTTTTAGTTTTTTTACATTAAAATCATAGTAACATATTGTTTACATGTTGTGGTTATACTACTCTGTAAAAAAAAGGGAAAAAGTTGAAATTATGGTAAAAACAGCAGCTGTGGTTGCCAAACATGTTTCATAAAAAAAATATGGCAGCAATTTTTTATGTTTTACAGATTGAAATATATGATAATAATATATCAGATAAATAAAATAAGTTTTAAAAATTTATAATATGCCATCTTAAAAACACAGGTGGTATAAAGAAAAGCCGCATGATGAATCAAAGTAGTAGCTACAAAGTAGTTTTTTCACATGCTGAGGTAAATACCAAGAGCCCTATATATAAAATCCATGGTGTCAAAAACATTAATTCAACAACATAAGATGTTACAATACCTTAATGTACATAAATGATAAGAAAAAACTAAGAAGAAACAACAATTTCAATGAAAAACCATCAGAAGAGCTCTCATTCCGAGAATTCTGGGAATGTCAATATAAATTTTTTTCACTGTAAATGATAAAATGCCCAAAAACTGTATACAACAGTATTTTAATGTTAAATTACATTAAAATCCCATTAGAGCTGTTACTGTTTTTCACTGTATCCACAATATTTTTAACAAAAGAGTGAGTGAGTGAGTGAGTGAGTGAGTATTGTAATTGCTTTTGCCCCATTTTCTTCAATTGTAAGTGCCTCATTTTAACCCCAAGTTTTGCTTTTTATAGAAAATTTTTTGTGGTAATCAAGAAGACACAAATGCTGTTCTTTTAGTTAAACCTTTACTGAACCTGGAATATTACTTAACTTTAAATCGTAACTTAAAATACATCTTGGTGACAGTGGCATCACTGTTCTGTGGATTTTCTGCTGTATTAAGACATCAACGTTAATGATTTTTCTCCTTTCCAACATGTTTCTTCTGAGGCTTTGTATTTTTAGTCAGTTTTCTTTTTTGCACATCCTTTCAACTCTTAAGAAAAAGTAGTATGTGAGTGGCCCCAAAGGGTTCATGCTAAATCACAGTCTGAATCTGAACTCATTTCCTTTTATCATTCTCCTTGAGTCGTTGGGTGCGATGTAGTCAGCAGCACTCGCTCGAGGTAACTAACTTGAAGTAAATAAATGTCACCAGTCTGAACACAGCCGAAAGCTCAGAGTAAACACACTTAAGGGGAGTCTGAATTGTGTTGATAGTAGGTCTGTGTGTGAGTCTATATGGCTCATTTGTTGCTGGAGTACATCTGCGAAGTGGCTGATACCTGGTTCAAGTAATCCAGGATAGGCTTTTTGGATCAGGGTTGGCCTGTTCTTGGTTACTTGCTCTGGGTTGCAGCAACTGAACGTCAAGTTCAAGGCTGAAAAGCTACAAAGAGGTTTGTTGAAAGTTCAATGTCTACTCTATTTCCAGGAATCGGGAGTGATTCATTTCCATCAGTAATAGCTGTTTGTTTGGTTTGTTTGAAGGTCTACGTGCTGAAGAGGCCTCATGTGGATGAGTTTCTGCAGAAAATGGGCGAACTGTTTGAATGTGTTCTTTTTACAGCCAGTCTGGCTAAGGTAAGGGTCTCTAAGGTTTCTTCACACTGCACATAAACCATCAAATCAATTTCTAGTCCATATTTTACAGACTCGATTTATAGCAACAGAAGTCATTTTCAATGGAAATTTTCTATTTTCAGCGACATTAGCAACATTATCATCGCAATGCAATGTGTGTGCGCCCAGTGACTCAACAAAGTTGAGAAAAGTTTAACTTTATGCAAATAAGTGATGAAGTGAAGTCAGTGGAGCTCACAGGATCCATCTCCTTTGAGATTCTCGAGGTGGAACAGAGGACGATAATGTTACTGAGAATGATTTCACCCTTCTATATGATTTATATACATCTATTTAAAAAACGGTGTGGAAAACTGAGTCAGAAAGTTTGACGGCAGTGAGTTTGGTTCATGCAATGTAAATCGTTCATCTTGTTCAAGATGTGATGTATAATGCACCTCTGGTATTTGTATAAAAATGTTTTCCCTGCATAACGTTCAATTTTAGCAGCAAGAAAACATCTTATTTTAATGTTACTTTATCCCAGTTTTTAAAAAGCTAAGGGGATCCAATAAGATTTAAAACTATATGGATGTTGTTTGAGTTGGGTTTGTAAAATTATTTAAGAATATTATGTTATAATTAATCAATGTTTATTATAATAATTTTGTATTATTATTATTATTATAATGCAAGAATAGCATGCTTGAGTACTACTAACACTCTGCCTCCATTAATCTACAGTATTAGAACAGAGTTCAGGTTCAATTTTAGAATTTTTTTTGGTAACACTTATCAGTGAGCACTGCTTCTGAACTCCCTGAAGTGCCTTGATTGTAGTCTTGAGTTTTCTTCTGGGAATGAAGATGAAAAACGGACAAGGCCTGGTTGAGTTGCGTTAGTAGTATGTTAAAACTCGCGGTTATGGTAAGAGGCATGATATTTCCGAAACACACTCGAAGCAGTTGACCAATCACAACACACTGGTCCATCCGACCAATCAGAGCACATTGCACTTCTCGGAAGGAGGGGCTTCATAGAGACAGGAAATAAAAGACAGGAACCAAACAGAGTGCTACTGACAGATTGGGAAGAGAGGTGCTGCAACAATGCAGTAGACCCCCCATGCCTGTAGACCCCAGAAACAAAATCCAGACTTATCCAGACATATTATGTTGTTGAATTGTTTGTGCGCTGAGCTCATAGCTGTCTCGGGTTTTGGTCTTGTAGTACGCTGACCCTGTAGCAGACCTGTTGGACCAGTGGGGTGTGTTCAGGGCACGGCTCTTCAGGGAATCCTGTGTGTTCCACCGGGGGAACTACGTCAAAGACCTCAGCCGACTGGGCCGGGAGCTCAACAAAGTCATCATAGTGGACAACTCACCTGCCTCCTACATCTTCCATCCAGAGAACGCTGTACGTACCACTATGGGCCGCCCCGGCAGTTGATCTGACATTACAGCATCAGAATACACTTTTACTCTGTATTATAGGTTGCATGTTGACTCCTAGAACTTGTGATGTGTGTGTCTTTTATCCCAGAATCATTTTTTCCAGTGGAACTAATGAGGTAGAACCCAGGCGCTGGTACTCTACACTCCTTTGTCAAAACTTCTCATCAATTATAAACTCAGTCAGTAGCGAAAAACATGTGGAGGAAACCGCAGTCAGACGGATCCTACCTCAGCGCTGTCACCTCCTGCACATGCTCGCATCCGTCCTGTTAGATTAGAAGGTTTTTTTCTGTATTGAAACTAATGAGCTGAAGGTGCTTATTAAAGCCTGTTATCTCTGAGGAAGTGGAGACCTCTTCTCAAGACACTGCACACAGTTGCCAAAATAAGTTGGTTGTCTGTGTCGCGTATGCCTTTATCTGCCACTGCTGTCAACAGTACCTCCTGCGCGGTAAACCAGAATAAATGTCAATGTGGCTTAGTGCTCCACACAATCTCATCTTTGCATCTGCTCTGAGTTACAATGCGCATTTGGCCATAAATATTAGATTTATAATTTTACAGTTGTAATATAAAATAATAATAACTATTATTATTGTAATGTTTTTCTTAAATATGCAGTTGTTTATTTTACAGTAAAATAATTAATATATTCTTATTTCGTTGCACATTTGAATAGTAATTATATATAATAATAATAATAATAATAGAAAATTATTATTATTATTACAGTTTTTATATATATATATATATATATATATATATACACACACACACAACAAACCTGGAGTTTTTGTTTGTTTGTTTGTTTGTTTTTAAAGCTTTTTAAATTGCAATCACGATTTTCATCAACAGATTGCCATTTTTCTCAAATTGTGCAGCCCTAGTACTTCAATACTTTTAAACGGACTGAATCATAAAAGAACTTCAGTATAATAGGGGATATCATTGGTCTACGTAACGAGGCTTTACAATTTTTATGACATTTTTAAAGGGATAGAACAAGTTGCAGTTATTGTACACATTTAGTTCATGAAATTGACTCAATCTTGCTTACAGTTTAACAGGGAAAGTGTTTTCTTAAAGGTATAGTTCACCTAAAAATGAAAATTAAGTCGGTACTGAAATTTTAAAAATGTGACGATACCAGCATTTCCCCCTAGCATTTTGAGCGCTGTTGAGCAAATTCTTAAACACCTGATTGGCCATTGTGTTCACGCGCTGAACAGATATGTCTCTGATTGGCTACAATGATCAACGCTTCAAAAACATGTTGTAAATAGACATCAATGACACTCTTCACCAAACGCTTACACAAATACACACGGAAGTGTTTGAAAGCAAGCTTCTATCTGCGCATATATTAGGGATTAAAATTTCAGTATCGACTTTTGACAACACTAGTTCCAAACCTGAATGACAATCTTCATCTTCTTTTTGTTCAGAAGAAGAAAGAAGTCATACAGGTTTGGAACAACATAAAAAATATGTACTATCCCTTTAAGAGTGTTCTAAATGTTTTATTAGGAGACCCTATATAGTGACGAAATGGTTAATTTAAGAATACATTTCTTTTGCTTGAATGCTAAATACGTGAGCATAGTTGCTAGTTTGACAAGTGTTTTTCAACATGTGTTTAAAGTGGGTTTTTTTTTTCTTGTAATGCCGTTTGTTTGTTTGCAGGTTCCGGTGCAGTCGTGGTTTGATGACATGACAGACACCGAGCTGCTGGATTTACTGCCACTGTTTGAAGGCCTGAGCAAAGAGACAGACGTTTACGGTGTGTTACAGAGCCTGAGGACCAGGTAGCACACGGGTCCAACACTGCCTTGCAAACACAAACAATTCCCTCCATCCGTCTGAGGTCAAGCCACCGGTCAGCTCTGGCCTCTAGAGGACACCACTCACCCAACGAACTCTACTCCATCTCAATGGACCAACTGCCAACAATATTCCTTGGCGAGCAAATATATACACTCACTTTTGCGGAATGAAGAAAACAAAGCGTCATTTTTTTAGAGAAACACAAGAGTTTACTATCCTTGAGTATATTTACCAGGAAAAACGAACAGAAAAACAAGAAGACGAGCTATTTTTCTGGACCGCCGTGAAAACACTTTGAACTTTTTTTTCCGTTCAGGCTATGCAGGCAGTCTTTTCCGTGACGTCATCGGTAGTTCCAACAACTGTGATTTATTTTTTTCGTTCTCCAAACGAAGTGCCTTCTGATTGTTGTTTTTATGAGGACACGATTGAGTTTTTGTATGCTGCATATTTACAATTCGAAACCTTTAAACAAACACTTACTGTAAGACCAAGGCGAACAATGAGTCATTTAAAATTCATGGAGACTTTACGGAGACGGTTAGGCGACTTCACTGGACTGAATGATATCGTCAAGCAAAAGATGATGCCGCTATTTTCTTGGGTTAATTTATGCCTTTGAAAATATAGCATATAAGCATTGTGTTCAAAAGAAATGTTTGCATCTATTACCCAACTGTGATTTGAACTAATAATACAACTTATATTGTGGAAAAAAAGCGTCAATCAGCAATCCAATATGTCAGGATCTGAAATTAATAATCATCATTATCAAAATAAAAGATGCAATCCATATAAAGAATGGCTCACATGTTTGTGTCTATTTGTGTGTTTCACTTCAGTAAGTTCCAAAGGGATGCTGGGAAGCCATGAGCGGATTACACACAATGAGTCCATTGTGCGAGATCTTTACAGTACAGTGAATTTAAATATGCTTGGTTTTCCTCAACAAGATTGATTTTGTGTAAATAATGGAGTCCTCAGAAATGTGGGCTGTGTGCAAAAATAGTTAATGAGCAAACTCTGTGCACTTGTCTAGTTTGCTGCTTGATTTGCCATGAACCTTAAGCAGTTCACTTACAGAGAAGCAACCAAAGGCCACCTGTGACAGTAAATAGTCATTTTGGTGGTAAAAAAAGCTTAGATTTTCTTTTTTACCCACGGAAATATATGTGGAAACGGTCAGCTGTGCATTTGTACATTATTGATTTATTGAATCTGTTGACCTTGGAGTCTGAGAAAGGTAAGATGGTTTTCACATTTTCACACATATTTCATATTTTATGTCTCAGTTTACATTGTAAAAGTTAAAAGACCACTTTAAGGAAAATAGTTTGACCTGACCTGATAAAAATTGCTAATCTGTAGTCAGATTGATTTAGTAATAGATTTTACGATATATTTACACTGTCAGAAGGTCCTGATCTCAATGCTTAACTTCATAATATCCAAATATGGTACCTCTGTGAATCACATGACCTTGAGCTTTATGGATTGTGTGTTTTGCTTCTTAGAGCTGAAAACTGCGCTGTGTGTGTTAGAGAGTATAAAATTACATTTTGAATTTGGGTGCTGTCAGATGTTTGCCTAAGGTGTTTCTGGGGCGGTGGATGAAAGGAACAGCTGAATATGAGCTCTCTTATGTTGGGTCGCTCCTCTGGAAATGAGTCATGTGTTTGCTTTACTATTGTCATGAATGTTTGCCTATGTGTGTGTTCATGCACCGAGAGGGAAGGACACACTGTTCTATGCCATTAATGAGAAAAATGCTGTTAAATCCTAAAGGTTCCTCCTTCTGCAGTGTTAAATGCTTATTTGAGTAATATAATAAAACTAAGCGTTTGCCACCAACCTACTGCAATGGATAAGTTATTGCTGCTTCACAAACACTTTAATGGATTTCTTAAGAGACTGGTAAACCTTTGCGTTATAATGACATTGGGGCAAACATAATCAATTTTGCCCAAATCCAATTCATCTCTTTCCTTAAACAGAGTTTTTTTCACATTAAATTCACTTAGATGCCTTTTATTGTTAGAATTTGAATATCCTGACATTGAGGAGAGAGAAAATAATTGTTTGCTGGAAACTGTGTTATTTCTGTTCCAACAGGCCTTTGAGAGGGTGGAAGTAAAAAAATTACGGAGCCCCTGAAGGGACGTGGTGATGGGGAAAAAAATGATATATGAGATAAGAGGAAATTGATATTTTAATACTTTTGAGTTCTCTTGCCAATTTTTTGCGTTCCCCTGAAAAACGTTGCGTTCGCTTGCATAATGTTTGTGTTCCTCCAAGAAAATTTGCGTTCGCACACAAACCTTATTTCTCAGGGGAAGACAAAAGTATTGCGATGAATTTTTTTTTTCCTCCCATATTTTTTCCTTTACCATGTCCCTTTAAGGGCTCTGTACAAAAAAGAAAGAAAGAAAGAAAGAGAATGAATGAAAAAATGAAAGAAAAAGAAAATTAATTTTTTTTGATTTTGCAGTAAGAGGTGGAAAATTAGGAAAACATAATGACAATCTTCACTGATTACATTTGAATAAAAAACAGCCATATTTTATTCATATTTATTAAAAGTAAATTCTAAAGTCATTAAAATCATTATTATTAAATATTATTCGGGATGTCAGGTGAAATAGGTTAAGGATGGATGGATGGATGGATAGAGAGACAGACAGACAGATAGAACGACAAAACTAGATAGATAGATAGAAATGATCAGTAGATAGATAGATTGATAGATAGAAATGATCAGTAGATAGATAGACAGATTGATTGATTGATTGATTGATTGATTGAACAACAGACAGATAGATAGACGGACAGATAGAACAATGGATAGATAGCCAGATAGATAGATAGATAGATTGATTTATTGATTTATTGATTGATTGATTGATTGATTGATATAACAACAGACTCTTTTCTCTCTGGAAAGAAGCTGTTTTCCCTTGTTGTAAATGTCTTTATACTCTTTACTTTCTGCCCATACAGTAGTTACTATTGATCACCCACAGAAACAGCGTCCACCTTTTTCTGTCTCGCTCAGAATGGCATTCTGGCCTGCAATTAAGGGGAAGCCTCTAAACCTTAATGAAGCACCACTTTGCCTCTTACTTATCTTTATTTGTTAGCGGCTGATGGGCCGTTTGCCATAGGAAGCCTCTGATATCTGTCCAAGAGCCTCTCGCTGGGGATTCGTTCGCTCAGTCTCCCCATCTGCTGGAGTGGAAGAGATTAATCACCATCTCCTCTCTCTGCCTCTCCTGAGTGTTTGTGGCGTTCCCTGTGATCTGACAGTGAAAGAGCTGAGACACAGAGCTGATGTGAGTGGAATCCAGAGCAGGAGAGAGACGCTTGAGACGCTCTCTGACATTCCCCAACTTCAAACAAGCTTGTTTTAGATAACTGAGAGAATGCGTGATTATGACGGAGATTCCTAATTCATGTAACGGGTTAGTTCACCCAAAATTTGGTTATTCACACTCATGTTTTTTCAAACATCTTTGGCATTCTTTCTTCTGTGAAACATGAATGGAGTAAATATAATAAAAAGCATGGAAAAACTCCATAAAAGTATCATAAAAGTAGTCTCTATAACTATATAATGCATTGTATTGTCATAAACACCAAAAATTCAAGTCATTATTCACTGATAATCTTTCTGTTCAGTGAGCTGAATCATTCACACTGTTCTGTGAACTGCATCTAGTGATTTATTTAAAAAAAAAAAAACTCTTTAGAACGAAACGACTTTAGAAGACTTTAGACAGACATGGAATATAGTACAAAAATCCTGTACTTACGTTTACAGTGCCTGTATATCCCTGTATATCCATTTTCATTATATTGATATTTCACCAAGGCTGCATTTATTTGATCAAAAAATACAATAAAAACATAAATACTGTGAAATATTATTACAAATTAAAAAGCTGTTTTCTATTTGAATATATTGTAAAATGTCATTCATTCCTGTGATGTCCAAGTTGAATTTTCAGCTTCATTACTCCAGTCTTCAGTGTCACATGATCCTTCAGAAATCATTCAAATATGATTTGCTGCTCAAGAAACATTTATTATTATTATCAAAAAGTTCTAAAACAGTTGTGCTGCTAACCATGATTTTTTCAGGATTCAAAAGGACTGCATTTAATCGAAATAAAAGTAACATTAAATCATTGCTGTCACTCTTGATCAATTTATTGCATCCTTACTGAACAAAAGTATTGTTTTCTTTTAAAAGAATAAAAAACAATTCTCAAAAAAAAAATTCCCGAAAATATATTTATTTTCCTATCGGATCATTCTGGAATTAAGGAACAAGACAAACACGTGCATATTTTTAGTCATTTATTGGCTTTTGTGTTAGTTTGTTGTTAAAGAGTTTTTCTTTCTAAAGGTTTATTTATAGGGTTATGTACGTAAGAGGTCAAAGAAACTCCTGTTCTTGTCCATATAAAGTCTTGTGTGAGTATTAAGGTGTGTTCTCACCTGTAGGGCTGGACATATCCAAGCCCTTCCCTGATCAGCACACATTCACAATGCACACAGCGAGAGGAAGCCGCTCATAGACATTCATCATTAATACATTACGACCCTGAACAATTCTTCTGTGTGCGACATACAGGTAAGAACAAAATGCATCATAATTAATCAATTTGATGGTACATATACAGTCCTTGAAGGATATGCTAAATACTTTGTCAAAGTTTTACATGAATACAGTTAACTTTTTCTTATAACAAACAATATACTGTTCAATCTGATCTCAATGTATTTTTTATTTGCATTATATATATAACAGTACATATTATTTTATTTTATCAAAAGATCCCGCATGACCAAACTCACACTGGGAAATATGAGACCAAACCATGTAGTTGATTAGGACTTAAGTGTCGACTATTGTTTAAAAATCTTTGTCAATAGACTGGAAAACCAGTCATTCAGGACAGAAAGCACACAAAACTATTAAATGGGCAGTACTAGATCGTGCTTTAGTAATGAACCGTTTGCCAGAGAATGATCAGATAAATGAGTTATTTGAATGTTATCTTAATGTAATGTGGGGTTGGGGGGGGTGTTGTGCCATCTCCTGTTTTTCCAGGGTGGGACGTCTGTCATCGTAACAACATGGCCTGCAGCAGTGCACAATTTGGCCAATTACAATGTCTATGGTTGTTACGGCCCTAGATCATACATACAAATAATTAAGAGTCTATGACTGGATTTTGTTTATTATGTTTCTACTGTATACTGAATGTTTGAGAACAGTTCTTTAAACCCTAATTGACGGAGTGTGTTTCATTTCTTAAAGACGTACAGTATCATGGCCATATTCCAGCATAAAACAGCCAAGATTCATCCGGCTCAAATTGTGCTGGAGTAGACTTTACAGAGTGCTTGACTCTTGCATTGTCAATACAAGATCTTGACCAAAAATTGACGCACTTCTTGAAGAAATCAATGAATAATTAATATTATTTCCATCAAGGGGTGCATCAATTTTTGGTCAAGATTTTGTATTGACAATGCAAGAGTCAAGCACTCTGTAAAGTCTACTCCAGCACATCCCAAACACTTTCAATGAAATTAACTTAACTCTGGACTCAGAGGTGCGAATATGTGAAAATTATTCTTCATGCTCCCTCCCAACCATTCTTTCACTATTTGAGGCTGATGAAACTTGACAGTGTCATCCTGGAATATGACCATGATACATCTTCCTTACATGGTTGTTTCAGAAATGAAAAGCTCCATAGGGTTAAAAGAATTGTTCCCAAAAATATAACATGCTAGAAACATAATAATCACTGTAATAAGCCAATCCAACCATAGACTCTTAAGCATTTGCCTATTTAAATCCAAACGGCAAAACAATTTGTTGTTGTTGTTGTTGTTGTTGGTCAGGCTGTGAATATGACCAGCATACAGCTGTGCTGAGAAATCCAAAATTTCTGTTTGTTTTGGGTAAATTAATATGATTAAATCCGTGCGACGGGATAGTGTCTTCCACTTCCTGCCGAGTTTGTTCTGTTTGATCCTTGCGCTCCTTGTGTGTTAATGCTCCATCCTCAGCACAACATTTCAGTCAATATTCTCACACCCCAGTTTCTTAGCAACAGCTTCATTGTGATTATGAAAGGTCAGCGTTTCTTTTCACTGTTAACACTGAGTTTTATGAGAAAGGACTGGTTGCTGATGTGTATTTGTTTATTTGCAGTGTGCTAATTATTCGTCTGCTATGTGTCCCAATAAGCTTCACAGCTTGTCTGAATATGCTTTTGGAATGGATTCTGAAGCAAAGCCCTTAGCAGGACACATAGTGTATTAGATGAAACATCTGAAAGAGATTTTCGCCATCATGTGACCCCAGAGTTGCAAAATAATTTGTAATGTGAATAGCGATCTGTTTCAAAGTAGTTTTTGTGTTTACTGAGCAGATTCTTCAATGTGAAATCCATTTGTTGCCATGGTACTGGGCAGCGCTGTTTATTAGTGGTACAGAATCTCTGGAGGAACCGAAATTTTCACATATCCTCTTCATCATCCTTTCATAAACCATCTGTTCTCAAGTCACTCTGTTATGAGTGATGAAGGACCGGATTTTCGTTCAAAATATTGCTCCCTGATATTTCACATTCACAAAGATCTGACATTTAATTAAAAGCTGAAATGTGACACTGTAAATAGTGAAATGTTTATCAGTCTGTCTGTATGAATTTAGGTAAATCTTTGATCCTCAATATCAAAATGTGATCCAATATACCTGTTTTATTGTCAGTCTTGAAGCATTATATTGCGGATATCTGTTTTAATTCAGATCGTTGAGATTTCTTCTCAGAATCCAGCAGAATGACTGAAGCCCAGGATGTGTTTAAAAACATCCAGCGAAAGCCTGGCATGCAGATCTGGACCATCAGTGTAAGAAACCACTGCTGTTTTCTCCTGTTTTTGTGAGCAATATGATTTAATATTTATTACAAATAAAGAAACAAACTTAGAAACATACATGAAAACAAGTCAAACTGACTGCATTTTTTGTTATTCCTAGTATTATGTATTATCCTGTTTTCTGTTTCTTTAGAAAATGCAAATGGTCCCTGTCCCAGAGCAAGCATTTGGAAATTTTTTTGAGGGTGACTGCTATATAATTATTAATGTAAGTAATTTCAATCTAATTCACAGGGAAACTCTTCAGGGCATTTCAAATAGTGCTTTTGAAAAGGTTTACTATACATGAACACTTTCGAATATCACATAGAACTTTGTCCAAGGAAGCTGTAATTATGGCATGGTGATTTTTCTTGGTTAATAAAAAATGTATTCATTTCAAAAATGGTTTTAATTTAATAATAAATCTAAAATTTTGTGCTGTCAAAACGATTAATCGCAATTAATCCCATCTAACACATTTTTTGTAAATATATGTGTTTGTGTACATACACACACATATTGTATCTACAAAAGTATGAAAAGTAAAAGTATTTACAAACTTTTATGTGATATGCGATTAATCGGGATTAATCGATTTGAATATTATATCGATTAATCAATATAAATATATTTACGCATACACGCGCACACACACACACACAAACATATTTTATATTTACAAACTTTTATGTGAGATGCGATTAATCGTGATTAATCGATTTGAATATTATAAATTATATATTATATATAAATATATTTGCACCCACACACACAAACATATTTTATATTTACAAACTTTTATGTTAGATGTGATTAATTGCGATTAATCAATTTGAAGACACTAATAAAAATATAAATAACGATTTGATTCAATTAATTGATTGATTCGTTTATTATTACTGATGTACTAAAAATTGGTACATGATACCTTCTGTCTATCTTAATGCATTTTGTCCTGTGTCATTCAGGTGAGCAACAGCGCCACACAATCCACTGACATCCACTACTGGATAGGCAACACTTCCTCTCAGGATGAGCAGGGAGCGGCAGCTATCTATGTGACCCAACTGGATGAGTATCTTGGTGGCAGTCCGGTTCAATACCGGGAGGTCCAGGGATCTGAATCAGTTAAATTCAAAAGCTACTTCAAGAATGGTCTCATGTGAGTGAAACAAAAATATTTTGGCTTGCTCCTCCCAATTCAACATGAGTCTGATTATGTACACACTCTCCTGTTTCGTACAGATATAAAAAAGGTGGTGTGGGATCGGGATTCACTCATGTGGAAACCAATGTGTATAACATTCAGCGCCTGCTCCATGTCAAAGGGACGAAACATGTGACCGCCAGAGAGGTGAACCACTGCACCAGACAACTCTTGTTGCAATGCAAAATTACCAAAGCCAAAAGCAATTTATGCCTAATATTCATAAAAATCATTAAGCTTGCTCTAACTCTTCTAGAGACATTTTTAAATGTTTCTTAAAATTTAAATGAGACTCTATGATCACACCAAAATATTTAAAATGCTCAACAATATTTATTGCCTCTTCTTTAAAACATCTGGTCGACACTCATCAGCTTTTTTAACAGATGGATACATTACAGTTTTACTCACATTAAGAGTAAGACAAGAGTGAGTTAACCAGCAGTAAGTTTGATAGCTGCTTGTTGTTTTGTCTTAGCATAAGTATTAATAATTGTATCATCTAACACAAACCAAAAATAACTAAATAAAATTGGTCCAAGAATCGATCCCTGTGGGACTCCAATAGTACAGTCGAGAAAGGATAAGCATGAATGATAGATTTTTGCATGTATTAATAGAAAAATTAAACTGTGATAGTTTGGATAAAAGCACATTATGATTAACAGTGTCAAATGCCTTTTTAAAATCAAGGAAGAAAGCACCGACAACATCAAGACTGGATTTAATTTGTTCAACAAAATAATTTGTTTGCTGTCCCTGTAGAATGATGTGCCCTAAATCCATAGGATGTAGTGGAAAATGACCAAGATTTAAATGTTTTATTAATTGATTACAAATACCTTTTCAGTTACTTTGGAAACAACTTGGAGAATACTAATAGGTTTATAATTAGTTACATTAGTATCACCAATCTTAAATAAAAGTGCAATTACTGCTGACTTCCAAGCTTTTTGAGAAATAACATTGTTCAGTGATATAATCAAATCTTGAACTGAATCTATAAACATAGTAAATAACCTAACAATTTGATCCTTATCTTGAATTAAATTCCCTGAACTTGTAATTCAATACCTTTATCTCCTTTGTTACTATTTTTATTTTGTACTCTAGTTGTTAGTGACTATTCCCCTTTGTGTCATTTATAAGATCAATGAAAAATGTTGCTTTTGCTTTTCTCAATTCCTTTACAACTTTATTACGTAAGGATTAAAATATCCTTCTATCATGAGCTAACCCAATTTGAAAACCCTTGTTTTAACCAAACACAGACAACCTTTTATGCTTGAGCTGATTTATAAATGTGGTCAAAGCACATTAGAGTATTTGCAATTCAATTCACTTTGTGGGGACAGATATTTATAATGCAGGCCGAGGAGCAACATTAAGAGGATCAGTAAATGAAGCTACCGGGCTCTAAATTATTGAATTTAATGCCTAAGAAGGTCAAGAATCTTGTCTCTGCATATTGTTCTCATGCCTTCTGATGTTTCTCTTTTATTTGGCCTGGATTCTTGTCTTTAATGTTGTCCATTTCAGAAAGAAAAGGAAGTTAAATATCATATTCAGAGCTGAAAAGGACTTTTTCAGTAATGTCTGATTTCTATCCAGTACTGACTGAACTCTGTGTGGATTTTAGTGAGCTGTGTGTGTGTCTCTGCAGGTGGAGGTTTCCTGGAGCAGTTTTAATCTAGGGGACATATTCCTTCTGGACATGGGAAAAGCAATAATTCAATGGAACGGTCCTCAAAGCAATAGACAAGAAAAATTAAAGGTAACTGAAGTAACAGGGAAGACACTGCACTGGATAAAAACTGGATACAAATTCATTATTTCTATGGGGTTCCTCTCGTCTCCTGTCTTTTGTAGGCTGTTCTGTTGGCTCAGGACATCAGGGACCGAGAGCGTGGAGGCCGGGCTCAGATTGGTGTGATTGAGGGAGGGCAGGAAGAAGCCTCTCCTGACTTGATGAAGATCATGGTATCTGTTTTGGGTCATAAGACCGGTCACCTGAAAGAGGCAATCCCCGATGACAAACCAGACCAAAACCAGAACTCCATCATCAAACTCTACCAGTATGACACACTATCTATCTATCTATCTATCTATCTATCTATCTATCTATCTATCTATCTATCTATCTATCTATCTATCTATCTATCTAACTATCTATCTATCTATCTATCTATCTATCTCTATCTGTCTATCTGTCTATCTATCTATCTCTATCTGTCTCTCTTGTCTATCTATCTATCTATCTATCTATCTATCTATCTATCTATCTATCTATATCTGTCTATCTATCTATCTATCTATCTCTATCTGTCTCTCTTGTCTATCTATCTATCTATCTATCTATCTATCTATCTATCTGTCTCTCTTGTCTATCTATCTATCTATCTATCTATCTATCTATCTATCTATCTATATCTGTCTATCTATCTATCTATCTATCTCTATCTGTCTCTCTTGTCTATCTATCTATCTATCTATCTATCTATCTATCTATCTATCTATCTATCTATCTATCTATCTATCTGTCTCTCTTGTCTGTCTATCTATCTATCTATCTATCTATCTATCTATCTATCTATCTATCTATCTATCTATCTATCTATCTATCTTGTCTATCTATCTATCTATCTATCTATCTATCTATCTATCTATCTATCTATCTATCTATCTATCTATCTATCTATCTATCTATCTGTCTGTCTCTCTTGTCTATCTATCTATCTATCTATCTATCTATCTATCTATCTATCTATCTATCTGTCTATCTATCTATCTATCTATCTATCTATCTATCTATCTATCTATCTATCTATCTATCTATCTATCTATCTATCTATCTATCTATCTCTATCTCTACCTCTATCTGTCTCTCTTGTCTATCTATCTATCTATCTATCTATCTATCTATCTATCTATCTATCTATCTATCTATCTATCTATCTATCTATCTGTCTGTCTCTCTTGTCTATCTATCTATCTCTCTTGTCTATCTATCTATCTCTCTTGTCTATCTATCTATCTATCTATCTATCTATCTATCTATCTATCTATCTATCTATCTATCTATCTATCTATCTATCTATCTGTCTGTCTCTCTTGTCTATCTATCTATCTATCTATCTATCTATCTATCTATCTATCTATCTATCTGTCTATCTGTCTATCTATCTATCTATCTATCTATCTATCTATCTATCTATCTATCTATCTATCTATCTATCTATCTATCTATCTCTATCTCTACCTCTATCTGTCTCTCTTGTCTATCTATCTATCTATCTATCTATCTATCTATCTATCTATCTATCTATCTATCTATCTATCTATCTATCTATCTATCTATCTATCTATCTATCTATCTATCTGTCTGTCTCTCTTGTCTATCTATCTATCTCTCTTGTCTATCTATCTATCTCTCTTGTCTATCTATCTATCTATCTATCTATCTATCTATCTATCTATCTATCTATCTATCTATCTCTATCTGTCTATCTATCTCTATCTGTCTATCTATCTCTATCTCTACCTCTATCTGTCTCTCTTGTCTATCTATCTATCTATCTATCTATCTATCTATCTATCTATCTATCTATCTATCTATCTATCTATCTATCTATCTATCTATCTATCTATCTATCTGTCTGTCTCTCTTGTCTATCTATCTATCTATCTATCTATCTATCTATCTATCTATCTATCTCTCTTGTCTATCTATCTATCCATCGATCTATCTGTCTGTCTGTCTATCTATCTGATAATTAATTGATCATTGAGAACTAATGTCTACTTAACTGTCCTTAATTAACATTCTGTTATTCTCAGTGTGTCTGATGCCAGTGGTCAGCTGTTGGTACAGGAAGTGGCTGCCAGTCCACTGACCCAGGATTTGCTTTGCTCCTCGGTGAGACACATGATGTCTACCAAATCACCCACAGTATCAAAATATGATACACAACTAACTGTGGATTATGTTTTAATGTATGTTTTGTTTGCAGGATTGCTATTTTTTAGATCAAGGCGGCAACTCAATAATGGTCTGGAAGGGAAAAGGAGCATCAGATGAAGAGAGACGCTCAGCACTGAGTCGAGCGGTTGTAAGTATCTGTGTTTGAAAATTATTACTCATCTGCGAAGTAGCATTTTTATTTAATATTCAAATGACCAAAATCACGTCTCTAGTTGTGTCATAATTATTGCATGTCTTTCAGGGCTATATAAAAGCGAAGAAATACCCGTCCAACACTAAAGTGGAGGTTATGAGTGAAGGAGGAGAGTCTGCCATCTTTAAACATCTCTTCAAGTCCTGGAAAGAAAAAGGTCAAACTCAAGGCCTAGGAAAGATCCACTCAGTAGGAAAGATAGGTGATTAATCATTCAGCATTATTTTTGTGAGAGCGTAGATGTTTCAATATTGTCATTTTAGTATATGCATCTTGTTTGATTGTGTCAATGTGTTGTTTGTATACACATCTGTTATTGCAGCTAAAGTGGATCAGGTAAAGTTTGATGTCATGGAGCTTCACGCCCAGCCAAAACTAGCGGCTCATGAGCGGATGGTGGATGATGCGTCAGGACAAGTTCAGGTATGATATGCAATAATAATACCTGAATACGGAAGTTTGGGTCTGCGGTCGCACCATTATCAAACATCTCCACTGCCTTGTGTTCAGATTTGGCGGATTGAGAATCTTGAACTGAAGGAAGTGGACCGAAGCACTTATGGACAGTTCTATGGAGGAGACTGTTATCTAGTGCTGTACACCTACAACAGAGCCAACAAACCTCAGTACATCCTCTACATGTGGCAGGTGAGGAGCATAACATGAATACTCTATCTCCAACACAATATATAATGCAAGAATGTTATTTTATGTCATAATGTGGAAAAAAACATTTAACAGTCTACTGTATATAAAGAAACACAGGCCCCAAAATATACAATTAAAAAAATAAATAAGATGAATGTCATTTCATTAGATAACAAAATATCACATTTCAAGTGGCATAACAAATAATACTAATTTTCTCAAAGCTGCATTGATTTTTATGAACTATTTTGCAGTTGCAGTGACTTTCAATCAGCTCGTCTGAAGGTGATTTTTATTGGATGTAGTGAAATCCAGTCAGACGAATCAGTTTTATTTCTTGGTAACGAATTAGTGAACAATAAATGGTAAATGAATTTGTAAACAAGAGTCAACCGTTAATAATAACAATAAATCATTTGAAACAAACTTTTAATCTCTGAGTAAAATAATATCAACAAAGTGAACATAAAGAGCCATCTTGCATCAAGCAAGGATGCAAGACAGAGAGTAAATGTAACAATGCAGGAACGTATATATATATATATATATATATATATATATATATATATATGCACATATACATATTACACACACACACACACACACACACACACACACATACATATATATAATCACCCACAAAGTCACTTTTTGTGACTCATTTTTAAAATGGCACTTTAATATTTGTATATTTGTTATATAATGCAAAGACATTCATAAATTGTCAAAATAAACAATGCAGCATTTCTAAAATTTGAACTCAATACAAATTCTATTCGCTTCCATTGACCTGAAAAGCTACATTTAGACTATTATAATCTGGATCTACACATTGGAGACCCTATGGCTATGACATGAGGCATGTGTTCTCCAGGGTCGCCATGCCACACAGGATGAGGTGACGGCATGCGCTTATCAGGCGGTGAATTTGGATAACAAATACAATGGAGCCCCAACACAGGTCAGAGTGGTCATGGGAAAAGAGCCCAGACACTTCCTGGCCATCTTCAAGGGCCGACTCGTCATCTTTGAGGTGATTATCTCTTCATTCTTATGGAACATATAGCTCTAAATTGTAAATTATTTCATGATCTGAATTGTTTAGCACTTTCATGAAACCAAATAAAATATGCACTTACTTACATATTCTACCATAGGATTTAATAAAATGAATTTATTCTGGCTTCTTTTAAGTATTCTATGAGTTTACTTAAAGTAGCAATTAATAATAGCTTTCATTACAAAATTTACTCCTTAACAATCATTAGTTATGTGTATTTGAGGTACATTTATTATTAAGCCTTACTTTTTTCAGTGCTCTTGTCCCACTGACATCCTGATGCTTTCTTAGGGTGGGACAGGTAGACCGGGTGTTGTGAACCCTGATCCTGGTGCCAGACTCTTCCAGGTCAGAGGAACACATGAGATGAACACCAAGGCGACAGAGGTGCCCGCCCGAGCGTCCTCTCTCAACACCAATGACGTCTTTCTGCTCAAAAGTCATCAGGCTGTGTTCATGTGGTATGGAAAAGTGAGTATAAATATACAACAAATAAATAAAGAAATATAATAAGTTAAATAAATCTATAAATAATAATATTAAATAAATAAATGAATGAAAAATGCATGTGTAAATAAATATAAGCTAAAGTGTGTGAAATTACAAGTGATTATACTCCAGCAAAAATGTATTAGTTACATTAAATATATAAATTCATTAATGATAATGAATATGATTAATGTTATATATTTGTTATAATATTTTGTATATATATATATATATATATATATATATATATATTTATATGTATGCATATTGTCAGGTTTAGGCTGTGTAGATACACACGACGATGAAGAAGATTAGATAAACAAGTAAACTTTAATAATCCAAGCAGGTAAATCCAATGGAGACAGGGGAACACAACCAACGTATAGACGTACAATACCAGACAATGAAGATCAAACAGAACTGAACTTAAATACACAGAGAACATGGGGCATAAACGAGATTAGTGATGAGGATCAGCTGTGGTGATTAGTGGGGTGTCCATGGTAACTGATTGTGGCGGGAAATTCAAACAAAGGAACATGTGACAGATGAAAACAATAACAAACTGAAAGTCCATGTGGTGATGAAGTGTGACATATTTTTTATAATAAAATAAAATGAGGAAAACATAGCAATTTTGTGTGTTTGTGTGTGTGTGCGCGTATGCGTTTTTGTGATTTATTATGAGGACACGTTTGTATAATTGTATAATGACATTATACAACATAAGATAAACATGAAATACGAGTCCTCATATTTAAAATATCTTTAAAAACATACTAAACATTGTTTTATTATAAATGTTTTCTGTGATGGGTAGGTTTAGGAGTAGAGTTCATGTAGGGGGAAAGAATGTACAGTTTGTACAGTATAAAAACCGCCTATGGAATGTCCTCACTAAGATAGCAAAACAAACCTGTGTGTGTGTATGTTGTGTGTGTGTGTCCACCAGGTATCCCTTACGGTATGGACCAAATGTCCCCAAAAGACGTTGTCGTCTGTACGTGAAAAACGCAAAGGAAAACATTTTGACCTTATGGGGAGATTTTTTGTCCCAGAAAACAGCTTATAAATCAGTGTTTTGTAAGTCTAAAAATGCAGAATGTTTCCTGTGATGGGTAGGTTTAGTGTAGAGGTATATAAAACAGTTTGCAGAAAAAAAGCATAAAATTACGTCTATGGAATGTCCCCTTAAAACATGAAAACCAGTGTGTGTGAGAGAGTGTGTGTATTTCAGGTAATTCTTATGTAATGGTGAAAAATGTCCCGGCAAAGATGGCAGTATCAGAAATCCTTGTCCTTGTGGGGACATTTTCTGGTCCCCACAAAGTGATGTTGTTTGAAAATGGATAGAATATACAGTTTATACAGTATAAAAATCTTTATGTGTTTATGTTTCCCACAGGGATGCAGCGGAGACGAGAGGGAGATGGGGAAAGCCGTAGCTGATTTGCTTTCTGAGCAGGATAAGCAGATTGTGATGGAAGGACAGGAACCAGCTGCCTTCTGGGTGGCTTTGGGAGGGAAAGCTCCATATGCCAGTGACAAGAGGTACAACCATAAAAACAGATAAACATGAGCTCATACTTCAACTCTAGGGGACAGTTGATCGTTTCCACTGACTTTCTCTGCATCTCCACCAGACTGGAGAAAGAAGTGGCTCTTCACGATCCTCGTCTGTTTGAATGCTCCAATCAGACGGGCCGATTCCTCATGACAGAAGTGGCTGACTTCACTCAGGACGATCTGGATGAGGATGATGTCATGCTGTTAGACACCTGGGAGGAGGTGGGTTGTGTGAGGTCATGCTGTCGGCTTCTTTTGCATGCGGCTGCGGTGAAATGGCGGTGCCGTTTTGGGTTATGCAAAAGAAACAACATCAAAAATTCTGCTGGTTATTTTGAGTATTAAGTTACTCTAACTGAGGACCAGGTGAATGAAAATTAGAAATAACAAATAAAATGACAGCTATTTAATTATATTGACAGCTATAGTTTGATGTTAATAAAGGTTCATTTTTAATTAAATGGGTTTTTGCGAATTAAAATATACAGCTGGTTTTATATAGGAGTCCTTTGCTAAGGAGTCGTCAAAATTGGTTGTCTGTAACATAAAACAGTTTGTAAACTTATATGTCAATCTCCTAAACCCCTCTTCTTCTTCCTTCCTCAGATTTTCCTTTGGATTGGCAACTCAGCCAACCAATATGAAACTCAGGAGTCCTATAGCAGTGCAGTGGACTATCTTAAAAGCCACCCAGCAGGACGGGACCCTGGGACACCGATCACCACTGTTAAACAAGGCTATGAGCCGCCCACCTTCACTGGCTGGTTTAATGCTTGGGATGCTCACAAGTGGAGCGTGAGTCGAACACGCTGAGTTTGTCCAGCAGGGGGCCGTAATGCACAACATAAATCACTAACAAACTAACACAATTTCTCAATCCACTAAATCGTTTGTTGATTCTCACCTAATTATCAACATCAACATGAAAGTGAAATGGACCCTTTTTACTTTCTTAACACATATTGCTGTCTTATAGTGCATGATTTTTACAGTGCATGTTGTTTTTATGTTATAGGCCTGCAAATAATTGACATTAACGATTTACATAGTTGTTTTTATTGGATTCATTTATAATATAATGATAAAATTATAATAAACTAGGCATGTATGATTTACTTTATTACTGTGAAAATATATAATATTTATTTTTTTAATTATTTATAAAATTAATATAACAATGTAATATAATATAATATGACATAATATAATATAAAATAATACAATATAAAATAATTTAATATAATATAATAATGTTGCATATTTTATAGCAAATTTAATAATAAACAATTTAACAAATAATAACCATGATCAAAAGAATAATCAATATTTGCAACAGGCCTAATTCTAAATTATAATATTATAATTTGTATATTATTAATTATAATATAACATAATGTAATATAATATAATATAATATATGATTAAATATCATATAATAATGTCACATATTTTATGGCAAATTTAATAATAAATAATTTAACGAATAATAAATTGTGATTAGATCAAGCAAATAATCAATAGCAACGGGCCTAAATAATTCTAAATAATATTTTTATGAAAATAAATTTTGCCAATGTTATACTAGCCAATTCCTTCTTAAAAATATATTAGTAATAATAATTATTATTATTTTTATTATCATTATCATCATATTTTTTTAGAAGGAATAGTCTAGGAATTGTCTATTAAAAAACTATTACTATTATCATTTTAATTATTTTATTAATTATTGTTTTCATAATAATTAGTAGTAGTAGTAGTATTCAGCTATTATCACATTCAGGCTAGTCCAACATATTTCCATGGTTAAAATCAAATCCCCACTTTTTTCTCATTGAATATTCAAATATTATGAAAGTAAAATTGGTAACTGAGTGCCCTTTCACGTGAGGTTTACATACTTTTGCCCACCATCACATCACATAATGAATTAATGTAACAAAGAGAGACACGTTTTCAGTTTCACTCTATATTCTAGGGAGGCCTTTCATACGAGGAGATGAAAAGCAAGCTGGGTGATATTTCCCAAATCACTGTGGTAAAACGCTTTCACCTTACTGATCAAATTCTTTTTCCTGATATCAACAGATGCATTTAAATGAATTAATCTTATTTGATTATCTAATGAAATTGATTAACTACATTTAGGTATTGAAATGATCTACACACCAATGTGCAGACCTAAACATAATGTTCACCTCATTTCCTGTAGAATCTCCACAACACAGACCTGAATAAGAAGACAGGAGGAGGTGCGGGGAGCTACAGCGCTCCTGGAGGACCAGGAAATATAAGGTCCCATAACCAACGGATGTCCTCCTCCATCTCCTCCAGTTCACATGTAGACCAGTCTCCCACCAGAGCAAAGCCTTCTGGGATGCAAAATTCTGAGCAGCTAGTTAAAACACCTAACCAGCTGCCTCAAGGAGCGGACCCTGAAAAACGAGAAGTGTGTGCTGAAACCTTTTTGGTTGGTATGATAAAATCGTATGATTTATCATCTGGCTAATCATTTATTTCCTTCACTGTCTTTATTTCAGGAATATTTGTCTGATGCAGAATTCGAGAATCTCCTCGGCTGCAGCCGTACCAATTTCCAGCGATTGCCTAAATGGCGTCAGAACGACCTTAAAAAGAAGGCAGGACTGTTTTGAGTTGATTTTACTATGAGATCTTCAGGCCTGACTATTGTGCTTTATGGGTATTTTGGGCAAGAAAACTGTAACCTGTGCACTGTTTTAGATTTATTTATTCATCAAAGAAACGTCTGACACATTTAAAGATATGACCTAATAGAAATGCTTTGTAAATATCTTGCACACAGATGATACACCACCGAAACGTTGGATTCGGATTTTTTCAGTCACGTACAACATGTCTAAACGCTTTTTAGTAGCTACCAATAAAAACACTGCAAGAACTGTTTCTGAGATGTTTAATTCAGTTTTAATGAATGTTATGGTTTGTCACAGCATTTAAGAGTCAGTAAAGCTGTTTCTTTCCTGTTAGGAGGACATCAGATCAGGACATGAGAAACAGATGTTATATTGCTGATGTAACAACTTTCCTTTAAGGCACCGTAGATCATTTAAGAACAACATAAAAATAGAAATATTTCAAAAGCAGATAAAAAGCAACAATACCTTACACCAACAACAATGAATACAACATAAACACCTTAAAAATATAAAGCGCAGCTATGAAAATGTATAACTTTTTCCCCCATTCTTTTATGTTATACACATTTGTAGTGCAATTCTCCTACTGCGCTGACAAGATACACACCTGCTGTTCTCATCACATGACTACGAACATTAGCTGAACATATTTATCAGAAAATAACGGATAGCATGTTTTGGTAATATGGGGTTAATTGTTCATTGTCCATCATTTGTATCCTGAGTTCACATAAAGAACATCAAACTGAGCATTAGCCATCGTAAACCACTGTAAAAAATATTGACCGCACAGTAACAAACAAAATTATAACAGTTTAACACATCTCATTCAACACTCAACACAGGGATGCTGTTGTTAAGATTAAATATTTAACTAAGGGTACGTTTACGCGACAACTATGTACTAAAGGAAACGTTTTTCCTTTGCGTACAGATGACAGCGTTGTCAAAATAATCAAAAAAGCTGTATTATGCTGCCTGACCAGTAGTTGGCGATGTCACTTTGTAAAGAAACACTATGTGCCTATAGATTGAACACGTAATACGGATGCACATTACGTCACCGTTTTCACAAATTCGCGTTTTTGTAGTTTACATGGAGACGATAACCCTATCATAGTCAAAAATAAGTTTTTAAAAGTTTGCATTTTCAGGCCCCCAAAACGCTGTTGTCATGTAAATAAACAGCCAAAACTCATCCAAGTTGTCCATTTTTAGTTGAAAATGGTGTGGTGTAAACCATAGATATGCGTGTAATATATATATATATATATATATATAGACCCAAGATATAATTTTGACTAAAATAAAGGGACAGTTTATATGACACCGTTTTCAACTAAAAATGCGCAACGCAACAGCCTTTTGGGGCCTTGAAAACACAAACTTCTGAAAATAGGTTTCAAAGTGCAAGTTTTTAGAAAATGGTACTATTATCGTCGCTGTGAAAATTACAAAAACAATAACATGTAATGTGCATGCATAGTGTTTCTTTACAGAGTGATATCACCATCTACTGGCCTGGCATGCATAATACAGCGTTTTTGCGAATCCCTGTGGGGATCGGTTTGACAACGTTGATGTCTGTATGCGGAAAAAAAGGCAAAGGAAAAACTTTTCAGTTTTTAGTGCATCGTTGTTGTGTAAACGTACCTGAAGACTTCAAAGTAATGTTTGGCCAAGAACACAAGTTCATTGATAATCAAAAAGAAATGATATACAAACATTGTTTAAATACTCTATTAATTTAAAAAAAGGCATCAATGTAGTATATTTTAAATACATACTTTTTATATTAAAATATAAAAGTGTTAGGTAAAATATATTGTCCAATTACAAATATGACTATTTTAAATCAGTTTTATAGGTGAAAAACGAACTGCTGATTCGGACTGGAAAGTGACTAGCTTCACCAAACATTTTTACTAAATCTGCACACTTTTAACATTTTCTGGACTGATTGTAGGGCAAAATATGTGTAATTTTCTGAAATCGATTTCAATATGGTAAAATGTAGCTGAAAGTACTACCTTATTGGTAGCCAAAAGCCCTCCTCACAAAAAAGTTAAATAAAATATAAATGTTTTTACTTTTTCTAAAAAAAAAAAAATATATATATATATATATATATATAAATAATGCTACTCATATTTTTATTATATTAACATAAAATATAGACTTTTATTAACTTTATTAATATTTAAATTATTAATATTTGTATTTAAACAGTATTTATTCATATGTATGTGTAATTCTCTGAACTCGATTTCAATAGGGTAAAATGGTAAAATAAAAATATATTTTTTAAAGTATATATATATATATATATATATATATATATATAAACGCTACTCATATTTTTAAAACATATAATATAGACTTTTATTAACTTTATTAATACTTAAATTATTAATATTTATATTTAAACAATATTTATTCAAGTCAAAAAAAGACAAGGGGAATGTAGAGTATTATTTGATTTGTGCTTAAATATTAAAGTTCTTTGGCTGCAAGTTCTAAGACATTTTTTACCCCACCTGTTTTCCTAAAGAGAACCACACCTACTAATTCTACAAAGTTAATTGGTAAACCACAAAGAACATCGGAAAAGGAAGTCCAGATCTTATCCCATTTCCTATCTGCAGAGAGTTAAATTGATTGTTCTGTTCAGTGATCGGCACACTTTGACATTGAGATGACTGAGAGGAATGTTGCAGTCTATTAAGCGTTAAGAATCATGATGTGTACAAACAGTCCCGCTGAAGGAATGAGGCTTCCTCTCTTTGTAAGCAGAGGCACATGCCGGTATCCTGAAGACAGAAGACAGGACTTATGGTGAGCAAATTCATAATAACTGCACAACAGAAAGTCATTTCTCAATTATTTTTTCTGGCTCACCATTCTGCATGCTGGTGAAGGGCAAAGTGTACAGGCCAACCAAATCATTCTGGGTAGCAGTATCATGGTCCTCCACCACAAACCGCACCAAAGCCAGTTCAGGCACGTGAACAGTGAACTGGAATTTTCTATTCCACATTGGATTGAAACCTGTAACAATTTTTTTTTAGTGACCTAAACTTTGGTAAAAAAAAGTGTTTGCTAAATGCGTAAATGTAAATGCACTGTTGATACTTGCCATTGTTTTCAATGTGATGTGTCTGTTGGCTGGCGTTGTCAGCTGGCACACCGTAGATCTCCACTCTGACCTGAGGGTCGACAATGGAGCTCTGTTTGTCTTTATTGATCTTAGGAAGCTGCTGGGCTGAGATGATCTGAACAGACAAATACAGTAATTGGTCACTGTGTTTGGATGGGTTTAGACAGGATTGCATTTTGGTTTAGGGATAAATGATGTATCAGTATCATATTGGTTATCGGCTCACATCAGAGATTAATTCATCAGTATCAGTCAATATTGGATAATTGTTCATGCTCATTTCCCTCATTTTTATGTTTAGATCGTATGTTCCATCATCAACACTCACTTAAAGTTAATCTGTAAAAATACTAATAATTTAATAACACTGTTCAATGTATTCTTAATCTAAATAGCAAATCTCAAAATTAATACTCATTTTAACATTGTAGATTATTTTGTGATACCTAAAATCACTTGTAGCATTTAAAATGATTGTTTTTAGTGTTTACATTTTAATAATAATAATAATAATAATAATATTATATATATATATATATATATATATATATATATATATATATATAAAATTGTATAAATATTTAATTTAAATTGTTTTTTAATGAATGAATTTATTGTATCATGCAGAATTGTATTTGTGCATCCCTAATTTGTATTAAATATTTATTCACTTATTATAGTTTATTTTTTTGCAGTGCAGGACAGACGGATCTCACCATGATATGCAGGATCTTCTTCTGCAGCCAAGGACCAACCCTGAGGTTTATGGGGTCAAACTGGGATTCCGGGTCCCTCAGAAACTCCGGCTTCAGTATGTAGCCACACTTGCCATTAGGGAAAAAGCGGGCCTGGTTCAGATCCATCTCTTTACAGGGAGTCTGGAAGTTTAGAGCCACTGTAAACCAATTTGAGGGATTAAAAACAGATTAATATTATAAACAGATTTTCTGAATTGCATCAGACTCATATTCTGTCATATCGCAGTGGGATTTGCACCTATTTGGCAGCCGGCGTTCCACAGTGGCACCGGATAGTAGTTGGATGAATTGGTTCTGGAACCGGCTGGGTAGATTCTGCTCAGCTTATCCATGTTGTGATGAATAAATGGCGTAGCTTTAAGACATTACCAAAAATCTGATATTATCTGGTAACATCACTCTTATTTTTAGGCAAAATGTCTTTTCAGGCCCTATAGAGCGCTGCAGGGATGACATATTTTTGTAAGCCAATCCGGAAGTTAGCATCACCCCGGTTCCCTCCACAAAAACCCGATAGGATTTCTCCATTGGTATTTGGATTATTGCAGAAAATAAGCTCTATGAACAACAAAAGTTTGATTCTTACATGTTTTTTTCCATCATGATAATCTTCACAAATTAACTGTAATCAATTTTGAAGCCAAAATACAACTTGCTGAAGTAAAAGGCTCTAGGCTATAAACAAATTACACCACAGGAAATACTTCTAAGCAAACATTTAGTCATAATGGTGTCGATTTGTATTGTTCTTGGGTTTAAGAATTGAAAGACTAAACGTTTAGTGGGAGTGAGTTACTTTCGGTTTCCAGGCAAGGATCCAATGCTAAAGGCTGCAAAGAATTGAAAATACGGAAGGGAATGCTGCAACGGATAATCTGAAAAGCCTTTGTGTTTGTAGTCAACACCTCAAACCGGATTACTATGAACACAGTGTTTTAGGCCAAAAGGAGGGGGGGAAACGTTCACAAGGGGGTATTACTGATGTATTTCATGTCATAGAATAAAATGTGAAAATATCGTGAGCTGGTGTTAACCACAGACCTTACTTCAGACATTTAACTAAATGTCTAAACTAAACTAAATTTAACTAAAATTCTACACATTTCTGTGTTTTGGCCTACAAAACTACATAATTCCTGCAGCACTCGATTGTGTACACTTATACCTGATTGTTCCGCCAGGTACATTGCTTTGCTCTCCTTGAAGGAGGCCATTTCATAGAAGGCCTGATTATCTCTTGAATGCTCAAAGGTGCTGAAGTGGACACTCTTGCAGTAGATTACCAGATCTGACAGCTCCTTAGCCAGCTTGATCTTTTTGGAAGTCTACAAAGTAAGTAAAAATAGATTTTAATTAGAAGGTGCAACATAAATCGACTTCACACATGTAATGACAAGGGGATGCTAAATAAGCAGAACAAATCTGTGGTCTAATGATTTGAATCAGGCTTTTGTAGAAATGTCTGTGACAGCTGAGTGTGCCGATTGGAACTCGACCTTAAGAACCGCAGCTTTGTGTATGCAAATATACTCCACGGCCCTAACTTTGTGGAGCGTTTTGAATGGAGTATGTTTTCCACTTTACATTCAATAGAAAATACAAAGGTTTGAAATAGGTCTTTTGATAAGATCAAAAATGAACCTTGTGATCAATTTGAGTTAAACCAAATTCTATGCTGCACTTCCAAATAAAGTCTGGAGAATAACTCTTCCTTATCACAATTTTTGCTCATATTTGGCTAACTGACTTGACTGACAGCATGTTTTCCAAAATGTAATTCTTTAAGTTCTCCCCGTTTTCATTGGTAGAGCAACAGGTCTTTGTAAATTTCCACGATATTAATCAAGGGTAATACAGGTTAAACACTGAGCAGTTGTTGTGTTGTTGGACTCTGAATGACTGCAGGGCTTTTCAACACAACACACCTTGTTTTTGGGTTTCGGTTCACCCTCTTTCAGTTCAGCGGCCTCGTCTTCCTCTGACACACTGTCCACATCCTCTGAGGTGTTGTTGTTGAATGCCGCATCCAGTTTGTTCAAACGCTTTCCCTTGATCAGGAAACGTCCCTTCAGCTCCTGCAAATGTAAACATGTACTGTAGATGACAAATATATAATCTATTTTAACTAATAAAATCCATTGAAATATGTTCAAATGTGTTCAGTTAAGCAGTGAATACTACATTCTCATTGGTAGCTGAAACATTTGAAATATTAAAAAAAGAATAAAAGAAGTATATATATATATATATATATATATATATATATATATATATACAGTGGGGCAAAAAAGTATTTAGTCAGCCACCAATTGTGCAAGTTCTCCCACTTAAAAAGATGAGAGAGGCCAGTAATTTTCATCATAGATACACTTCAACTATGAGAGACAGAATGAGAAAAAAAATCCAAAAAATCACATTGTCTGATTTTTAAAGAATTTATTTGCAAATTTGGTGTCACTTTTCCAGTGAAAATAAAAAAAATTATTCAGTAAAGAGGCATTAAACATTAATACATTTTAATTTAGCAAAAAATGTATTTCAAATAAATGCTGTTCTTTTAAACTTTCTATTGCTTTATTATGTTACTTTATTACCATGTGACACTGAAGACTGGAGTTATGGCTGCTGAATATTCAGCTTTGCATCAAAGGAATAATTACATTTTATAATATATAAATATACAAAACGGTTATTTTGAATTGTAATACTTTTTCACAATATTACTTCTTTTGTAATTTTGAATGAATAGATAAAGCCATGGTGAGCTTTTTTTCAAAAACTTTCAAAAAAAATCTTTGAAACTTTTGATTGATAGTGTACAGTATATATTTTTGGCTTTGTTATGACAGAACAGTGTAAGCAGAGATAAGAAGCGATAGGAGAGGAGAGATTAGAACAGGATCGGTAAAAAAAGACCACAAGCCAGGACTTGAACTTGGGTCAGAAGGCTATAGCTCTGACTTTTACTAAACATTTATTCAAAACTCACCCAAGGGGTGTGGGATGGGTAGGAGTTTTATGTGAGAAATTCTATATAACCTTCACATATAACAAATGGAACTGAAAGATGATGCTTTACTATTGTTTCTCTTCTAAAAGTGTTTGTGCATGGCTGAGATCCCCTCAGGCTGAGATATTTGAATCTTCCTTGACTACCATCCTGCCAGTTTCTCTAAATGAACTTCTTAGTATGGGACAAAGCTCAGGGTTGAAACTTATTTTGAAGAGGTCACTGAGAGGAAAAGTTTCTAAACAGTTCCAAATGTGCATGATAAACCTACTGACATCATCATTCAGAAGCCCCTCCCACCCCAACCCGTCTGAACTTGTACTGTCTCATCATTTGCCTTTCATTTGCCTTTCATTTTGGTGAATCATCAATCAGTATTCATGTAACCAAAGCCCTACTGAAAATCACTTCCTCTGATTCGAGCTATTTCAATTCATGGACAGAGAAGTAAACAGGAAGTTTGCAGGGATGTCAAGGAAGCCATTTGAGAAAAGTAGGGAGTGGTGAAGACAGCTTTAGCTTTAGAAAGCTGTCTCTGTTATCCACCAGGTGGCAATATGTAGTGTCATCTACCATATGCAGAGCTGTACGCATTATTTCTTTGCCATAGTGCAACAGTCAGGTTCCAGAAGTAAAAACTTCATTCATTTTCTGCATAGGGAAATTGATTCTTAACGTTCACTTGTAAATGTATAAATCTTTAAAAGACAGACCTGTTGTGAGCTTCGAGGTTGTTAATAAATGCTTTTGAGGAAGCCATCAGTTTGCATTGTTTCAACTTATTTTTTTAAATAATTGTGTTTAACAGCGGAGTGGTGAAAAACTACATTACCCATGATGCTTTACAGAAAATTCCACCAATCAGAGAGTTGCGCCGAGCTCTGCGGGGAACGCCCACTCCTATGAAGCACCACAAATGACATTATACAGTCTCTCTCCTTACACTTTCAAAATACTTCAATATTTGCATTTACATATGCATATTTTGCAATAAACTTAAAATAGGCCTACAGTGCATTGATTGTATAGATATAATCAACCATAATAGCTTTCTATTTCTCCATTGTTTTCATTTGATCATGTCATTCATAATGCTTCATACCATGGGATTGTAATTTTTTACCTATTTAGAGCCATTAATTACACAGTTTGTCCAATTTGCCAATTGTCGTTTTTGCTTCAAATAAATGTTTGTAATGTTGCGTTTTACCTCATAGCTCGTTGGTTTGGTTCATGCCTTATAACGCTTTAACAAAGATGTTTTTCAGGAAAAATTAATGGAAAAAAATACTTCTAGAAACAAGGCTGTTTTGAGCAGTGGTGCAGGAAACACACATGTAAAGTTTTTTATTTAAACAGGTCTAACCTCAGGTCCTGGAAAAGTGGTGGGCATGTTATGCCCCAGTGGCTGAGTGAGCAAAGCGCTTCCCAGGATGGAGGTTAAGTGATGGGCCATGATTTTCTGCTGTTCTATGGTGCAATGGTTCTCCAAAGACAGGATCACTGGGTATTGTGAGGTCTAGCGTAGCAAAGAAACACATGTTTTCATAATCCATAAAGTCATCACACCATACAATTCGTGTCATTTCACTCACTTTGAAAGCATATTCTTTGATGGCCTTGATGACGTCTTTGAAGAGCACTTTGGATGTGAGAGTGTGGCCGTGATAAATGACCGGATCCCCGTTTTCACCGTCCCAGCAATCCAGCTCCACGCACCGGCATCCCTTCATCAGCGCTCTAAAAGACAACAACCATTCTTTTAACATTAACCATTTAACATTAACATGTTAATGCACTGCACTGCACTGAATTCCTGCGTAAACAGACATGTTCGTACTTGATATAGGCTTCTGTGCTGCTAGGCCCCTTGAGCTGGTCCTCCATCAGATAAGTGTTATGGGAAGAGGAAATAAAGTAATGATTGAGCGGTTGGTGCATGTCTTGGTACACAGCTTTGTGGGCGGGGTTAAAGATGGAGCCTTCCTCATGGTTCAGGTACATCAGGAAACCGTCTTTGCTCATGTGCTTGTTCACTTTGGCTGGGTAAATATGAAAACACTTTTATACTAAAATTTATTGTAAAAATAAACTCAAATTTTGTTATATGATACATCTGATATTTTGATTGGGTAATTACCTATTTCGTCCACCTCAAATTTATCAATAAGTTTATGTGCATAATCCAAAGACACCGGCTCCCTCTGCTCAGTCTGGAGGAAGTTCAAGAGGTCGCTGGAGCTCATCTGTCCGTTAGTATGAGCGTACTTTCCATAGATCACATCAATTTCCTCACGGTGAGTCAGCAAATTATAGAAATGTTTAATTTCGGATCCCTCCAGAGTTCCTGAATTTGATGTGTCGCATTTCTGCAATATATTAAATAGTAATAATTAAAAAAAAGAAAGAAAAAACAGTTCTTGAAGACCTGCAACAGGTACACCTACTTTTTTGAAAATTTCAGCATTTTAGGCTTCTATGAATTGCTGGCAACATTTTGTTTCTAGCTGTACAATGAAACTATAGTCAAGCTTTATGATTTGTCTCCCACCTTGAAGAGCGTCTCAGCGTATCCGTCGTCCACCTGAATATTGATCTGACGTAGGAAATGCTTCAACTCCTTCAAGGACATTTTATTGTCTGCGTTCTTGTCTGCCTTGCGCATGCAGTCATAGATCCAGCTTATTGTCTGATGTAAGGACTGAATATTAGACACTAGAAATAAATATATATATATATATATATATATATATATATGTATATATACACTAGTTTTTTGAGCCAGAACTTTACACATAGTACTTTTAAATTATTGTTTTCCTTCAATTACCCCCAAACTGATAAATGAGTTCAGAGACCAGGCTTTGGAGAATAGATGTTCAAGGATACTGTTCGCTGTTCTGTTGGCGGTTGAGGTTGTACATTTTGTTGATGACCTTCTCCAGACCGCTGACCCAATGCTTGGCCTCCTCTTTGGATGAGGCGATCAAGTCCAGGTTGTGCCGTCGACCCTTGAAGATGATGGAGAAGCAGCGGTCCTCAATTGAGGAGTCAGTGTACTTCTGCAGCCCTTCAGTCTGACGGCCATGTCGCACATATTCAATGTCCTCGAGGCTGACTGTAAAAGAGGCAAGAGATTTTTAATTATAATTCATTTCTGAGTCTGAACTGACTGTGATTTTCAAATAACAGTTTGAACCTTTCATGAATAAAACTGCTATTCACGAGAAATCTTTGTTAGTCTGATCTGTTGGCAGATTGACGAGACGTCAGAACAGTGATTTACAACAAAACAGCCTGAAGCCAAAGAAACACATTACTTCTGGGCCTCTGAGAATCTATGTGATATGCAGGTCTGTACATGAGTACACTTGACACCTAAAACCTCCAAACGAATAAAAGATACAGCAGAGTGGGCATTTAAAAAAATTAAATGGAATGGAATGGGAAATTTTGAAGTAGAAAACCTGAAATAATATTTTCTTATAAACGTACTCCAATAATTATTGGAGTTATAATTATAACTTCAAAAAATATTTTATGTATATATGTATTATGTAATGTATATAATTTTCATTACATATGGTAATTTATATATACTTTTCCCCATTATATGTAATAAATTAAATTTTAATGAATTTTATGGATTTGTGATGGAAAAACACTTAATCTGCAATTAAGTCTTAATTTAAAATGGAATATTAATTTAATTTATTCATTAATTTATCCCTAATTTTGATGTCATAATGTTCAGTGGGATAATTTGTCAAAATGCACATTGGATCACGAATGCCCTAAGTTTTGCAACTCTGTTAAATTGGCACTCACTTCTAGCATACCAGAGATCCGGGTTCAATCCCCACCAAGGGCAATTTCTCACTTGTAAATCACTTTGGATAAAAGCGTCTGCCACATAAATAAATGTTAATGTTAATTTTTTTTAGATTTAGTAAGCTCCTGACATTCCTAATCAAATTCTAATGAAATATTCTGTGGGATGAACGATTCAATTCAAATTCACGCCCATGAATTGAAAGTCAATTCTTGAATTCAGAATTTTTCCCAGCCCAGCCTCATAATTACAGTGGTCATTAACTGGAGAGATACATGAATAATCTTGATTTCTCAATCAATAAATCTTGGCAAAGCACTGCTGTATGAAATCAGTTCATTGCAGGCATCACGTCAGACACTGATAAGAAGGTGATAAACTCATCCTCATTGAGGGTTACTGAATGTGCTTGGCAAACACAGCTGTGCATTACAACCAGTCTCCTCCAGTGGCCTCTGCCCTTTAATCCCAGTGTAATACAAATACAAGGACAAGCTCTTTTCCTTTCAAATCTCTCAAAGCCAGAGGGAAACCAAACATGAGCGGTCATCTGTCTCTGCTGTTATCACAGTGTCAATGTGTGAACAGAACTGAGTCCAGTTTTTAATTAGACCTTTCTGTGCTCAAATAAACTGCTCTACCTGGAAAAGAGACACAAGTAAGATTTATCGAAATCATGATCCCAAATTAAACAATTACACATAATTGATGGCTTATTGTGAAGAATCAGATCAGGGCTTGTTTGTGTGAACTCAGATGAATGGAACAAAGCAAATACAATACAAGACACTATGCATGAATACAATACACTTGGTGACGCATGACAAAAACAAAGGTACAGATCCTTTTTTGTGAGGTATATTAGACATATTAGAAAAATGGTAATATAAGTTAAGTCATGATGTATTGCCAAGTATGGTGACCCATACATATAATAATTTGTGCTCTGCATTTAACCCTTCCAAGTGCACACACACAGCAGTGAGTAGTGAACAAATGCACACACACACACACCCGGAGCAGTGGGCAGCTATTGCTCCAGCACCCGGGAGCAATTTAGGGGTTAGGTGCCTTGCTCAAGGGCACCTTAGTCATGGTATCGAAGGTGGAGAGAGAGCTGTTCATTCACAATCCTCACCTTCAATTCCTGCCGGCGTGGGAATCGAACCGGCAACTTTCAGGTCAACTTTCAACTTTACACCGATTCCCTCACCATTAGGCCACGACTATCCCAAATATATTAATTAGTCTAACATGAAAAGTTGCTAGTTTTAAAAACAGCTAATGTCTGTAAACCATAAATATTAGTGATTTTATCCTGTATCCTGATATTTAGCCTCGCATCATGAAACGGAAGCTGTGATAGTCTGTTCTTCCCTATTGTCCTGAATATGAGTGGAACAGCTTCTCAAACATAAACATTTTCTTCGGTTGGACTTGATTTTGTCCGTTGGCAATTGATTGGATGGTTGTGGTTTGATTAAATTTATTTGTTTTTTTATGAATGAATTTTAAAAATGTTCATGGATAAATCATTTATACGAAATACTGCAATATTCAACAAAAAAAAAAAAAAAGAATTGCCAATTTTGATTTCATAGTGATTTTAAAATAATCTTGATTAAGTTGATATTCAAATAATTGTAGTAAAACCTAATATTAATTATTAACTAATTTATTAAATTATAATTTATTTAAAATATGTTTAATTAATGGGCAGTCCTGTTAACCATTCCTGTGTAGTTATTTTGTAATTTTATAGAATTTGTCTATTTAATTAAGATGTTTGTTGCTAGAAAATTTCAAAATCACAAGGTTTAAAATTGTTTAGTTCATACCTACAACATGTCCCTGAACCTCGTGTATGACATTTTCCAAAGGTTAAGCGCTTCCTTGCTGTCCGTTTGATGAAAAAGAAGAAAAAACTTAATACAAAAGCTTCACACATGTTCTGAACAATAAGCTTGTACAATACAGTTCTGAAAAAGCACAGCTGGAGATAATTTGCTGTTTTAGACGTGGTGCACGCTCACAAATGCAAATATGGGGTCTGTAGGAGAACAATTCGGATAACACCCAACCTCAAGTGAACTGCTGAAACAAAGCAGTGTCAAAGACAAGTTGAGCATCCTTCAGATTCCACTCAAACAAGCCGACAGAAAGGAAACATTGTGCTTGGCCAAATTCTGATCTCTGTTTGTCTGATCATCAGATTGTTACTGTTACATTTAATTTATCATATATAATACAGTGACTGAAACAAAAATATTTTGGTTAATAATTGCACCAACACTTGTTTTAAGGTAAGTGGATCATTTTCTTTTACCACAATTTATAGTAATGATGCAGAAATTAAACACTTAACCTTTAAAAATGATTGTTCATATCTTCGGCATTCGTGTCTTATCATTGGTTTATAGTTTCTAATAGCCTCTAGTCCACAATATATCTGGTAGTTAAACCACATCATGTGAGGTACTCTCTATCCTGATTCCTTACACACAGGAGCCATTCTCAGAGCCACCCGATTTTAGATATAATAATCTTAGGGATGAATTAGGCATACGTTGAAAACTTAATGTAAAATAACAATAGTAATTGTGATGCCATAGCAAGACCCACTAAACACATACACTACCAGTCAAAAGATCTTTTTTTTAATGTTTTTGAAAGAAGACTCATCATGAAGAAATGATCGTGTGACACTAAACACTGGATTAATGGCAGCTGAAAATTACAGTGAAAAAATACATTTTAAATATATATTAAAAACAGTTATTTAAACTTGTTCTAATATTTCATAATGTTACTGTTTTACTGTATTTTTGATCAAATAAATGCTTGTTGAGCATAAGGTGTATCCTCATTGTATGTTACAGTGGTGGGATGTTGACCATCTCATTGTGCTCTGCTGGAGGTGGGAATAATAAATACATGACAAACACCCTAAATCTGCCCATTGTTGTACAGATAATAGTGGCAAACTATGAAACAAGGCATCACGCAGGACTCCAGCTGCTATTTATCATGGAGCATAAGACTGAGGTTTGTTAAAATGTCTCTGTCCAACAGGATTAAGTGAAGAACATATTTGATAAAAACAATCTGCTAGGCTTCCGCTGTTTCTTTCCCACCCCTGCAAGTCCATTAACTTGAGATAAACTTGGCACTATCACTATAAGATAATAAAACCTCACTTCCTGTGCTTAAAACATGATCCCCTCGACTTCTCGTATTTAAACCATTAACTAGACAAGAGTATAATATTTTACAGAGTAAACTATTAGCTTCAATTGCAAGTCTATGCATGATACTCTGTTTCAATAGTTAAATAAAGCCAATTAGGATCTTTCTTGTTTTGAGGTGTTTAATAGAATTTCCAAGCATTTTGTCATCATTTCTGAGAACATAAAAAGAGACCGAAACGCCCCGGGCTGCATGTGTAGACCATTTAATCATCATTCCAGACCAATGGGACTAAATGCCTTTCAAAACACCCAACTAATGGGTGAAAATATCACATGAGCAGGACCAGAGGACTCCCCTGCTGATATCTGGTGTTTTCACTAGAATCCTTTGATTTACTTTGGTCCTGGTTTCCTCAAAACACACACACGGGCCAAAGAGGAGACAGCCATGGTCTGGCAGACAGCAGATAAAGAGGGCTGATCTGAGGCCTTTGGCCAGGAGGAACCAGGCCGGAAGCTTTGAGGACCAAAGGGCTCTGGACAACATGTGGGAAAAAAATTTAAGATCACAACAAAATTTAGTTCCCCTCCTCTCTGGTCATTTTGTCCGAGATATTTCCTTTCACCCCAACTCAAAGCCTTTTCTGGCCTTACAGATGTTCGAAATGTTTGTGGGGGAAGGTGAAGGACAGGTCTAACTATCTGTTTACAGCTCTGGGCACTATAAAAATGAGTTTAAAGGAATGCCATTTGATGCGAGGCTTGCTGATAGCATGAGGTCATTTACTGTCAGGAAATGAAATGAAATTAAACGTCATCTGATTACAGTGTTTCAAAAAAAATCTGATTTTTCATGATATGAATAAACCTGTTTTCCCCACCTCTCTCAGACACTGAACTGAATAAAGGCACAGCAGTTTACTTACAGCTGGAGTCGCTCTTGAATTTCTTGCCGGTCTGTTGCCACACAGTCTTGCAATCTTCGTTCAGCCGAAAGTAGCGGGTCTTCCTCCAAGAGCTGGACTTCACCTTTAGCAGGTCTCCACCTTTTAGCAAAAACTGCAGGTCTCGGTCTCCATCCAGACCTAAAGTTCAAGCAAATGTCAAGTTCACACATCAGTGCAAATGGATTTCACAAAGGTCATAAAATGTTGAGAGTCCACAGTCAAAGTATCTCAACTAATGTATCTTTGGGAGTCCAAATATAGAAATTATACCACAAGTATGTGGTCTCAAATGGAGCGTTATGTATAGGTCAAAGCTATTTAAAAAGATTTGCCTATATTAATGGTTGCAATAATGCTAATGCCTGGACACACCTCTCTCCAGATAAAAGAAAAATGATCTTGCACAATTTACACGGTTTTGCTGAAGGTTAAAACCTGCTGGGTGAGCTATAAGTATGGTAAAGGTTACCAAGACCATTTTAATTTAAACTCTTTCAAAATAGGATTTCATGCTGTATACATCTACACATTTTATGGTCTAAATCAGTTTTTACTTAATTGAAAGTAATGTATGTTTACCCATTCGATATTTTTTTTTTTTCGGTTTGATATTAAATTCCTTTAAGATACATCACATTGATGCCTTTCAGTAACTATCTAGCTTTTCTGTTTACAATATAAACAATATAGTTTCAGCATAAGGTATATAATTGTGCTTTTTTTATATATATATATATATATATATATATATATATATATATATATATTCTCTTAATTAAAGTATCCAAAATTGTACTCTTAGTCTGAAAGATAAAATTGACATGTACTGACCACATGCATCCACCCACACAGCACTTTTCCCATAATGCAATGCTATTGTGGTTATCTTTGTCTTGTTAAAACCACAAACCCACAGTGCTGATAGAGAGTAAAGATTGACAATAAAATCATTTGCATCCCTCACAAAGATTCCAACACTGTGAACATAGATATATAGATATATACATACAAACATATAGTGGCCTAGTGTAATGTCCGGAGTGGATTTTTGTTTAAATAAGTTTGATTAAACAATCCAAATATGAATAAAATATTTTATATTTTTAAAATATTTTGAAAATGAGCGAAGACCAAATCACTATACTTAGTAAGGTATTTATCTGACAAAATTATTTGGCAAAAAAAAGGCCAAAAAAACTAAACACGGCAACAAAAATAAGCTTATAAAACCAAAAAGCATAAACTGACTACAGCATAATCAGTTATTAATATTTCATATTAATATATACCCAGTTCACTTAATATACTGAGTTCACTTTCCAAACAGCTATGTATGATCCATAGACTTTTCAGGATTGTTTTTTTAAACAATTATGCAAGGATTATTGCATCTATAAAGCTAGATAAAGATAACCACAAGAGTACTGCAGTGTGGAAAAAATGTGTATGTGTGGTAGTCAATTCATGTCAATGTTGCAATAATGATCAGTCTTTCCATGAAATGTTTTCACTTCCTTTCCACAGGAGTGGTTGAACTTGGAACAATGCAATATTGCAGATAATGTCAGCAACATCTTACAGCCATCATCGTGTTAATTGGCCCCACAGTTGAATTATGAATATTTCCAGCTAGGGTGTGGGCACAACCACAACATTGCTGACATTTTTTCACGAGTTCTTGCCACAGAGGCTGTTTATGAGGCTCTGGCTGCACTCAAGCAGAAGGCGGAGAAATGATGAAAAATCTGAGCTGATTTCAGAAAGGCCTCTGCATACTTTGAAAGCATTTTTTGTGCTGGAATGGTTGCCTATGTTTACTCAGAAAACTCTTGTGTGTATGGTTTTATTTTGATGACTGATACTAGTGTTACTGCAGTCTTGAAAAGGGTGAGATGTTTAACTTAGGAAAATGTATCAGGCTTTTCAAGCTCTACATTCAAATCACGCCCAAGAAGTATTCAGCACGCAAATGTGGACATTGCTAAGTTCGAATACTCTTCTGACTTCTCAGTACTGTGATCTTCAAAAACATAACAGAAACAGGGCCAGGCACGATTTGCAAAGTCAGTGGATTTCAGCTGTGCCACTGCTGGAATTAAAGCCAAAAAGATATGTAATAACTGGAGAGAGCTATCCATTAACGTTCCCATTTGTTTCAATGGCAGACTGACGGTTTAACCAGGAAAAGATGGACTAGTTTTTAAGAGCCCTCAAAAACAGAACTACAATCATGTGAAAAAGAAAGGACACCCTATTAAAGTCTCTGGTTTTATGTATCAGGACATACAAAAAAATATCTGGTCCTTGGCAGGTCTTAAAATTAGGTAAATACAACCTCAGATGAACAACAACACATGACATTACACACCGTGCCATTAACAAAAACTAGGCCAAAAGCAATAGTAAATGGTAAACGGACTGCATTTATATAGCGCTTTCACAGACCTATGGCGCTTTACAATTTTTGCCTCACATTCACCCATTCACACACACATTCATACACCGACGGCGGTGTCAGCCGTACAAGGCGCCATCCAGCTCGTCAGGAGCAGCTGGGGTTAGGTGTCTTGCTTATGGACACCTCGACACTTGGTCAGGTGGAACCGGGGATTGAACCACCAACCTTCCAGTAAGTAGACAACCTACATGAACCACTGAACCACTGCCGCACCAAAGCAACGGGTGACAAAATAAGTACACCCTTGCTGCTTCCATAGGAATTAAGAGGGTCAGTAGCAGTCAGACACTGCTAATCAAATGCCTTTGATTAATCAATCATCAGTGTGATCTCCTCTATAAAAGTAGATGTTTGGGCAGTTTAGTGGTCTGGAGATAAGGAGGAAATGCCAAGGAGGAAAATCATCAGCAATGATTGCTGCCATCAATCCAAGAAAGCTTTTATGGCCATTTCCAAATCATTTGAAGTCCATTATTCTACAGTATGGAAGATTATTCACAAGTAGAAAACATTCATGACAGTTGCCAATCTTCCCAGGAGTGGACATCTTAGCAAGTTCACCCCATGGTCACAAAAACAAACAAAAAATAAATAAACAAGAACTACACCTCAGACTCTACAGGTCTCGGTTAACATGTTAAATGTTAAAGCTCATGACAGTACAATTGGAAAAAGACTCAGTAATTATGGCATGTTTAGAAGGTTGCGAAGAGAAAGCTTCTTAAAAGAACACTGCAGCACAGCTTATGTTGGCAAAGTTGCATCTGAACAAACCACTTCTGGAACAATCTTCGTTGGACAGAGAGACCAAAGTGGAGATGTTTGAGTATAATGCGCAGCGCCAAGTTAGGCGAAAACTAAACACAGCATATCAGCACAAACACCTCATACCAACAGTCAAGCACACTGATGGAGGGGTGATGATTTTTGGCTTGTTTTGCAGCCACAGGACCGGGGCATCTCATAGTCATTGAGTCAACCATGAATTCCTCGGTACACCAAAGTGTTCTAGAGTCAAATGTGAGGCAATCGGTCTGACAGCTAAAGCTTGACCGATATTGGGTTGTACAACAGGACAATGATCCAAAGAACACAAATCTACAAGAGAATGGCAGAAAAAGAACAAAAAGCAAGATTTTGCAATGGCCAGTCAAAGTTCAGACCTCAACTCAACTGAAATGGGGTGGCAGGATCTTAAGAGAGATGTGCATAAACAAATGCCCACAAACCTCAATGAACTGAAGCAACATTGTAAGAAAGAGTATGCCAAAATTACTCTAGAACAATGTGAGTGACTGATAATTGATCCTTCGCTGGCAGTTTGATTGACAGGCGATCTAACCAATCATAACCCTGAATTCGCCATTTTGTCCAACAAAGCAGTCAGCAGTTAGTAGATTAATGTTGTTGAACTTGAACTTGACAAATTCACATCTTTCCAGGCTTGAAAAAACATTCCTTCTGATGTCCATTCATGTTTATTTGATGCTATAAATGAGCTAGTATGAAGAGATGATCGGTTCACGAGCCGCTTGAAGGAGCTACAGCGATCTGTCACGACACATTAAAGAGCCACTATACTGTATTTATTGTTTAAACTTCTTTAAAAAAACTACAATATTTTATATATGAAACTGTTTCATACCAAAAGTAACCTGCTCTGTCTTGTCAATGTCCTCTTTGCTCTGCGATGTATTTTTCACTCCGTGAGAACATGATGTGTGGCGTGAGAGCGCATGGCTTGTCGGACATAGCAACAGTAACTAAAGGGGGCGGGTCTTTGCGAAGGGTCATACAGAAAACGATTCTTCCAACTTTTTGCTGCTAAATGTGGCTCTACAAGCAACTGAATCATATGGTGTACTTAGTTTGACTCCATTTTGGCTTTATTTTTGTAAAATAAATAATGACACGGTGTAGTACATCATGCGTTGTTGTTCATCTGAGGTTGTATTTACCTATTTTTAAGACCTGCTAATGACCAGATGAGTTTTATTATGTTCTGATATGTAAAAGCATAAAATTCTAAAGGGTGTCCTTTCTTTTTCACATGATTGTATATAACAATGATATATTTTAGCAATACGTTGCTTTCATAAATGTTTAGTAATAATACACAGTTCATTTTGAAAGGCCATCAAAGAAATATCCAGCACCAGATGGTGTAGTTACGGCATCTTTGACGCTTCATTAAAAACACAAACAGATTTTCACCCAACTGTATCAATTCAATATGGCAGGAAATTACAGGAAGAATTTCTGCAGAAGAGCAGTATTATCTAAACCTTTTCAGGGAGAAGTTTGTGACTCATATTAGACAGCTGACTATAGAAGTTGCGCAACTCAGCATGTGCGTAACAACTAAATATATGCCAAGAGCGTCTTCTTCTTATCTTGCTAACTTGAATTGAAACCGGAAAGATTTACTTAAAGCAAAATATCCAAGGTGCTCTTTCCTGTACATTAAAGTGGATGGTAACCACAGGGTTCAAGCAGGATTTTCAGTAAATAATGTGCACAAGTTAAATGAACCATTTTTTTGATGCATTTTGCAGGATGACAGCTCCTGGACCCCATCCAGTTAGTGCCCCAAAATCCTACCTCGTGTAAACATGTTACCCATTATTATTTAGCCATTTTATGCCCACTCCTCTTCCAATATCTAGCCTTCTCTGGATAAAAGTACTACACATTTTTTAATCTTACTGTCAATGTAGTCAGATTCAAATGTTTATTTGGCAGTTATTAACAAGTTAATACATAATTTAATGAGTTTTAATTTAATTAATTTCATACAGAATTTGGTTACACTTTATTTTGATAAGATAAAGATCTTATCAAAGATATTTATCGCCCTTATCTTATCGCCCCCTTAAGTTATTCTGTTGACTATACAAAACATTGCACCTTCATGTCAACTAACTCTCATTAGAGTATTAGTAGACTTTTATGGGTAGGATTAGGGTTAGTAGAATACGTTTACATGTATTTGCAAAGACACTTATAGTCAGTAGAATGTTGGGGATCATCAAAACAAAGTGTTAGCAGATGAGAAGAAGACAGTCTACTAATACTCTAATGAGAGTTAGTTGACATAAAGGTGCAATTTTACTTATAGTCAACAGAATGTCTAAAAGGGAGCATCAAAATAAAGTGTTACCCAGAATTTAATAAGTTAATACATATATACACAAAATCAACACAAAACATGTTAAAATAGCCATAACATATATTTTTGAGAGTGCAGAATGCTTAAAATCTTAATCTTAAAATTTTCTTTTGGATCAACCTCAATTTAATTACAATTTACATAAAAGCTCTACATTGTGATTATTAAAATGTATGTAAACTTAGCAACTGAAGCATTCAAATACGTTCAGGGCACTGCAAAGAAGTGGCCAATAAATGATAATGCTGATTTCGTAGCTGTGTTTTGCTGCTGTTTTCATACTCTTCAAGATTTTTTCCATTTAACTGGATGGAGATTATTTATTTTCAGGAAAGTGGATAAGGATCTTTATTTATGACCAGCCAACCTTGATGTTGCTTCAACAGAATGTAGCCATAAGTTGAGCGATTTAGGTGTAATAAGTCAAGCCCCAAAACTGTTCATTCTTTCTTGGAAAGGTTTCATAATCCTAAACTCAACAAAATATCGTCTCTACTTTATTTGGCTAGAATAATAGCAAAGTATCATAAAGCAGACTGGGATAATCTCCTCTTTTATGAAATATACAGTCATGTTTGTGACTTCCCTCAAAAGCCAAGGACAGAGAGACCAAAATGTTTATGTTTATGTTGCTCTTGATGTTTAAATCCTTTAAATTCTTCGTATTTAGAGAGCAGCTTCATACTGCAAACAACAAGTGTGATTTGCCACAACACTACAGATGTTGCAGAGATAGGTTGACATATGTTATTGATCTAATAAGCAGTGTGCGCCTTCCATAAACCATACTACTTCACTTGCTGTATCCTAAATGGGGTTAATGCTATTTTATTTAACCTTGCACAGCCACTTACACACTTTTTAACACTGTTTAAATGAGTTCCCATTGTTATGGTTGAACATGTGGAAAAAACTATGACTATTCCATTTAAGGAAACTCTACTTTCTGGAACTAGAGCCACAGAAAGTTAGCCGCCCTCATGTAGTTTTAGTCAAAAGGGACATTTAATGCTCGACCGTCCGACAGAAAAGCGACACCCACCTATTCGTTTCCCATTCTCGTGCGCCACGTTCCTGCACTGCTCTTGATAAATTAACTCCTGCGATTTCGTCCTTTTGCGCGGCTTACGCGCACAAGACATTGTTGAAATCCTTAACGGAATCCTGTCATCGACTTAGTTTGAGTAGAAAAATTACATGACGGGAGAAAACCATGACGTTTGCAAGTCTCTTTCTATGGGCGGGTTCTAAACCTGCAAAAATCATCCTATTGTTTTTGTTCACTTGCTCTGTGTGTGTCTCTGACATGTTGTGGCATGAACTGTAGCATTTGAATATATAGTAGCTAAATAACAAGAGAAATATATGCCATATGTTTACATATGCGTCGATTGGGACTACTTAAACACGTTTTTTAAACTCTCTCCCAATACAAGTTTGCGTGTAACCTGATTTTTCCTGTTATCTTCTCTCTAGCTTTACGCTCGTGGAAAAATGGTGGTTTCGAATCTTGTTCACTTCCATGTTTGACTCGTAAACTTCGTTGAAGTTTCTCCATATTTTATAAAGCAGGATTGCTGACCATGGCGCGAACCAATAGCAATCCAGTGCGGGGTGTAAAGGAGCAGCCCATTGGCTGGCTGTAGTGAATGAACCCGCCCCCTTCGATGAACGAGTCAAGACTCGAAACGGTACTGAGCGTGACATACTGGAAATCTGCATCCTCTTGACCTACTGATAGATTAATTCATTCGTATGTTTATTAATTAATTCAATTAATATCTGCTTGTGATTCATTCTCGTTTACAAAGGAAAAAAAATATTACGAATGAATGTATGAAAAAAATAACTGATGCCCACAGACATTTAAAAGTCTCAAAATGTAAACTATACTATATATAGCTTTATTAAAGTCGAAAATTAGCAGTTGGAAAAATCTAGTTGTTGTCATACGTGCCATTTTGATGCTTAAAAAACTATGGAATTTCTTATTGGATTTCATTTGAACGAATCTTTTAGTGAATCGGTTGGAGAGACGCTGTTGAATCACTAGTTCAAACGTAATTAGGAATAGGGCGCCTTCTTGTGGTTGAATCCTCGCGTGACATTCGTCATTCGCAGGATAAATGTGCGTTGTGAAAGGGAGGTTCCACGAAAAAGGTTATAAGCTTCATTAACCCAAATAGTTTTATTTGTAAGTTGTATTTATATGGTTTTATTGCGAGCTCACACTCGTCGTATACTGACTGCATAAGCTACTACAAAGTTTAGGGATGAAGGAAGCACAGGATAGCAAAATGTATGAAACCGCTAAAAATGAAGGCAAAACCAGCATAATAAAGCGGAAAGAACCTTTTACGAAAACAAAATAAGGAAAAAATATTTGCGTTTTTAAGTGAATTGTTTTGTACAAAGAATCAAGTGAAATCACTGTCTTATGAACTGACACTTTAAATCAAATGTTAATTTCCCACGCGGAATTAAAATGACATCATTACAAAACTTACCGAATCTGCCGGCATTTCCATTGACTTCCATTTTTATAGTTTTTTTTTTTTTTTTTTTGCTTTTCTATCCTTCCTTCTTTCAGTTGGAGTATATATCCCAGTTTGACAAGACGTTTCACGTCCCAGCGTCACCCAGAGCCTGACTGGGCTGAGTAAAGCCCTGTCCCAAACCTAAACTATCCTCTGTGTCATAGAGAACCCGCCTATTACAAGAGTAGTGTCGAGAATTCGACAACACCCACAACAACACCGGTCTTTCAAGTCTCTGTTGTCAGTTAGCGATGCCCTGAAAAGTTTAATTTGTTTCCACCCATTATGAACGACTGCATTTTTATTCTGAAACACGTCTACTTTTTGATGATTTGCAGAAGGACATGGCAGTGATTCACTCCATTCTTGTCCAGCAGTTCCACTCTTGGAAATGTTCTTCAAGATCTAGGTGTTACATTCATAATCTGACCCTCCACCCAGATTTGTTTCACAAGCACGCCATTATCTTATCATTTAAGGGTATATGGAAATAAAAGTTAGTCTTTAGTTTGGCATGATTTTCATTCAGTGTTTTCAGATTGAATTCACTCTGCAAAAACTAGGTTACATGTTTATGTGGATATGATCTGTGTGACTCATTTTTCAAAGTCAAGTCAAAGTCAAAGTCTACTTTATAGTCAATTCTGCCATATATACAGCACATACATACAGAGAATTGAAATTTCATTACTCTCAGACCCTAGATGCATTTTTTCACGATTTCATTGGAAGTAAGTTGGTTAACTGAAATACAATTAGAATAAAGCTTCCAAAATGTTTTCTTCTTGTTGCAGCAATGCCTCAGAAGAATAACAGAAGAACCTTTCAGTTGACAGTTCTTAAAAGAACCATTTTTTTCTTATTTTAAAGAACATTTTATAACCTTTTTCCAGTATAAAGAACCTTTTGTGAATTGAAAAGGTGAGGTTCTTCATGGAACCATTGATGCCGATAAAGAACCTTTATTTTTAATAGTGTACAATAAAACAATAATTAATTTTTTTAATGAAAATATTACTATTTATTAAATATTTATTTTTAGTGGTTGTCTTGGTGTTAAATGTTGCATATTGATTTATTGTGAGTGATTGTGTTGCATCATGGGACAAATCAGAACACTGACAGTCTTCGTGGTAAGCAAAAAGAAGCAATCTAATTTTGTCTCGCAGGGTGTGGAGCAACAAACAAATTCGAGGTAAAGAAATCTATGAATTCAAGCAAGCTTTGTAGGCTATAGACTAGAGCAATACCTCTTTACTGTACATGGGGATTTGAAAATAATCCTGCCTGGCAGCTTTTAGCACACCCTTCAAAACTGCCAATGCATACCTGATCTAAAGGTATGCATAGGTGTGCATGTTATTTTTGGATTGGTTAACATGTTTTGTCATTTATTTATGACCAGGTACACATACCAGCTCAGTGACTTCATGCTACGGTCTATGAATATATTTGTAAGCGTTTATGTTAGATGTGATTCATTGATTTGACAGCATAAAAACAAATATACAACTATAAAAACAAATGTGTAGATTTTCTCCATAAATAGACTGCTTATGATAAAAATGTCATGTTGCATTAAGTAACAATATGTATATGAAACTAAAGCAGATACAAAAAGATGGCACACTTGAAAAAAGAGTTTATAATGTAAAACAATAGCATTCACTATACAGTTTGGAGTCAAAGAAGTCTCTACAAGGCCATATGACCAAAACACAGTATAAACAGTAACATTGTGAAATATTTTACATAGTTTTATACTATTTAAACTGTTATTTAGTCTTCGGTATCACGTGATCCTTCAGAAATACTAATATACTGATTATCAATGTTGGCAACACTTGTACTGCTCGATGTTTTTTGTGGAAACCGTAATAATTTGATTCTTTAATTAATATAAAATTCAAAATAACAGCAATTATATGAAAAATAAATCTTTTGTAACATTATTCATTTCTGCAAGGCCCAATTTAATGCATCCTCGCTGAATAAAAGTAGTAGCTTCTTCAAAAATCTTGCTGGCCTCAAACAGTAGTTTACATTTTGTGGTTCAAGTGTCCAAATCTTATCGTGGCTGTTCTAAATAGTGATTCTTTTGGTGTTTGAGATAAATCGCATTGGATGCGGAGCTTTTAGGAGGCGCGCTATGTTACCATGGTGACGTCCTAAACAAACATGGCTGCAATGCAGCAAAGGGAACTTCATGGTGTCGTGTAATATGTGTAAATAATATATATATGTCATTTCCGTTTTATATTTGACATATTAGCAGCTAGGGGACGTTTTTGCTTAAAATATCACCATAACTTCCTCACGCGCCAGAGCTTACAGAAATATTGAATTGCGTTTCAGTATTTACACTTCTTTTCAAAACAATAATGGCCGATGAAACTAAACCAAACGCACTAAAGAGCTCTGAACCCTCCATGAACCGACATAAGCCAGCATCAAAGACAACGCAGGTAAAAGAATGACTTATGACCAATGTAATTTATTATTATTTTAACAGTTTGACTAGTAAATCATTTACTCATCTTTATGTTGTTTCATACCTGGATAACTTTATAACGTGGAACACAAAATTAGATGTGATGTAGAATTGCAGCCGTGCATTATAGAAATATAATCTTCAACTGTCACTAAATAAGTCTATAAGATAATTTCATATTTTTGAGAGTGACTGGTTTTGTGTGTACAGGACATTTCTCATCTGCTGGCCAGCATATTCAATGACCTTTACACCATGGAGGTGATTGGGAAGGACACTGTTTCTAATCTCAGTAAATCACGCAGAGGAGGCAACAGCTACCATGAAAAATATGTGGAGGAGCTACAGCAGGTGCCTCGGAGCAAAATCTCTCTAATAAAATGTGGCTTAAAAGTTTAGGGTCTGTAAGATTTTTTTTTTTAAATGAAAGAAGTCTCTTATTTTTAACTAGGCTACATTTATTTGATCACAAATATAGAAAAGCTATGATAGCCGAAAGAGTTCAACTGAAGAAAACACCAACAAATTAAGAAAACATCTTCATCAGTTTGACTGCAAATGTGCTGCAAATACTCACAACAACCAAATACAGACATATTCACAGTGTAAATACAATCAGGATGTTAAAATAAAAAAAATAATAAAAAAAAATAATTTCAGGTCATCATCAACACCACTGGACATTGAACAATAAGCATGTCCCAGGCAGCTTCGTCACTTGTTGCTATCTGCAGAGCCTTTCTCTATATGGTTGTGTTGTATTTTCAGCACATGTTGTCAAACTGATGATGTTTTCTTAATTTGCTTGTCTTTTTTTCTTTTTGGAAGTGTTTTCTTCAGCTGCAGCTTGCTGAGCTCTCTCGGCCACCGTAAGAAAAAAACAGTAATATTGTGAAATATTATTACAATTTAAAATAATGGTTTTCTATTTTTATATATTTTTTAAAATGTAATTGAATTTTCAGCAACCATTACTCCATAGTTTTCAGTGTCACACGATCCTTCAGAAATCATTCAAATATGCTGATTTGGTGATCAAGAGAAATTTCTTCTTATATTAATACTGAAAACAGTTGTGCTGGTTAATACAAAGTTCTGTCATAAAACTCTAGATCAGAGCTTCCCAAACTTAAGAGGGGTAAGGCCCCACAAAAACATTGCAAACGCTCCACGACCCCGCCGTTAAAAAATATATACCGACATTTACCTACAAATACATTTATTAACAAGTTTGTAAGAATTTCATGTGAATTATGAGAACTATAATGTAAACATTCTTTACAAATATATTTAAATCCATAACACTAACCTTACATACTTTCAAAAAAATAAAATTTTAGAACAATTGGAATATTTTAATTATTTTAATATATTGATTTGGACTAGCTACGGCCCCCCCGCAATACCGCTACGGCCCACAGTTTAGGAAGCACTGATCTAGATAGAGCAAGCTGATAGATCTTTAACTCAATCTGCTGGCAATCACATCATTTTCTCTAGGGCACAGCTGATTGGTTTCTGCTGTATCACTAACCAATGAGCTTGTTTCTCAACCTTTAAATACTTGGTCAGTATTTGCTGTTGCAGTTGCAGCTTGCTTTCAGAGACCCTCCACCTTCCCCAGCTCCACCTGTGTAGATCTGCTATGGGTAATTAATGTTTTGGCAGTAGCAAGTCCCGTACTTGCTCTGTAGCAGCAGCAACAGCAATAACAGCGGCAGCAGCATAGCAGATCTGTTACATCAAGACCAAACATATCAACATTGTCATAACCATTACCATGCCAAACATTACGAGAGTTGTCATGACAGAAATATTTTTGTGAAAACCATGATGCATTTTTTCAGGATTCTTTGATTAATAGAAAGTTCAAAAGAGTAGTATTTATTTGAAATAAAAATCTTTTGTAATAAATTAAATGTTTTTACTGTTCCCTTTGATCCATTTTTAATGCATCTTTTTTGAGAAAAAAAAAAAAGATTCTGATGTGTACTGACCCCAAACTGTTGGCTATTTAATTCTTATTCAGTTCTTGTTTTATACAATTTGTTTTTATTTTATCGTTATGATTTTTTCAGGTGCATTCTGAATACAACAGACGGATTCAGAATGCAGATATGCTGGAGACACACATCATACAGGGCCGTCTGCAAGCTGCTGCAAAAGAGGAGCACGATCACAACAAAATCATGGAACAAGTGGGTGAGGCCTACCATCAGCTCGGCCTGCCCCCAGGTACATTTTTCTAGTCTGTTTATTTAAACAACCCATTATTTTTACTATCCACAGTCTGTCGGTCAGTTAGTTAGGGTTAGAATACACTACATGACTTCTAAAATTTGAACATATTTTAAAACACTAGACATCATACACTTGCTGACTGACGGTTACACACTACCAGACTGTTCCGAACACGACATACTCACACTCTTTCACTCGCAGACTTTTGGCAATTATTGTTGACTTAATCAGACTGCAAATTGGGGCAAAAAATCTGAGCAAAGGTTGAGTAGTGTATTCCAGCCTTTAGTAGCATTAGTAGTCTTATGACACGAAAACCCATGTAAACAGAGCAATCCTCTATATCTCCAAAGTTAAATCAGCCTTCAAGTGGTGTGTGGACAGTGAGCTTCTCAGGAGCAACAACTTGATTTGCCCACTGGATTATACAACAGTCCACACCCCAGTTGTTAAAATCCCAAAAGGTAATATTTCACTGACCTATAAATTGAAAACTTACTCAATCAGATTACGTATCATAATACTGCCATTTGCTCATTTGTTGCAGGCAAGTTCACTCCAGGCTTTGCCCAGCCAACTACCTCCTATAATATGCACATCAGCACCGAACCTCAGGATGATGGTTACACTCCTCTCCCCCCACCTGCACATACGGCCCAGAGCCTGCTGGAACAATCAGAAGAGACACTTACACTCCCTTCCACTCCAGAGTCCAGCTCCATCAAGGGCACTGAGGTTTTCCCATAAATATTATTCTGTTTTCCTCATATCAAAGGGAATGAAATGACCTTTATATGTTTTGCTAAATCATCACCTTTTTTAAAAGACTAGACCACAAATAACATGACAAACAATGTTTATGCTCGTTCACATATACGTAGATATAACAAGCTATGCAACTATACACTATTTTGTTTAGAATGGCTTTGCTTGTAATTTTAATATTACATATTATTTCAATTATTTCATGAACAATACTTCTACAGCATTTATTAGTCTTACTTAATGTTAATCTCAACATTTGCTACCAAATTTTTACAATCTAAAGTTGTATCTGTTAACATTAGTTAATGCACTGAACATGAACATGAATATTTTTATTAATTAACATTAACGAATGTTAATAAATGCTGTAAAAATATATTGTTCATTGTTGTTAATTAATTTATTAACTAATGTTAACAAATGAGACCTTGTTGTAAAGTCTCACCAATATTATAAATATTAAATATACTGTATATTAAAAAGATATAATTTTAAATTATTTTGTCATATAAAATGAACTACAAGCAAGAAGGTGATTTAAAAAGGAAAAAAACTGCCAACTAAAATATGTTGTCTTATACATTCAAATAAATTTATTTGAATTATCCTGTAATCCTGATGTTAATTAAAAAATATTATTATTATTATTATTATTTGTTTTTCCAATTTTTCAACTCAAAAGCTAGGTGTGGAGCATAAGGCCTCTTGGATGGAGAAGCCCAGCGCTCGGAGTCGGGCAGAAGACAGGACTTCCCTGCAGCAACACAAAGACCGGTATAAGTTTCTGCGCAACCCGCGCTTCCTACTCCCAAATGCCCAGCATGGAGGAAAGTCTCTCATCATGCCAAGGAAGAGGCCGGAGAATGTGGGAAAGGGCAGGAAAAACACTGTCAAAGAGAGGTATGCCTTTGATTTTAATGTGTGCTTTCTTTGGGAAGTTCATTTTAGTCACCTTTTTGACTTTTAGCCAGTTTCTACTCAAAAAAATATTCTAGAGCTGGGCATAAATAGAACAATATATATGAATTATATATATACAAATTTCTTAATTTTTAGATGTTCTTTATGCTTATTTTCATGATTGCTTTGTCTTATTTTAAATAATTTTAAGTTATCTTGAGGCCCCCTAGTGGGCACCAGGTTGAGAACCTCTTTCTTATAGAGACACTTGATATTGAAATGTTTGATGTATGATTTTTGTAATCTTCAGTTATTAGTTCTATTAATTTAATTTAATTTCAAACCTTTTCCTTGTCTTCCAATTGGTCAACAACAGCTTTGATTCAATACTATCAAATTCTAAACAAATTAGTTGACTTAATGGCTTCTCTTCTCTTCTTAATCCTTGAAAAGCTTGTTCTTTGTTATTGCATTGTTTGCATTTTGGACAGCTTTATTCAGCCATTAGTGCCACAATATTTGCACAGCTTGGGTAGGGGAAATATGATACACATGAGCACTCAAGATACAGATCACACTCTGTTGTCTGCCATATATTATAAATGCTGCCTGTATGTTTTGTGATATATTTTTTGATGGCTTTATGTAGACATCTGAAAAACACAACATGATATTGCAAACCAGTAATATAAGTAATATTACCAGCCATGCAGCCTAAATAGCTTTTTTATTTATTGTCCTTTATTGACCGTATTGTCTCCAAGCACACATCAGCATGCCAGGTGCACAGAGAGAACACTGAAAACTAGATTAGAAATGAATTGCTCCTCTGTCTGTTTCACTTGTCTGGCCCAACTGGAGTGTTTCTGGCCATTTAAATCAGGGTTTTCCCTTTACAGCAGCAAAAAGAATCACAAGACTATCAAAATGCCTCAGCTGACTCTTTCAGGATTTTGAGTCAATGAGCTCTGTGCAGTTCCTGTTTTCTGCTTCTTGGCAGTCAACAATGGAACAAGAGATCCTGTTTGAATGAGATATTTCATAGCTGGGCAGTTGACACAAAATATTTTATGTTCAAATATTTATGACCGTAGTGTACATATACATATACATATGTACATGTACATATACATATACATATGTACATGTACATATACATATATATATGTATATATATATATATATATATATATATATATATATATATATATATTCAAATTCATTTCCATATATTCTGTCAGTTAATATGTAATTTATCCATTAATATGAAAACGTAATATCAGCATAATACATATAAAAGAGTTAACATTTTTTGCTTATGTCACATAAATTGATGGACAATTATGAGACAAAACTGTTGCATTCTGGATTTTTGTAGAGTATTGATTTAATAATCAAGGAATTTCAGGATGAGATACATAGTAGGATAAATATTCTGTTCATTTAATTGTGTATTAGCTGAATGTAAATTGTGGTCACAAAATTCCCCTTTCTATCTTTTAATATAAGTCCTGAGGGTCCTGCTCCCATCTTCACTGCAAATCCACCTGTGATCTTCTTTACTGACTACAGAGTAGGACAGGTCTATGAGGTATAAAGGCACCTTATATTTCATTTATTTCTGTCCATTTGAATGATTAATTGTCTGTATTCCACATTATAAACACGTTTTCACTGTATACTGCATGTTTTTTACTACATGACTCCTAGTGTAAATGTTCCCTACAGACTCACTACTGAAAGGTTTCCAGTTTGATATATTTTCAGTTCTTAATAGTGCCTTCTGTTTTCTGTAGACTGCGGTGGAGCTCAAAAACATGACTGCGACCAGTCGTCACATTCGAATGATTCCTCCAACCTCCCCGCACTTCTCTGTTGGTTTGGGTGAGTCTCAAGTAAAAAAGTACCTGCTGACCTCATGAAAGACTCTTTTATGTTGGCATTTTTTTTTATGTAGGATTCTTTGCATGGCTGAATCTGTTAGGCGTTTTGTAGCAGTACTAGAGGAAAGAGCCAGGATATATCTGCTTGGTCCGGAATATCACAGGATTCTGACTAAGGAATTATTTAATAAAAATTACTTTGGTATTTACCCTGCAGCTCCAGGTAGCAGAATAGGAAAACAGCGACATCTACTGTTAACAATTTGAAAAATTACTTCCACACCTAATGTGATTTAATTTTTTTGGCATCAAGATAAGAAGTATTATGACACAGTTTTATGTTCAACAGGCAGATTCCCTGGTGAGGGAGGGATTGTCGCTCCTGGAATGAGCTGCCAGTATATGGTGCGTTTTGCTCCAGACTCTCTGGCTGACTTTGAGGACGCTCTGGTTGTGGAGACGCAGTTACCGTATCCTCTCATTATACCGATAGAGGCCCGCAGACCCCCTCCAATACTCACCTGTGAGTCAAAATAAACATCTTTTAACATCTAGATCTTAAAGGGATAGTTCACCCAAAAATGAAAACTCAGTAGGGTCTAATATTGTTTTGAAACATCTGAGTTTCAAAATATCTTTATCTGTTATTGATCAGTAAAAAAGGATACACAGTGGAATCATTGCCTCTCCTCTTTTCATGTGCCAGTGCCTGCTGTCATAGACTGTGGTTACTGCCTGGCGGGAGGGGTGAAATTTATGGAGGTTTTATGTCGGAATGAAGGACTGAGTGCTGGAACATTCTGTGTAATGCCTAAGAAACAGTGGCCTGCCTCAAGCCTCAGGGTAAGCAAGCAAACTTCGACATGAAATTTCTTTCAGTTCATAGTTTTAATTCCTTTCTTTGACAGTACTGTTATTTATAGCGTCCAATAGATCTCATATTTCTTATTATACTATATAGAGTATAGAAAAAAGAAAAAAGTATTATAGATGTTATTATTATGGATGTTATGTATTATATTTTTCTATATAGAAAAAAGTATTTTTTCTAATTTTTGTAATAGATTTGAATTTGAATACAAACAATGGCTTAAAGACAGAATGTAATAAAAGTTCACTCTATCTATTGCATGTTTATTGATCTACATTGTTTTAATTTTTTGGCGCTCATAATTTTTGATCAAAATGTCTTTGTCAAAATGTAAATGACTTATCACTGGTGATGTATGTCGGACTTCTCTAATCATTTAGTCCATTTAAACCCCGTCACGTTCTTACAATCATGGCTTGACTTTAACTTTTTTGCTCACCAATCACTGTGCATTTTCACTGGCCACGATTTTGACATCGATACCATGGCATATAGACATTTTTAATATTATCTCATAATTTGCATAATTTGTCTGCTGCCACTTAAAGACCTGACGCACAGATTCATTATATTGTTACACATGCGTTTTCTTTCTCAACTGTTTACGTAAAACATAACTGGCTGTATTTGACTTTTAAGCGCAATAAACAGCAAAAAAGAACTCAATTTTGTACTGAGAGTCGGCTTGGGTGTGAACACAAGATCTGTGGAAATGAGTAAAATTTTGCGCAATGAAATTCCCAACAATATTCATCAGGAGCAAATGAAACGAGTGATTGAGGGGAGGCGGGTTTGTGTGTCATCTCGCTGTCGGACAGATGAGAGATAAACGCAGTTTGGAGAAAAAGTATTGGAAGCGTTTCAGTATCGAAATGTTATTGAAATGATATTTTGACAACACTACATTGCACTTAGTTTATTATTTCAGTTGCCTTTTTAAAAGACTACAACTGAAAAATGTATATAAATTCAACCCACCAAAGTGGCTAGTAGGAGTGACTGCATAACACACCACTGCTGAAATCCACCCGCATTTGGTGGGTTGGTGGGTGTTAATGTCAAGCCCTGCTGACAATTGACTACAAGCTTCCATTCAGATGATGATTACGATACTTTATTTGTCCCTTTTTGGCATATTTGTTTTGGGCACTACATATGAAGCAAGATAAACACACCAATAACAATAACACAGTCATGTCGTTCACGCTGGAGTTCAACAGTTTTGTAGCCAAAAAAAGAAAAGAATTCTTAAAGCGGTTGCATCTAGATCATGGGGTGCAAGAACGTTGATCAAATGGGTCTGCCTCCATCCAATCAACAATCAATGGATAGAACCAAGTACCTGTCCTACATTTTTTTCTTTTCCGATAATCCGTGTCAACTGAATGTTGACAATATGGAATAAATGTTTTTGTATTTGTGACTTTATCCTCCGTCTTGGTATATTGTTAACCATCCTGAGAAGTAATTTTAATGGTTTGCCTCAGTCTGCAGTGAAGTCTACTTTTGCAGAACAGCCTCCCTTTGCCATCAGTCCCTCTATTTTTGGTCTTCTCCCTGGACAGGCCACAGTCATAGAGGTGAGATGTTACTGACTGAAGAGTTCAGATTGTGATGCTGAGAAAACCTTATACGTGCTAATTAGTTTCACACAAATTACCTAAATATCCTCTAGGAGATCCCATATTATGATATATTCGTTTAATCTTTCTCTTAAAATATATTAAGTTTTCTCTATTATGATTTGATTGACAGCCTCATACATTTATGATATAGTATAGCCAACCCGTTGAACCATTTTTAACAAAATCTTTATAACATTTTTATTGACTGTAATTATGATTAAAATAAATGCTTGTGGTTGGCAGAACAGGTTAAAGGTTTTTGGTTTTCTGCAGATTTTTAGAAAGAACTTCTAAACACTTTCATTTTAATATGCAGATTTGGTTGTGCATCACCTAAGAAACGTGCAAAGAAAGACACATTCTGAAAGACGAATGAATATGCTAATTTATATTAATTATCATACATTGTGAATGTGAATACAGCAATTCACAACTGATGTTACTCAAATTTGAATGATATTAACTAATGTAAATGTAAAAGTAAATGTTTGGATTTATCTCATTGTTTAGGTTGTGTTTTTCCCCACAACTGCTGAGATAATTACTCAGGACTTCACCATTGTCTGTGACAACTGTCAAGTGAAAGACATCACCCTCCAAGGTAAGGAGTTTATTCAGCCAAATTTAAATATGCAAATGCATTATAATCAAAATCGCTATTCCATGTACACTCTTAAATATAAGTTCTTTATTGGCATCTATGATTCCATGAAGAACTTTTACCATCCGTGGAACCTTTCCTTTCCACAGGTTCTTTATAGTGGAAAAAAAGTTATTTAGATTATTCAAATGTTCTTTACAGTAAGAAAAAAATGGTTCTTTTAAAAAGGTTGTTTGCAGAACCAAAATTGTTCTTTTACGGCATCACTGTGAACCTTTATTTTTTTGTGTATGGGCTTTTGGTGCAGGACATTTTTCTGTCATCTTTGTTGTATGGGTAGTCGTGGCCTAGTGGTGAGGGAGTTGGGCTAGTAATCAGAAGGTTGCTGGTTTGATTCCCACACCGGCAGGAATTGAAAGTGGGGATTGTGAATAAACAGCACTCTCTCCACCTTTGATACCATGACTAAAGTGCCCTTGAGCAAGGCACCTAACCCCTAATTGCTCCCCTTGTAAGTTGCTTTGGATAAAAGCGTCTGCTAAAAAATGTAAATGTCATCTCTGAGTGAATTTTCTTTGCAGGAATGTAATATGAAGATTGAACAAAGTCACATTTATTTGAATAACATTTTAAAAAAGGAACAACAATGCTGGTATAACCATAGATATCTGTGGGTACAATATGTGTCAAATCACTAAACGTGTCATCATTTTCAAATACCTTCATTATGACAGTCCACACTACAAGACAAAAACTGCATTTTCAAATTTATTCACTTGGGAGAGTGTTTTCCAAAAGCTCTGTTTTTGCAAAACAAAAACTCCTTTTTAGTGCGGATGGAAGGCCAAAAAGTAGAAAAAATGATTTTTAAAAAAAAATGTATTTAATGTAGATGTAGATGTAACGTACATGTCTCAATAAATTTTCGTCAGGCACAGGTCAGCTGGTCACTGTGGAGCTGGTTTCAGTGTCAGGCGGAGAGAATCAGCCTGAATTTGGGGAGTTGTGTGATATCACAGCTGACCATTTTGTCAGATTCAACCCAACCAATCCACATTCCACCTTGCAGAAGAAGGTGGTCATAAAAAACAGCGCGTGAGCTCCCTTCACACATCTGCTTAAACACAAAATATACAGCAGGTACTTAATGATATGTTTGTAAATCATTATTTTCCTTCTCTGTAGACACTTGGATCTCCCATACCACTGGCAGATCATGAAACCCAACCTTCAATGTTTGTTGCCTGGAGAGGCTCCAAACCCTTCCAGCATTCAGCATCATCTTGATACAGACAGTGTGTTCAGCATCAGTCCAGTCATGGGCATCCTAACCCCTGCACAGGAACATGAGTTCCTGCTCACATACTGTCCCAAGGATGTACGTATTCACACATATGAACACACTTAGGGCTGGTTCACACAGAATGCGTTTTTCTCTTAAAAATGAGACACACCGGTCAGTTGAACATTTTTAAATGTTGAACTTCTTTTAACTTGAGCGTCGTTTCAGACGCGAGCGCAACAGTTAAAGACGTCCATCTGGTGTGTGTTTACATTAAAAAATAATGGAAAAGTGAAATGGAAAATATGCATTCTGTGTAAACAGCCCTTTATACACATGTGAATATCTGTACGTTCCTCTGAACACTTCTCTTCTCTCTGTCTCAGCTGAAAGAGTACCACAGTGTCTGCCGCTTGGTGATCATGGATGTTCCTAATCCACCCAGATTCAGTGACGATGGGTGAAATGAACTGATATTTGAATTTAAAATTAATTTAAGATAAATGTAAGATTTTTCAATCAATAAGCACATACCATGTAGAACCTTCTATTTGCTGATTTGCAGGACGTGTCTCGACACGGCTCTCCAAGTAAATGATGTGACCGCTTTAGAGGTTGAAGTGAAAGGTTCTGCTGAGTCGTATAAGATCCTTCTTGAGCCGTATGCTGTTTTAATACCAGGGGAGACCTACATACACAACACAATCCGCAGGAGATTCAAGGTAATGCTGAGTCTAGAGGTCAAAATGACTCCAAACTTCTTTCTTAATTTTCTAATTTACGACTTGCTTTTATGTTTTGTGTCTGTGTGTGTGTTTTAGATGTGGAATCACAGCAAATCAATCATTCACTTTGAATGGGAGCGTATTGTTGACTGCCACGTAATTGAAGTGGAGCCCTCAACAGGAGAAATAGGTCAGAGCATTGCAGTGTCAGTGAATTAATGTGAGATATTTTTTTATTAAATTGTTATTAAAAATATTTTTTCATTAAATTGATTAAAAGTGACAATGAAGACTTGTTTCTTGAGTACCAAATCAGCATATTAGAATGATTTCTGAAAGATCATGTGACACTAAAGATGTCTGCTGAAATGGCTGCTGCCATCACAGGAATAAATTACAGTTTAAAATGCTAAATGCAATGAATGTAATGCTAAATTTAAAATATAATAATATTTCACAATATTACTGTTTTACTGAATTTTTAATCAAATAAATGCAGCGTTGGTGAACATAAGAGACGGCTTTCAAAAACATTTAAAAAATCTTACCGCTCCCAAACTTTTGAACTTTAGTCTATAAATAATAGAGTATTTATACACTTCTGAAAATAAAATGTGAATCTATTAATTAATAAACTAATGAATTCTAACATGACATATAGTAATATGCTGAACCTGTTGCTTGCTTACAGAGATAAATGAGTGTTTTGACATGGAGCTGGTTCTGACTGGAAGAAATCCTGGTCATTTTACCTCCACCCTGCAGTGTCACATTCAGCACCATCCCAAAACTGTAGGACTGGCCATTGAAGTCACATTTAAGGTCAGCGGTATTTGAATCCCTTTCCTACTGATATATAGTCAGTACACTGTGTGAAGACCACCACAAATGTTCTCCTTAGAAAATGATGTCTTTGAATTTAATTCATACGCAGTGTTTAATATTCTGTCTCAGGGTCCGCATTGCTCAGTGAATGTGCCCAGTCTGGATTTTGGTTTGCTGGAAATGGGAAATGAGAGCATCTCTACCATCCATATCACCAACAACAGCCTGGTAGATGCCCACTGGAGCCTAGAAGAACTGTCCCACACCCAGCTGCCCATCAAGGGCCTGGTATAACACCCTATTTACACCACTTAGAAATTAAGTCTAGGATTTTAACAAAGCCAAATAATAATAATAAGAAGAATAAGAAGAATAAATAAATAAACACACTTATATATACAATAAATAAAATTAATGTATAATAAAATATTTAAATATATAATATGATTTTATAATTATATAATATTATTTTGTAAAATAAATATAAAAGGTGTAATATATATATATATATATATATATATATATATATATATATATATATATATATAAAATACTGAATACATTTAAATATTATTATAAATAACTTAAATATATTAAAATTAAATATATTTAAATAAAAATATTATATAAATAACCTTAATAATAATAATAATTAATAATATGTATTTTATAAACATAAAAGGATAAAATCATTATAATAAATAATAATATCAAATAATAATAATAAAAATGTCAAGGTTTTTATTGGGTTTGCATGCTATATAACAAAAAGTTTTTGTATCTCTTTTTCTATATGTGTGATCAGGTGTATATCAATCCAGATAAAGGGGTGCTGCCTCCCCTGGCCTCCTGCAGTGTGGATGTGGTTTTCAGAGCCCTGTACTGTCTTTGTTTTGAGTCAGTCCTACAGCTTTCTGTGCTCAATGGCACTGGATGGTGAGGAAATGAGTCACATTTGTAGTATTGTACAAGAACTAGAAGAAGAGAAAACTACTTAAATGTTACTTAATGAAGAAGTGTTATTATGACTCTTGTCACATGTTTGAGTGAAGGTGTGCATTTGTGTTTGCCTTCAGTCACCTCTCTGTACGGGCGGTCATCCAGTCTCCTCAAGTGTGCTTGCTGAGCTGTGAGCTGGTGTTTGCTGATCTGTATATAGATGCTCCACAGACAAGCAGCGTTACCTTGTTTAATCAAACACTACTGCCAGCCCACTTCACCTGGAGCAAGGTGAGGAAGTGACAGTTTAAGTAATCTGTTAATCTCAAATTGTTTTTATCTTGTTTAAAATACCCAAGCCAGAGTTACTAGTTAGGAAAGATCATAATAAAATGATATTGAACCATAATGTGGTCATACTTACAGAAAATTAAGTGCCCTCAGTCATTTTTTCCTCATTACACACGTTTTACACATAAAAACATCAATAAATCTTTAGAAAAATAAGTTTAAAGATCATATAAAGTCACATGAGATGAAGACTCTAGTCTAATAAAACCAAGGTGGCATACATGTTGAGATCACATGACTGGACACTTTTGCTCGTGGAATAAACAAGTCATGTCTGTAAGAAAAATCATGTTATGCAAATTTATTTTTGCATAGTTTTTAATTCACTCGGTCCAATCACGGAATGTCTGTCAATCAATCAAAAAAATTCAGTTGGTATAATGTTTTGATATTGTACAGGTTGGACCAAATAATATAAATCTCAGGTCTTTTTTAGTCATTCTTAATGTTTTCTCTCCCTCTCAGCTCAAGGGTGCACAAGCTCATCTCTGCTCTGCAACCTTCAGCCCCTCTGCAGGCACTTTGGAGCCCAATGCCAAAACAGAAGTCACTGTATCATTCACCGCTCACACTGGTGTACGTACTGCTACTGTAATACTCTAACACCCACAGCTTGTAAACTAAACATTTGATGAAATTCAAGCTCCAGTACAACATATTTTTCCTCACATTATTGTAAATGTTTTTTTGTTGTTGTTGTTGTTTGTTTGTAGGAGGAACTGACTGAAGTGGTTGCGGTTTGTGAAGTAAAAGGAATGGAGAGTCCATTATTACTAGGCATTTTTTCTAAAGCCAAACCTCTCAGAGTGTCCTACTCTCTGCCTTCTGACTGGTAAAGCCACATTTACTTCTTATTCACATTTCTTTGGTTAGTCATTTTATTAGTTTAAAAAAAAAAAAGAAATCAAAGCATTGCTTCATCCTCATTGTGTCTACTTATTTCGTATAAATTCAAGTGATGACAATCACCAACCAATCACTCTGGATTTCACTGAGCATGAGCCGATCATCATTGGAAAATCAGTTCAACAGCAATTGCTGATAAATAATCACACTGCTATACCTGCTCCGTTCACTGTCGAGGCAGAGTACTTTACTGGATACTGTCCTTCACAATCGGAGGAAAACTCTGAAAGGTACAGATCATTGCTTGATTCTGCTTAATTGTTTTTGTATTAATAAAAAAAAAAAAATTAATATTGTGTTTTTAAATATTTTTGAAAGAAGTCTCTTATGCTCACCAAGGCTACATTTATTGTAATATTGTTAAATAAAAAATATATATATTTAAAAAATAAATTGTAATATATTTTAAAATGTAATTTATTCCTGTGATGACAAAGCTAAATTTTCAGCATCATTACTCCAGTCTTCAGTGTCACATGATTCTTCAGAAATCATTCTAATATGCTGATTTGGTGCTCAGGAAACATTTCTTATTATTATGAATATAGAAAACGGTTGTGCTGCTTAATATTTTTGTAAAAACCATGGTAAATTTTTTTTCTTTAATGCATAAGTAGTTCAAAAGAACAGCATTTGTTACTTTATATATAACAATATATATAATTTTTTAACGATTTATTAATTACATTTACATGATATTTGAGAGTAATTATTTTTATTATTTGGCCTTTTCTTTCAGGAGCATTGTGCCTCTCCACTCCGTTCAGGCCAAAAAAATACAGCAGAAAGCATATGACGGTCAGTGCAACCTAATCCTTTCTGTTCTTCAGTATCAGAGAAAGTGAAACACCAAAGTCAAAAATGCATTTTCTTTGCTTTTAGAATTTGTAAACTGTCTGCTTTCCCATGGAAGAGGTGCAGCATTCTTTGTTAAACCAAAGAGTGGAATGCTTGGCCCATTTGAGAGTCAAACCATCAATATCACTGCTTTCACGAATATGTGGGGAGATTATCAGGACAATCTTATATGCAAGGTATGTATTTCACAAAACAATCGAACTGTTTAATTTCACTATACATATTTTGCCTTTCTCAAATCAAACAGCTGAGTTACAATGAATTCTTGTGAATTTATGACATTTTTTAGGTTGGAGATCTAGATCCAACTCCCATTCCTATCCAGATGTCTGTGAGGGGCTGCCCCATTTACTTTCAGATGATTGGACCACAGCCTGACAATCAAAACCAAGGTCCAATTATACGGTCAGTGTTCTTACAGGATACTTTAGACATTGCAGTTTACATGCAAAGATTATTCCTTGAAATTTATGATTGACAGATTTGGAAGCCATGTTTCTGGAGGAGACACTGTGTCACGCTCTTTACGGCTCATTAACACCAGTCCATATGGTGAGCCGTTCATCACATCAAGTTTATAAATGCTTTTGTTAACTTTTATTTCAAAACTGCCTAAATTACGTTATTCTCTGAAACCTCTCAGATATCCGTATGGATTGGGTGACCTACAACTTGGAGGTTGGCGATAGTAAGTTGATAGATCTGTTGGTTGCATGTGGTGAGCCCTTTCCTCTGAAAGATGCAGATGGCAATGAGGTTGTTGGAGGGCTGGACTCATCCGTCATGTTCCCGCCCACATGGGATGACAACAACACCCCCAGCAGAGAAGGAACAAGCTCGACATTCATGACCAAATCTGTGAGTTTAGTCTTAGTTTTCATGGCAACATCCCAAAACAGATTGTTCTGGTGCAGCTTCACTACACAAAACAAAAAGTGCATTTTCAATTCACTTATTGAAACATTTTTCTTCTGTTTTACAGGATGATTTTGGAGAGAGTGAGGAAGAATGTGATGGAGAGGAAGGCAGTGGGGTTTCTGTGTCTCTGGCTCCAGTGAAGAAGCTGTTCTCTGTGTTTCTGAAGCCTCATGAAGGGAATGTCTCTGACTACCCATACTGCATCACTCCACAGCAAACTGTAGGTTATGGGGATCAGCATTATTCCAGGTGTCCATTAGTATGGTATAATGTGTTTTATTCACATATCTGGATATAGATCATTAAAGGGATAGTTCACCCAAAAAATTAAATCCTGTCATCATTTACTCAACCCTAAAAACCTGTATGAATGTCTTTCTTCTGCTGAACACAAAAGAACATTTTTTTTTTGAAGAATATGGGTAACCTAACAGTTGACTGGCCTCATTGACTTGCATTTTTTGTCCTACTATGGAAGTCAGTGGTTGCCGTCAACTGTCTAATTAGACATTCTTCAAAATATCTTCTTTTGTGTTCAAAAGAAGAAAGAAACTTATACAGATTTGGAAGAACTTGAGGATTTTTTGGGTGAATTTTTGGGTGAACCATGAGAAGGTAAAAAAGGAAAAAAAGTATTTAATATGTGCTTTAATACAGGTAGTTCCAGCAGGGGGCAGTAGCACCATTCACGTGTCTTTCACTCCTCTGATCCTGTCATGTTCAGCCAATCAAAGATGTTTGGGTTATGCTTTGGGTTTCATGACTCTGGACTCTATGGTATGTGAGTGTGTGAAATGAAATCCATACTTTTTACGCTACTGATAATATCATACAGTACCCATTTTATTTATCTTGTAGCTTGCGTCACTGACTCCAGGCAAAGTAGAGAGAGTCCAGGGCTATGAACTAGAACCTCTAAGGCTGGACATGCAGGCTAATGTAAAACCTGCCATGTGAGTAGCAGAAGTTTAATACACATATTAACATTAATACATATACAGCACAGGATAGAACAGAATACTACTGACCACTGTGTGTGTGTGTAGTTTGTCAGTGCAGATGGCAGAGGATTCAGAGGTACTGGAATTCACTGCTGCTGCCAGTGATACACTAGACGGAACATCTCACACACAGGTGCAGATAATAACAATATGTATCCAATTAAGTTAATTATGACTGTGCCTGTAGGTGGTATGAGGGTTTTGCTAGGCATTTTTGTCTTTCCATTTTTTAAGCGTAGAAGGAATCCATGATCTTCCGGACGTTCCAGCTGAAGAACAATACCGATATGGCCTTGAGTTTCAGACTGAGCACACATCCGCCATTCTCAGTGCTGCGGCCCCGACAGACCCGTAAACTGATCAGCAGCTTACCCTCTCACAGACACACACAAGGACTCTCTGGGCCAGGAGACGAGCAAACATCTCTTCTGCTACAGCCTAAACACATCATGCAGGTCTGAGCAAACATATTATACACATTTCAGTGCCATTCAGTGTACCGTGGCCTCATGCAACAGTAAAGTGTCCATTGAATGCGCATTTCAGAATCTTGGTGGAAGTAGTGGGTAATTTGGGTACTTTTTCCAAATAATTTTGTTGGTGTACTGTTTTTCGCACACTATACACTAATGAAGTATAAGATTTCAGAAGCACTGATTGTTTTCCTGCTCATTTAGCACCGTATTCAGGGTGCTAAATCCCTCAACATTTGTCAGTCTCATCCAGAAATGGTTTCAATGATTTTTTTAATTTGCAGGTTAAGGTGGCTTTCCATAATTCAGCTTCGCTTCTGACCTGTCTGAATGACCCATGTGAGGAATCAGATGCTCAGCTCTCTGCAACACTTCTGTGCAGTGATGTTGGAGAAAGGACACTACAGTTTCAGCAAAGTTTGACCATTCAGTACAGCAATAACAGCGTACAGGTGTCTACACAGGCTTAATTTGCTTTCTCTAGATATCTAAAATGATCCAATCTCAGTAAAAATGCACTTTGGGATGTGCACAAAGCTGGTATTACGTAATGACAGAGCTGACATTATTCAAAGTTATTGTACTTGAAGATGGGTAATAAAATCCTCATCTCATCCCCATCATGTGGGAGTCATATTGTCCTGGAACAATAGCCTCATTCAAACAAGTATCTACAATTAGACTCAAGAAGTAATTGTGAAATTTGGACTTTTCATTTTTAAATAATAGTAAATAAACAATATGAATTGATATAAATTAATACAAATATTATTCATTAAAAATGATTAAATATTATTATATTTAAATTTAAATCAATTAATTTTTTCCCCTCTGAACTGGCCCCCAGACCCCAGCTTGGGGTCAGTAGGATATATATATATATATATATATATATATATATATATATATATATATATATATATATAAATAAATAAAATTTATTTATTTATATATAATTTTCTTTTTTTAAAGAAATGTATACTTTTATTCAGCAAGGATAAATTAAATTGATCAAAAGTGAGAGTAAAGATATTTGTAATGTCACTGAAAATAAGTGCTGTTCTTTAGAACTTTATATTCATCAAAGACTCCTGAGAAAAAGTCCCCAGAAATATTAAGCAGCACAAATGTTTTCAATATTGTTAATAATACGAAATGTTTCTTGAACACCAAATCAGCATATTAGAATGATTTCTGAAGGATCATGTGACACTGAAGTGCAAATGATGCTGACTGTCAAAATTCATCTACAAGTAACCATGTTAATATTGTTGTCTGTTTGCACTGTTTCAGACAGTGTCTCTTCATGCTCATCTGGCATTACCCACACTGCACCTGTCGAGTGCCACTGTGGATTTTGGCACCTGCTATGTTGGACAAACAACTGTCAAAGAGATCTACCTCTACAACAGAGGTGGCTCCTGTAGCTACTGGACCGCACTTACAGGTAAAATGATTTGGCGCTCGAGTGGAATGACCATGTTCAGTAGTTCCTTTAGCATTGACAAACTTGCAGTAATAACAGTTTATACAGTTACAGTAACAGTTAATAACAGCACCTTTAATCCTGTCTTTTATCATGTGATCTTTACAATCATGGTAATTACTTTGTATCTAGTTGAGCTCATGTTTTGTTTTGGGTCTAGATGTTGAAGGAGACAATGAAGCGTTCAGAGTGAGTCCAGACTCTGGTGTGTTGAAACCTCTTGGGAATCCACGATCCTGTAAACAGCTGTTGCAGATCAGCTTTACTGCAAGGTACAGTCTATCTTATCTGATACTCGCAACCAGACATGTTGTAGAAAATACTGAACTCAAGAAATTAGTTATATAATTATATAACTGCAATGGATGAAGTAATACCTCGTGTTTAGGTTTGAAGTTCAAAGTTCAGGAATACTCTGCTATATAACTGTATTTGTTCAATCAGATGCAGGCCAGTGAATTAATGAACATAATACAGTCTTTCTTAAACTTTTTACTAACAGCATTTTCTCCATAGTGAGCAGAAAGAGTTTCGGACAATCATCACAGTGCAGGGGGTTCTCGGAGAGACACCACTTGTTCTTAAGGTCATTGGAAGTGGATCCTTTGATGATAGTTTTGTATCTCCAATATCTGACACCTGACAATACAACACACATAGTTCCACATATAAAACCAGAGAACTGGAAAATATCACTTACTTTCTGTAGAGACATTCAAGTTTGATTAAACACTGATCTCAGTACACTTAAAATGTTGAATTTGTGAAATATTTATTCTTTTAATTATGAAAAAGATTAAAGACCTACATAAGAACATAAAAAGCAAATTTCAAATGGCCAAGTGTATGTTTGTGAATCAGGGATCAAAGGTCAAGATGTAGTTAAACAGTGATTTCACACAAACCTTCAAGTTTGGGGTCGGCAAGATTTTTAAATGCTTTTGAAAGAAGTCTCGTATTCTCACCAACGCTGCATTTATTTGATCAAAAATATTATTACAATTCAAAATAACTTTTAATTTTCATCATCATTACTCCAGTCTTCAGTGTCACATGATCCTACATTCCAATATGCTGATTTGCTGCTCAAGAAACATTTTGTATTATTATCAATGTTAAAAACTGTTGTGATGCTTCATAGTTTTGTGGAAACCATTATACTTTTTCAGGATTCTTTGATGAATACAGTAGAAAATTAAAAAAACAAGGCATTTACTTGAAATAACAATGTTTTGTAACATTATCAATGTCTTTGTCACTTTTGACCATACCAAAACATTACGGTAGTGTACCCCGCTTTTGAAACACTAACTTTAATACATAAATCAATTTTATTTAAATAAATGAGAAGCATTACAAATCTTTATCAATTACACTGGTCCTCAACACAGATTATTTAACAAATTTCTCTGTAATTCTGAGTTCTTCTGCCCATATCAGAAGAAAAGACCATCAGATTAATGTCTCAAATCAAGAGATGAAAGTTGTTATTCTGATAGCTCTTACAGATGCAGGCATGTCTATTTCCACATCTGTTATCACAGTTGAAACGCAAGGCACTTTAATGAGAGATCTGAATGTTATCATTAACATTCTCAAAAGTAAGGCAAACACCCACCGTGCGCTCTCTGCTTGTGTTCTACAGTTAGTGTTCTAGCAGCTTGATTAAAAATAATTTGTGACTGTTAAGTTTCTCTGCGTGTTATCAGGAGATTTGCATCTTGGGATTTTGCACCAGGGCTTTCATCAGGGTCCAGGGTACTCGAAAACTGCAGCTGCTCCCATTCCAGTCCCAATGCACATGGACACCACGCCATACCCTCTGCAACAAAAAAAAACATTATAAATGGGAAAAGGGATTGTAATCTTTTTTATTGCTATTGTATAGTTAGGCTTGCATTACTGTAATGGGGTTCATTGATTTCCATAATGCGGAAAAACGTGGACTTGAACCAAAATCCAGTCATAAAAATGGAATTTACTGTATAACGGAATCCAGAAGAATTAAAACAGATACAAAGTTCTGTCATGAAACTCTAGATGGCACAGGCTCATAAGTCTTCAACCCAATCTTCTTGCAATTACATCATTCTCTATAGGGCACAGTTGGTTCCTGCTGTATTGGTAGCCAATGAGCTTGCTGCTCAACATTCCAATTCTTGTAAAAATGAAACAAAAAAAAACATAGCACCCCTATTGTATGATGTTTTATGTCTATTTACCTCTTGCGTCTACGTTTGAGCTCATTGAGCAAAGTCACGACCTGTCGAGCACCAGTGCAGCCCAGTGGATGACCCAGAGCAATGGCCCCTCCATTAGGATTCACTTTCTCCATTGGAATGCCCAGCTTTTCCACACAATACACAGCCTAGAATAGTTGTGAAAGTTGCTGATATTAATAAAAGTAAAATACTTGAAAACCTGGGGGTAATCCAAGAAAATGTATCAATCACCTGACTGGCAAATGCTTCATTGATCTCAAACACATCAATATCATCCACAGTTAGTCCTGCACAAGCAAATACAATAACACGGCTCATTTACAACCATTATTTTGGAATAATGAAAATGGAAAATCTATTTCAATACATTTTCAAGCATGATTACTACTGGTAAAATGGCTCAAATGAACAGAGGTACAATAAGAGCAGCTGTACGCTCACCAGCCTGGTTGAGGGCTTCTGGGATAGCATAGGCTGGGCCAATGCCCATTACATCCGGTGGAACACCCACTACAGCGCTCGCCCTCAGTACCCCAAAAACAGGAAGTCCCAGTTTCTCCACCGTAGATCTCCGCCCAATGAGCACTGCCGCAGCGCCGTCACTCACCTGACTGGCATTACCTACGATGGGAGTGAAAGAATTGGGTTATGGAATGTAGTCCAATTTTTTTTCTTTTCTTTTCCAAAATTTAGCATGCATACCAGCTGTGGTGCTGCCGGTTTCCTTGAATGCTGGTCGCAGTTTGGCAAGGCCTTCTAAGGTAGTCCCAGGCCGGATCCCATCATCCTTTGTGACAGTAATGGAGCGCTCAGTGCCATTTTCCTCCACAAATTTGGTAGTGACTGGTGCGATCTCTTGATCAAATAAGCCCTTTTTCTGCGCCATGGCTGCCCTAGTGTTATAAAAGTCCACATACTTTAATAGACTTGCTTTGAGTGCATTATATTTTTGCAAAATACTTCCAGCTAGCATGTATAAACTATTCATAAATGACATGGGAGCACCTACTTTTTTTGCGAACTGAGAGCAAAACTGTCCTGTTTTTCCCTAGTGATGCCATATCTCTCAGCAACATTCTCTGAGGTTATTCTGAAACGAAACATACAGAAAACAGAACATAATGTTTATTTTAATGTAAAGTAAAATTGAAACCCAATATAAAAGAATAACATCTTTACCCCATGGGAATGATGCAGTCTCTGGCTTTCTCATTGTCCATCAGTCGGGGACTGATGTCTCCTGGGTTGCCCGGCGAACGAAGGGACATACTCTCCACACTGCCATGAGAGAACAAAGAGAAAGAGATGAGCAGATTCAAGTAGGTTTATTGGCATTGTAAAAAGCTTTATATTGTCAAAACATTGGTCACAATAAATTACAGACATAAACTACCAGTTAGGTTTTTTTAATGTTTGTAAAATAAGTCTCTAACATACATATACTAAACCAAGGCAGCATTTATTTGATCAAAAATGCAGTAAAAACAGTAATTTTTCCATTGCAGTAAGATTTTTGTAAAAAAAAAAAAAAAAAAAAATAGTGAGAATAAGAAGAAATAGTAAGAAATAATTAATACTTTTCAGCAATGATGCATTCAATTGATCAACAATTATAGTAAAGGCAAGATTTTTATGTTAAATCAAACATTAAAAAAAGATTTCTACAACAATATTAAGCAGCAAATAATCTTTTAAACATTGATGATGATAAAAATTGTTAATAATATTTGAGCACCGATAATAATTGATAATAACTTATCAGCATATCAGAATGATTTCCATAGGCTCACGTGACTGGAGTAATGATGCTGAAAATTCAGCTTTGCCATCAATTGATGGCCATTATATCCAAAATATATTAAAATAGAGAACAGATCTATGAAATGTAATAATATTTCACAATATTAATATTTTCACGGTATTTTGATTAAATAAATGCACACTTGGTGAGCATTAGAGATTTCTTTCCAAAAAACCCCCAAATGATTCAAAAATTGACAGGTACTGTCTTTCATATACATCAACATTTACAAATATTGCATACTAACCCACAGGCAAGTCCCAGGTCATACGAACCTCCTCTGATTCCACCTGAAAATGCAGAAAAAGTCGGTTTTAACTGTAATCGTGTATTTATGCTGCAGCCAAAAACGAGCCATTTTATTGCTTAAATCTAATTCTTACCTGCAACATTAAACAGTGCTTGCAGTCCAGAAGAGCACTGCCTGTTTACAGTGTAGACGGGTACAGACTCAGGGAAGCCACTTGAAAGTTGAAGAAAGAATGGTATTTTACAGCCAATTCATGTGTTTAGTTATATGTCTATTTATTATGAATTCATTGCTCATTTCACCTAAGAAAATGTGCGATTCGAGCCATTAGTGCACCTGCCCCAGGTTGAAGCACATTACCTGAAAAACAGCAGTAAGTGTACATGAATGTAAGTTGTCATTCATATTGTTGTGTTTTAGTGTACAATGTTTAGCATCTGTCTTACCAACACAAACATCCCCTAGTAAAGAGGGTCGCAGCCCCACATCCTTAAGAACTGCACTCATCACAGCACTGAGCAGCTCATCTGGGGTAGTGTCCTAAAATATATACATATTATACACATATTCAGACTTTAACAGAGAGTGCAGTGAATGTCATCGTCAAGCAGTCATATTGACTGATATCCCACCTTAAAAGATCCTCTCTTCGCCCGGCCGATGGCTGTTCGTAGCCCATGAACCACAACGATTTCATTTTGATCAGCAGCAGATGCGCTGCACTGCTTCACTCCGACATGTTTATTTGACGACAGATGTCCCGACAAAACCTGCACTCTGTGCATTTTAAATGACGAAAATGTGGACACGGAAAAATAAAAGGATAGCCGTTTATTGAGATGGTTAACATTCACTGATGTGTGACCTATGCTCTACATTTCTGATGATGTTTCCTGGTGAACCTTGCTTCTCTGTTCACTGATTACCATTGGCTAGTACGTTCTGACGTCATCGTGTGGAATTATGGGGAATGAAGTACAAATGTGGAGCTCATCAAACTCCTTGATTATCTATCTATCTATCTATCTATCTATCTATCTATCTATCTACTGACCATTTCTATCTATCTATCTATCTATCTATCTATCTATCTATCTATCTATCTATCTATCTATCTATCTATCTATCTATCTATCTGTCTGTCTGTCTATCTATCTATAGTAAAAAAGTATTTTAAATTATTTACTTATTTTAAATGCCCTTTCGCTCTTCTACACTCTGTATGCAACCCTCTTACCCATAATGCTGTAGTTTTTTATATTTTAAATTTTGTCTTACTTACAGTTTTTCTCAATTGCTTTGGCACATTTTTTGAAACAGTTTTAATATTCTCTAAACTGTGAGTGCAAATGTCACAACTGTTTGCTGGAACTTCAGAACTTTATTGCATGTCTGCAAAATGTAGTTACTCACCTAAAACATTTCATTCACGCTTCAAACCTATAGTTATCGAGTCAGTAATTTGGCCACGCTCACCAAAATATAAAGTATTTTTGTCATCGTGTGAACCAAACTGGTCAAAATGTTTAGTTGTTTTTTCACCATGACAGTCAACCATGGAAATTAAGGTTTTATAACAAAAATCGGATATTTATTGAGAAGAGTCAATAGTACATAGAAAAAAAGTATATGAACATTTGTATTTATACAGTACATTTATTTTTGTACGAATGTATTACATGTAAAGTTCAATCTTGCCTGTCCAATTACTGTACACAAATACACAAAAATACCAAACAACTACAAAATAACATCCATGAAAAAAATTGTTCTTGGTGGACATCCTGTTGCTCTTGTTGGTCAGGCCAAAGATTTTCATCAACATCACATCTGATGTTTTCCATTGCCATCCACCGAGGAAAAAATCTCCTTGAATGCCGCACCCGTCCCCTGCAATGATCAGCTGTGATGTCCTCACATGCAGCATTCATGGCATCCAACACAGACATCTGATCTTGTGGTCTATGATCATATACTTTCCACCTCCATTCTGAAAATATGTTACAGTAGTGATTGTGCTTTGGGCAATCTACATATATATGCTCCCAAACTTGATTGGTTAAATGGTTTAATGGATGATTCAAATTGTATTGCAATTAGAGGTCACAATTACAATGTCAATGTCAGATTTTTATGGAATATACATACATGTATACCAAGTTTTCATAATTGAATGGATCGTTTTGAATGCGATGGCTTACACGATGAAAAATGATTGAGAAGTTGTGAGGAGTTTGACAGTTTAAGTGAGAATGGACTCATCAGTTTTGATCAACAAGCCATATGCAGTTAGTTGTTGTGCAAACTGCAGACAATGTACTTACTGTTTGCACACAAGTGCCAAAGCATTTGCAATTTGCTCAAATCAATAAGAAATTCCAATCTGAGGTGAACAAGAAGCTAATTGTTCAAAAAAAAAATCATTCGGGAATTGAGCCAAAGCAATTGAGAAAAACTATAATTTGGATGTTTTGTTTATGTAATGTTTATTGCTTAAAATGTGAAAAATTGCTTAAATCATGGTTTTAAACTCTTTTGACAAGCCACAAATGTTTGACATATTTTCTAACCTCATATAAATGAATCGAAAATAAAATTGGAAACCTCATATAAAATTACAGTAATACTGTAATTTGACCTCCCGAATAACATTATCTGCACCTAATTTTACTAACCAGTTCCTGAAAAAAAAAAAGAGTACTTCATTTTTTAATAGTTTCAAACCTATTTTTGTACCCCATTTGTAAACGTTCGGCAGAGCGATGTTAAGCACAGTCGGCCGAGGGCGCCAGAATCTCATGCACCCGCAGCGCGCTCTGTGGCACGCGCGTCATCGCTTCCTGAGGCTGACATTACACTCACTCGCTCCTTCTGTGGAAAAACTCGGCGTCAGTCAATGTTTGCAGAGAAGAAACTTTCGTCCTTTGACGGCGCGCAGTCGAGATTTGCAGCTTTCTTGAGCACACACCGCTCCATCTGTTTGGATTACTGGCATCTGCGACTCCAAAAAAACAAACAAACAACAAAAACATAAACCGCAAAGCTTTTCGGAAGGTGGATTTGTGCGGTTCCCCTCAATTTGTGTGTGACAATTGTATTCAAGTGCGCGCGGCTTCCGGATATATCACTGTTTTTACTGTCTCTCGCACAAGAGCGCAGTTTTCGGGATTTTCGTCTACACGGCGTTTAAACCCGGTGAAGTACTAGCTTTGAATCGCAGCTTGGTTTAATTTGTCTTAAGTGTCAGCTCCAGCATGAAGAGAGCCACGTAAGGTGAGTTCAATCTGGAATAATAATGACTGTCTGCGTTTATATTAACGGTAGTGTGCAAAGACTTGCTATAGAGAATATGTTTGTGACACATAAGGCATTAGACACCAGTCCACTGCTGTTAAAGAAGCGTATGCTTAGTTTATGTTGTGTTTTTTTTTAGTGTGTGAGTAACTAATGCTTGTATAGTTGCTGAAATTATAGGCTACATGACATTTGTTGTTGTGACTGCTTGAACCTTCTTGGATAACACTGTTTCTCGTTATAAATGTATACAACTATGTCTTAGAATATTTGTATATCTATATGTGTGTCTTTAGTACAGTCTATATGTAATGGGACCATTTTTCTTCAAAATTTCTGTAAGATTTTAAATTGTGCCATCTGAAGCTTAACTATATGTCATATATATGTTAGGATTTGGATATGAAAAAGTAACAGGGTTGACAGTTTTACTCCTCATCTAGCTACAAGATGTTTATTAGAAAGAGAATTCAATGATTTTTAAAAAAAACAAATTGTCAATATGTATATTGTATAAATGAATGGAAACAGGGTTGACTGATTAAGTCCGTTACTGATAAATTATAATAATACAAATTTGAAGATAAAGTGTCTTTTTTTGTTCTTAAAGCGCATGCATAAACAGTTTTTTTTTTAAAAATTGTATATTTCTAACAAGGGGTGATAATGATTTTAACAGGGTTGATGCATAACCTGAGTACACAAAATTATGGTAACAGTGTTGACTGTATAAGATCGCCTCTCACTGACAAACTTGAAATATAAGATGAAATTATTTTAAACAGATACATCCTTGAAGAGCACAGATAAAAAGAGATAAATGGGAATTATGACGTTAACAGGGTGGATGCATAACCTTAGTACACAACGTAATAACTTTTTAATAAAAATAAAAAAATATATATATTGAGTAAAGTGAATACATATTAATTACTAGCTTTTCTTTTCTTTTTTACAATCAAAATGTGCATTTTGCATATGACTCTTATGATAAAAGAAGACCGATATATAAAAATATAATAAAGTTACTGAAATACGGATTTTAAAAATATCTACTAGTAAATTTAATGGCAGCACAACTATTATACCAATTAAATATTAATGAGGGTCACAAAAGACACCCCTTTCATGGAATGACAAATAACTGTAGCTGGTTGAATATGTTTAAAACCATATATGATACTGATATTAATAGGAATACTAATGTAGTAATGCGTCCACTAAGATAAAGTAGAAGATTGATGGAATGTGCTGGCCTGCTTTTTCTTCTTGCACTCTTCTTTCAGTCACTCACTATCCCCTGACTCTGAAATACTCTGCATTTATGTTTGTTTACTAAAGATCACTCCACTTAATGAGTCATTTAATGTAGGCTAGTGTTTTTGCAATGTGCACAGGTCTGTCTCAGCCAAGCCTATGTTCAAGAATGTTTCTCACGGCATGAGGAAGGAATCTTGATGAACTTTATACCTTCATTATGATGTTGACTCTTTTTTTTTTTGAAACAAAGACACCAGCTGAGCATTTCTGAGTCATAACACCCACCTTAGACTCAGGTGCAGTGATGCGCATACATAAACAGCCTTTTATTGAAATCACAGTTTGGGCAGAACATCCCATGCTGGAGATACATGCCATAGAAATGCAAGATGAGTTGGATGTGATCTGAGTCATCTGACCTTAAAGTTTATCATCTTTAGACAGGCCTGCTGCACTCTCGTGTAGCCAAATTCTCAGGGTTTGTGTTTATATGTTCTGGTTTAGGAGCGTCTTGACAGGATATTGAATTCGTCCTCCCTAGTAATGCAAGGAAAAATGATTAGTCTGTCAGTTTTATCATTAGACCCCTAAAGATTTAGGTATTCAGAAAATGTGTTCACTTGCCATCACACACAAATCTTCTTCATGTCCAATGGAAAATCTGTCCAGAGCAGACAGGAACATTTTGAGGCAAATATGTTGACTTAAAGGGATAGTTCACCCAAAAATGAAAATTATCCCATTATTTACTCACCCTCAAGCCATCCTAGGTGTATATGACTATTCTATTCTTTCAGGCGAACACAATCGGAGATGTATTTAAATATATCCTGGCTCTTCTTCCTGGCTAGGGGTTGCGATTTTGAAGCCCCCAAAATGCATTCATCCATCATAAAAATAATCCATACGGCTCCAGGAGGTTAATAAAAGCCGGAAGCTAGTTGTTTTACTTTATAGTTTTAAATATGGATATTTTTCATATAAAAACCCATTGCTTCGCTTCAGAAGGCCTTTATTAACCCCTGGAGACGTGTGGATTATTTCTATGATGGATGGATGCATTGTTTTTGGCTTCAAAATCATGCCTTTCAGTACCATTATAAAGCTTGGAAGAGCCAGGATATTTTTAAATATCAGCTCCGCGTGTGTTCATCTGAAAGAATATAGTCGTATACACCTAGGATGGCTTGAGGGTGAGTAAATCATGGGATAATTTTCATTTTTGGGTGAACTATCCCTTTAATTTCACCCTGACTCATATTTTTGGGAATCCCTAAAGGATTGTTTTGGGAGAGAGACGTTGAATTCTTTGATGAATGATCACCTTAGATTAGGATGTCGGAGAAATGTGGTATTTTATCCTGTTCCCTTAGAAAATGTCTGTTTCATGGCTGTAAGTCAAAGTGTTGTCTGGTCAGCCACAGATCTTCATGATGGATCATTAGTTTTGGGCCTAATCTCAGCGCTGGCTGACTAGACACGGAGGAAATCACAGCAGTCTTATCACTTGCTTGAGTGATTGGACACGCACACGCCAAAGAGCCAAGGGCCAGGGGTCAGTGTGATTTGAGCGGCTCCTGCGGGCTCTTTCTCTAAAGCTGTGGAAAGAACAGGGTTGGAGCTTCGTCTCGCTGAATTTTGATAAAGAAAGAAAATCTGTTTTAGTGTAAGACATCAAAGTGTCTAAATTTGGGTCAGGGTTTTCTTGTTCAGAACTGGTCCATTATCTGTAAAGTGTTCATCGAAGATACCATCCAGTTAGTGTGTTAATTAGAAATAGTTTTCTTGGATAGTGATAACACAAGTTGCATTCAAGGGTTTTTTATCTAACTTCATCCCGTTAAGCACTTTAGTAGTTCCCTGTTTTAATGAGACGAAAGGAGGCCCTTTAATTAGGTCCTGAGTGTCTGACAATATGAAGTGCAGGTGAATTGCCCTTATCAGAACGAGTGGGAGAAGCACTTAGCAAGCGCTCGAGATTAAACAGTGTTGTCCTTTTATGACCAACACAATACAGATTATTTAGAATACAGCAAAATATTGTCTTTGTTGTCCTATAACCAGTTATTTTTTTATTTCTGCTTTTTGACACAACAATAATTAAAGGATCGTTTGACCACAACAATGAAAACATGATTTTTTTTAAAAATAACTTAACGTCTGAAAAGATCCGGTTTTAAGGGCCGGCTCCTTTTAAGGCTTGTCAGTATACGGCCACCGTTATGATTGGCTAACGTCATTACACAGGCAACAGTATCAAAACCCCCTCACTATTGCATGTGAGTATGTGTTTTGAAAACATTGTCCATATATAGCATACAGTCTGTATGGTTGTTAGTTATTGGCCAAGTTCGAAAGATCCTGTCCCCAGTCTATGATATTCTGGTCCCTATGATTCGGTTCTGATAAAATTAAACAGTACTCCTCTCCTCAGCAAACTACACAATATGAGATAGCAGAAGTGATGCTTGCCTTTTAAAGTTTCTTCCATGTCTATAAGAGACACTGTAATCACATTGAATGTTGCGGCTTATTTTTGTTTTCCAGTGTCAAGTGTTGCTTGGGCAGCTTAATTTGATCTAACAGCAGTTATTGTTGTGAAACCTAGATATAGTCTGTGGCATGTTGAATTTGTTATTGACTCGCAGTAAAAACCTCTATGTGCGAAAGCATCAATCACCTCCAAAACCGAGTGATACGTGTCAGATCCCCGTTTTTAACCTGTCATGAGCAGCACTGCAACCTAAAGTGGTCTCGCTGCAGGCACAGTGAAGGGTAATAATTGAAATTCCACTGACGTTCAGAGCAGATTTCTGCCGTTGTAATGATTTCAGCTGCCCTGGAGACATCTGCTACCATATATTAACACAAATGAGCGGAAAAACAAAGAAATTGTGTGCATGCACGGGTGTTTGCGAGTGGCGGTATACAATAACAACATATTATTGTGCAGATGGTGCTTGTTTTCTGCGTCTCAAAATATATTCATTGTGTGAAAATAATCAATGATTGCCATGAGACAACAATTCCATCATGATGCCTTTTTGTGAGTCTTTTTTGAGCTCGCTGTCTAATTTAATTGTTAAGGTTGGCCTCTATTACATGCAGGTCAGCCCTCCATTTATTATTTACTTGAACACCCTATGCACTTTTTTTGGGGGGATATACTGTAAAATTAAAATGACTAATACTGTAATGAAGATGAAGGCCTCATTAAAAAATACACAAAAGAAGAAAATCTTTAGTAACTTTGTTTTTCGTTGTTATTTCTTACTAAAAATATTTTGACAATTGCTTGTTAATATTTGAAATGTTTTGTTCTCCAAAATCAAGGTCAAGTGATTCAGCCAACATGCAGAAAATAACAGGAAATGATCATAGTGAGAATCTAAAATGACTGTGTCAAGATGTTGTAAAAAAAAAAACAAGGTTAAACAAGGTTATTTCAGGCTGTGAAATGTATTGATTAGTGCGGTCAATCGATTAAACTTATTAATCTCACATTTTTTCTGCACCTTTTAACATTAAAATTTTAATTGTAATTATATTTTTTATATTGTATTATTTCACATTGAAATGTAGAAACAACAAAAAGAAGATATATTTTAAATATTTGCTTAATGACATTTCTTTACTTACTACTAAGGCCAGTATCACCAATACAGCTACTGATGTAAATATATTTTTCTCAATCTCTGGGATAATTATAGCCATTTACTTTTAATTTAAGTGAACTTCTCATAAAACTAAAATAATAAATGTCACATTTAGCTTTGCGTTTCATATAGCAGGGCTCAACACTAAGGATATTTTCTATTGGCACAGTCAATTTTTCCTGCTCTGCCAAAATAAATCGATTAATCCTATTTAAAGCTACAAAAGTTATTGAGTCAAGAGGTGCGAGTTGTTTGATTAATGTTAATGACAGACAGCTGCAGGTATATTAGGCTGCTGTCACTTTAAGACCTGACGCGGATCCGACATGCATCCGATGCTCTCTCATCTCTGTGCCGTCATTTAAAACCAACCTGTGCTTACGAGAATACTCGCCAATAATGGGAATTTTGACCTAATTTTGTGTGTTTTTATCCATCCATGCATGAAAGAGAACTCAATGTGGTCCTAGTGCACTGTCTGGAGCGGCTTTATCTGTATGCGCGTTTCGGGTGAGTGAAGAGCCGCTTACCAGACATTGCGCCAGTATATCTTTTTGAGTTCTCTTTTGCGTCTTATCGCACTTGAATCATGGTTTAAAAGCTAATTGCATGGATGACATCGTGAACATATAATGTAGAGCTAGCCAAAGGATGCAAATAAAAAACTGATGATGTATTAATTATAAGTTAATAATTGTAAACATTTTTTGAAAATGGCATAAAAGTTTTTCAAAACTACAGTGTATGAAACCCACAGAAATTCAAATAGTACAGGCACATTTTAAAAAGTCTTTAAAACTTGTTTTCCTTTACTGCATGCCAGTCATCCTGCTACTTTGTCTGCCTGGGGTCTATCTGCTTTTTTGTGCCCTACAGATATGGTTCCAGACCGAGGTGTGTATATTGGCAAGGAATCTATACTGCAGAATGTATTGTCTGCTAAGGGAGTGTGCGGTCAAAGCCTGCGTGGCAGTGAGTTTATATATACGTGTGAGTGTGTGTGTGCAAGGCAAGCGGGTGCACCTCACCCGTGAAAAAAAAAACTAATGCAGAAAAGTAGATTAGGAGCTCAGGGTGTGAGATTGGCTTTGCTTTATACAAGTCAGACTGTCCTCGGTGGTCCCAAGGAGGGATTGGCTTTAGCAAAGCTGATGTTGTGTCATTTCCCAGAAAAGCTGCCCGCCACAACCTGTGAGTCATCGAGCTGCTGACAAAAAAGGAGTGTTGTCATTGTCGATGAGAGCTGACCTGTTTGGTTTACTCATTGCAGGAACTGCATTTCTAACCACACTTGCAGGGGCAACAAATGAAGGAAGAAAACTCCAGCGTTTTGTCATTTAGATCATGTGTGGGTGTTTCAGTGGTAAGAAAGTTCTGGCACTTATTTTACCTATTGTCAATGTGGTTTTGATCATAAAGGTTATATTTTATTTTTAAAAGGTGCTTGTTGAACTTTATTATGAGTCAACCTAATTTAATTTTGTGTTGCCCACACTGTTTTGTCTGCATCTTTCACTCAGAGGCTCACAGGTACATTACATCATTCTTTAGCAAAATAATCTTGACGTTCTATTCTATTTCCTCTTTCAGTGCTGAATTGCATTGAATAGCAGGATCATTTTTAGTCACACTCCAAATTTTCTTATAGTAATTCTTAGTGGTGCATTGATATTAAAAGTCTGGACCATATTGATAAGCTGATATTTATTTAACTAATAAACTGATGAATGGCTCATATTTAAATGACACTGCACTATTTTGTCTAAAAGTAAAAATAAAACACTGAAAACTAAAATCGTTACCAGGAAATATAGTTGGCAAAGGTAATCTAAATATAAAAACAAGTAATAAACATGCAGAGTTAAATATCCACTATTGGCAAATTTAAAATGTATTTTCAGCTAATATCAAACATGGCTGATGATATTTGAATTGAAAACGTTTGGCGTCACAAGACTTTATTAAAAGAAATTAATAATTTTATTCAACAAGTATAAATTAAATTGATCAGTGTTGACAGTAAACACTTTAAGAAGATACATGTGCGATTATTGTTTGGCTGCAACTAAAGATTATTTTGATAATCGATTAGTTGGCCGATTATTTCTTTGATTAATCGGATAAAAAGACCACTTTTCTTTTTCCGCAGCAGCCCACTCTGTTTTCACCACTATTTTTAGATGCATTTTCTCCATAGAAATGCGTTATTCAGTGCTGTAGTTTGATGGACTGCCGCAAGTTTTCTGTGCTCGGTGGGCAGACGCGACTAATCGATAATGACATTCGTTTTTGACGAATGATTACTGCTATTGAAAACATCACATGAGCCACAAAATAGCTAGTATTGAGTTTCGTCGTGATAGACTGTGCCATTCCTAACCCTTTAACAAATAGGTGCAGTTTCACATTAGTGCTGCTTATGTGTTCAATTACAATCAATGAGTTTTTTTTCTGCTCAACACTGTGAAAGGGAAAAGCATTCCACAAGTCATTAAGAGCTGCAGCTGGTGAGCTGTCCTCAGAATTCATGGAAAAGTGGGAAATACCCTACAATCCGGCTCACCTTGACTTGACTTTGTTTGGAGGGGTGATGTAATATGTTGAAGAAAATGTACCATGAAGGCTAACTTCATTCCTGCCAAATGTCCACCCTTGAAGATAGCAGTGAATGTCAAATGACCTGAATTTGTTACATAATGATAGTCAGTAAACTGAACTAATTTAACTACATTGTTTCCCATTTGCTCTTTCATTTTATTCCCACATGCTGTGGCTTTTTTTAAAAACCAAAAAAAAAAAAACCCCTGAGATCATTGTCGAGTCAAGCCAAGCTGCACAGGCCTCAGCAAGCGGCAGTTTGACAGAACGTCAGACCGATCTAGAGAGTTGGCGTCAAGCGTGTGGCATGAATGGCAGGTTGTGCAGTGGGTGCATGGGTAAGCGGGCCGCGCTCGTGCTGTGTGGAGTGACCGAGCAGATGGGCTGGAGAGCTGGCGGTTGGTGCCAGACGCAGCGAGGGCAGAGGGGTTTAGTGAGATGCTCGCCGCCATGTTGGAAAGCCACCTGCTTTTTGGCAGCGCGTCAGTCCCTCGGTGCTTAAATGTGTTTATAGCAGCCGCAAGGTCAATGTGAATGCGTGTGTTCCTTTGTAAATGGATTTTGAGATGCCAAGTTGGAGATATGATGGTACATATCCCTCAGAAAATGTAAAGAGATGCACACAATGCAATGATCCTACCTTGAAAAATACGTGAAAAGTAGCTAGTTTAAAAACTTCAAAAGTCTGTATCCTGTATATGATGGTGTTTCTGGCCTGTCTTGACCTTCTCGACTATAATGGGGATGTTGATGGTAAATCGATATTCAGTTAATTGTAGTAAAAACATTTTTTAATTCTTAACTAACTTATTAAATTAATAATTCATTTAATTAACGAATTACCCAATCTGTGAAGTGTTTCCGGGAGTTTTACATGCACAAATAGCAGCATAAACAGCAGAACATGAGAATTCACACATCGCCACATCACGCACCTGCAGCGCTTCTGTTTAGCTGCTTCTATTTTTCATTCTTGTTCTGTTCTGAATACCGATAAATTAAAGATTTGTTGTGGAGTGAGGGGAACTAAAATAGTAAATATATTTTTACTGGTATTTTACATTATTTCTGAATGTAATAATAAAACGTAACTTATACAGCTTATCTTTTTTTTCTTTTTTTTTTTTCCAAAAACACAATTTTATGTGTTGTGTGTTTTTTTTTTTAACCATGCTGCAAACTTTTTCAAAATCTTGAAAAAGTTATTTAAAATGACTTAAATGTCTTTTTAAACCATTTAACTAAAAATTATTACTGTCGGTTAATGGTTAACCAGTTAATTATGAACATTCTTACTTTTGTTTATGACTTAATGTGTTTTTTAAATATTTTATTTAGATATGATCATTTTTACAAATTTTTGGAATATCAGCCCATTATTGTTTTATGGACCAAAATTTTAATGTTGATGCATCTCTAATATATTATTGCCAGGTCTTTTTTCTTTTGTCTACCGTTTAAAAAGTTGTATGAATTTTTTTATTTTTCCTTTTTTTGTACAGGATTAAACCAAGTGCTAAACCATGAGTTTGTAATCATTTAATTGACAAATTGTTACTTTTTTCAATTGATGTTGTTTTTTTTAGACTTCTTCTCCCAAGTATCCTCTCAAATGTGATCTAAGATCTTTGGGATCTTGTGAGTTGTGAGTTGTGTGTTTTGTGTTTCGCTCTGCCCTGCTGGTGTGCACTGAGCATACGCCTTGGCTTGAGCTCTGGAAACTTACAGCAAACCCTTTTGTGTTTCTGTCAGGAGCCCAGACATTTTTCTGCGCTGACTGTTTCTTCAGAAACTCAGGGACCATGCAAGCCTTCGAAACAAAGAGGGAAAAATAAAGAGCAATGAATGAGGCTTAGAGACAGAAAAGGATGCTTAAAGATTTGCCAGGGAGAGGAGGTGTGTCTGAGTTTAGATTCCCACTGAGCCAAACTCCAGTAGTAACTGGTAACTGTGTATCATTGTAAAGGAATGTCTGTGAAGAGATTACCTCTTTTCAGTTTTGCACTATCTAAAGAGTCTTTTATCAGAATCTTTCTGTAATTAAACATATAGGACACAAAGTTCACCCTAGATTCGCTACTATTTGGTGTCATTGGTGTCTGCAGTTTCAGCCATTTGCAGACTTTGTTTTGTTGGTTTTAGATCATAGAAATAAGCAAATGTGATAGTCCGATATGGACAGTTGAATAAGAAACAAAATCGTAGAATATTTTACATTTAATAACAGCTGAAGCAAATGTGAGTGGTGCTGCTATCTTAAGAATGATAACACTTTACAATAAGGTTCGTTAGTTAAACATTAGTTAACTACATTAGTTAACATGACCTAAGGATGAATCGCACTTCTACAGCACTTCTGTAGAAGCATTTCTACAACATTAACTAATGTTTAACTAACTAACATAAACTAACCATGAGCAATACATTTATTACTGTATTTACTAATCTTCATTAACGTTAGTTCATTGTTTGTTCTTGTTAGTTCACAGTGCATTAACTAATGTTATGTAATGTAGTAGTAAATGTTGAAATTAATATTAACAAAGATTAATAAATGCTGTAGAAGTGCAATGTAATGTACTTAACTAATGTTAACTAAAGAACCTTATTGTAAAGTGTCACCAGAAGAACTTGCCATCACTTGCTAAGCAGTGAGTATTTTTTATTTATTTATTTATTTTTTTGCAGCCAGGCGAAAAACTTAAATGTTCATTTAGAAAAGTAGTAATGTCTCCAAAACAAGTGGCGCAAGTGGCATGTTTTTCTCACGTTATTGTCATTGCATGCACCATTATAACAATATATTGTTAAACGTACAGTATAGTCCACTGCTAGCTGTGTATTAAACAATTTTAGTGCATGACGTGGAGGCAAAGAACCACCTGACGCGGAGTGTGTTCAAATCGTTTAATGCACAGCTAGCTGTGGATTGTCCCGCTTATACTATAGTCATTTGCCAGCAATGACATCTTACAGTTGTTTATTGATATTTGTAGCGCAATATTTGACTTGAAGAGTAAAAATGATGGTCATTTTCATTAGTTACACCTCAATAGATCTAGCATTCTGTCTGGTTTAAAGTAGACACAGAGATAAAGTTGTGTGTAAGATTATATTTATCTCAATGAATGTATTATAAAATTCATTTGAATTCATTATCGAGAGAGAGAGGGAGTGATGAAAGATGAGTGTGTGAATTACCCATGTCTGTCAGCATCTCTCTATTAACAGCGATTGATTCAAATCCAGCGATGTTACCCCCTCGTTGCTGAGAAAAATACTGTAGCGATTCAGTAGCAATGTTATTTTATTAGTAAAAGTTACACGTTGATAAGTTTCTGTGCTCCTGAATGTTTCTGTGTGTGCGCAGCACGATCTCCGAGTGACGTGTGCATGTGCGCACTGAAGTGATTAAGTGATTTATGCGTCTTTGTGCTTCAATGAAACAGCGCATTAATATTAAGAACAGTGATTAAACCACCTGTGCATTAAAATGTTTTATTGCACACTTTCCATCCAATGAGAATCAAGTATTCAGAGAGACCGTGGTTAAATGGCGATATCTTGTTAAGGTGTTTTCCTGTGCCCTGACACTGACAGCGCTAGTCCTTTCAAAGTAAGTCTTCGCTACTGACTGACTCACTCAAACAGTCTTTGCCATCATCTGACTTTTCCTAGTCTATTTTAGTTGATCTCCATGAGACGATGCATTCTGTTGCTGTTCACGGTCAGGGACAATTGTTTTTCCATTGGAAGGAAGGCTTTTAGTGATTATACTTCATGAAAGTTGCATCAATATCAGAATTATTGGCACCCTTAGTAAATGTGATCAAAGATGACTGTAAAAATACATTTGCATTGTTTATCCTTTTGATCTTTAATTCATAAAATTAGCAAAATGTAACCTCTCATTAAAGGAAAAGAATTGAAAGTGGGGGGGGAAAATCCAAAAAATAAATTATGAAATAAATATTATTATAATATTATAAGGCACCATAGACAAAAGCTTGTCATGTCAACCACTTATAACTTCACTTGCTTTTGAAATCACATCTCATCAGCCGCAGAAAGTGCTGTTTACTCAAGACTCATCGTTTCTAGCTAGGTTAATTTAACATAATCACTACTAGAGCCATCAAGAGAGAAACTGTCTCTGCTACACTGTCGCTATATTCGACTCATTTTTTTTTACTGGCAGACGAAGATTGCTCTAATTTGTATAGCTATTTTCCGTGCAAATGTTCATAACCTTGCTGGCACTCTTGTACTTTGACCCTGTTAAGTTCAGGCCTCTTTTGTGCTCTGCTGAAGACTGTAATTGCTCTTCTTTCCGCATCTCCAGGCGACGCGTCGATATTGTTGCGTGAAGCTGACAATTTTAAATGAAGAAAAAAATAGATCTCATTGTCTTGCCTTTCATGTGTCAGAATATGAAAAACTGCTCTCAGATCAGCCTGTGGCTGCTGGTGACGGATTCACTGACTGGCATTAAAAGCGCTCCGACTCGTCTTTGAAGAGCTCTGTGGTCGCTACCTTTAGCTCTCCCTCCACTTTTATCCCGTTCGATGTGGCTTAACAATGTCTCAAGGGCAACAGGGCACTTTCCGTCTTCAAAGACAAGTGTCTCTCTCATCTGAAGAGTGACATGAATGACAGCGACTGGGAGATGATGTCTGTATTTGCTGTTGGCAGTCAGACTGTCTATGGACAGTTATCATTTACTTACAGTTGGCTGTTATGAGGAGAATTGCATTGTGACATAATGTGACAAATGTGTTATTTAAAGGGGTTATAACGCGAAGAAAAAGTTCATTGTGCTATGAAGTCATCCCAAGCTGATTTCTATTTTTAATTTTTTTACACATCCTAATCAGTTTCAAAATAAATTGTAAATACCTTTTTTTGAATTCATTTTTTTTTAAATATTTAAAAGTATTGATTTGTTAAATTTTTTTAATTTGTATTAATTGTAGAGGTCCTTTTTATGACTTTTCTCTCTGACTTTCTTAGCTCATGTATATTTTTGGAAAAATATATTTTAATAAATAATAGAAATTAATTACATTAAAAATAAAAATAAATTACACTGAACTATATTTTCTTTTCAAAAAATTATTATAATGAGGCTTTTTCTTTATAATATTTTTCATTATAATATCAAGACAGTTGTATCACCCTGACATTTTGACTTGCCTTCCAAAAATAACAAAATTAATTTTAATACTAATAATAATAGAACAATAATAGAAGAGGCATATTCAAGTTTTTGTGTGTACAGTATGAACTTTATTCTTAATGCATTTTAATTTAATGTATAGCACAAAAGTATTCAATTTAATGTATAGCACCAAAAAAACAAAGCATCACTGTTGTTGACAGTGTTTGACAGTCTTTTTCTGTAAATTTTGCAATCGGGTGGAAACACTGAAACAAGAATGTTGCGTAAATCCTCTGTGATGTTTAAGTGTTGGCACATGTGTAAGGGGTTTTTGGCTCTTTATTAATACTATTTTCGTCAGTTTGTTGGTATTTCATGTTAATTATGTCTCTAATTCACTCTGTTTATGTTGTGTTTGCAGAGTGGAAATCTTCCCTGATGAAAGGAGTCGAGCGTTCAGCTCGAGTTCACTAGGGTCACTTCCTGATGATGACAGTAAACATGGGTAAGCTGTTCTCTCTCTCTCTCTCTCTCTCTCTCTCTCTCTCTCTTTCTCTCTCTTTCTCTCTGGTCTTCTTCCCCCTCATAGCGTACACACTTCCTGTAAACTGTTCCTCTGAGCACAGCAAAAAAAAAAAAAGAGATACAGCTACAGAACCATGTTTAAACATATTCGTAACTTGGCCCGTCTTGGGATCATTTGTTTTTAAAGTCCTGTTGTGTTAAAACGGCTCAGCAGTTCTCACAGGCGTTAAACATTAATATATAAACATCAAAAGAATATTTCTACATAAATTGCTTCTTTTTCTTTTTCAAAGCTAGTGCGTTGCACAAAAAAAGGTACAAATGGCAACATCTGCTCTAACCATCATAGTGATATTATTACAGATTCCCTTGTGTGTTTAATTGTAATATTATGGTAAAGGAAACTAAGTAATATGATTTACACCTTTTATGATTTTAATATATTGTCTGATATATTAATGAGTACATTAAATTGCACTGCATAGTCAAAGGCATGGTAGAAATTAAGTATCATACTGACCTGAGTGATGAAAATGACTTCATTAAAGGTGATTAATTATGTCGCTTAGTTTCGCATAATTGACTCGCAACATGCTAGAGCGCTTTTAATGCTCACCGCATTATGAGAACAAAGAGAAGTGCAACTAAATCCGGAGGAAATGTTACATTATTATTGTTGTTTTGTGACAACACTGGTTGTGGTGTCAGTTAATGTTGAGGATTACATTCAGACATGAAGTTTATCGTGAGTGTGGGTTTGTTTTTAATGCCACTCATGGAATAATCCAGTTCAAGACAACTGATTGCATGCTTGTCCTTGAAAAATAATTGTCGCATCACAGTTGATAACAACTTGAACAACCTATAAACACATCCTTTATTATAAATTTCATACGTCGGCGCCGATATATAGCGCCTGAGTTTGAGTTGCGACTCGCAGACCTTTCTCAATCTGTCCTCCTCTCTCGCTTCCTGAGCACTCTATACTATCCTATCACAATCGCCAAAAATAAATATTTAAAATAAATTTTATACAAACTCTTTGTCAAATTGTTACTGTGTATTTAATTTGAATGTACTCCTGTCTTTTTGTAACTCTTGACTTTACCTATTTTGACAGATGGCGGTCTCCAGAATGGACCTGGACAGCACAAGAACTCACAAGGTTTGTAATTTTTTAGACTCTTTTTAGACTCACTAATAAGTAGTAGTGAAAACTGAGACTTCCAAACAGGTGTCAATGTCAGTGCAAAGTATGCAGTGCCCTTTTTCTTTACAAAGGCCTCAATAATGAGATGGTGGCACAGTTACCAGAGAAAAAAACAAACAAAAACACACCTCTGAAACTGTTACATCATCCACATTATTCTCTTGTTGAACATTAACTCTTGTGTAGGGCCCAGTAGGTATGAGGTGAGATCACATTTTACTTCAAAATGAAAAGTGAAAAATTACAAAATTATATGTGCACAAAGAAAATGAAGCCTGTTTTTAGGATGTTTTGCATTGAGACATTTTTTTCATGACAATTTCAAGCACATTTCTCACTCAGTTGTCATTACCTTAATTTGAAAGACACTCTTATTATCATTACCAGAATGCAGAAAAATAATGAGATATGCTGAGAATGTCGTTTTTTTCTTAATAGCCATGAAAATAATATCACAATAAAAGGCAAATGACCCTAAAAATCTAAGCTTCATTTTCTTTATGCAAATAATTTTTTTTTCTTTCCTGTGTATTTTGGGATGGAGTATTACCCAGACATGTTCTTCACCAACTTCTGAGTTTATGTTTCATTGCATTTGTACAAAACAGGCAGGTACACATGGGATATACAGCATGTACATAGTAGAGATAGAGGACAGCGTGTTTCTCTAATCTTGTTGAATGCTCTAGTGGTAGCACTGGGGAAATCCCCTCTGTCTTTATTCATTTCAGCTCTGATCGCATCAGTGGCTTCCTCCGGCTCGTTCTGCCAGCAGCACATCAGTACAAACACACAATCACACAACAGCTCTGAGCTTTTGATTGATATATGTGTATTGGCCAGCTGTGAGAGAATTTTATTTAATATATATATATATATATATATATATATATATATATATATATATATGTATATATATATATATATATATATATAAAATTTCCTCTCACAGCTGGCCTCACATCTCTTTTCTATGGCTTACATAAAAAACTTTTTTTCTTTTTTTTTTGATAGTTTTGCTCCTTTTCATCATCTTGTCATTAACAGCATTTGACTTGACATGAAGACAGATGATCGAGGAAGTTAATGGAAAATGGAAACATTGTCACTCAACCAGTCACAAGAATTAGAACCACCAGACTAACATAGTGTTATCACAGTAAATCATCTTATCTTCACATCAGTATGAGGTGATCGAGGGATGGTGATCCTCCTACAATAGCATCATTCTCACTGGAGCTTCGCTTTACACTGTGTATGGATGTTATAAAAGCTGAAATCACAAATTTATATGATAGCCCAGGGTTTACAAAAGAGATGTGCAAACTAGCCAACTAGTCGATTAAATGATACTGCTGCTGGTGCTAGTCGTTTACATATTTTTTTTTTTCCTTTATATTATTACAAAGGCTACATTTTAATTACCTCCATGTTAATGCTACATTTTAAAATTAATATATTATTTTGAAAAGTGTATATCTGGACAATTAAGCTTGCTTATAGCTTTGTTATACTACCAGTTATGAGGGACAATACGGTATGAAATTTTAGATCGAATTAAAGTAGAAACATTATGAACTTGACACTTGGACAGTTGCTATATCAACATCCTAATGAGGAGAATACGCTTAAATAATGCATAGTCAGTACTCATCAATCTTTTCTTGAGATATTGCCACCCGTCATGTTTACAGATACTTTTATACACAAGAAATGCGCTCAAACCCAGACACGCAATTGGTTCCCGTGGTAACGAAAAACAATACATTAACGTGCTGACTTATGTGGACTAACTTTTATTTGAGGAAATCAGTTTATAAAAGCTATTAGGTTTGAACTTATTGACTTACATGTGCTGCCTATCGATTTGTCTATAATGAGTAACGTTGCTTAAATGAACACTTAAGTTTAATATACAATGATTAATGCAAGGCAATCACATCGTCACACTAGATGACGGTTGCAAAATTTCTGTTTAAATGTTAATGAAATGAGTCAAGCTCCCATCCTATTATTCCAGGATAGAGAATGAACAGTCTGAACCATGAATCAAGATCACCACGAATTGTTATCCAGGATTAAGAATGACTCCGAGTTGACAATTTCAAGTATAAAAATTCTATTCTATTCTATTCTATTCTATTCTATTCTATTATGTTCTATTATGTCATATTTTATTTGTTTGATTACAATTGTTTTTATTTTGGTTATGTTTGATGTTATTCAGTTCCATTCTATTCAATTTTATGCAATTCTGTTATGTTTTTTGCAAAGTGTTGCATGAAACTGACAATGTCACCACTGCGGTAGTTTCTCACAGGGCAGATGACACTAGATCTGAATCTTGCAGTAGTTGGAGGTGTTCTGCATTCTTGTTATATTTGTTGTATTAAATTATGAAATAAAATACTAGCTCTGTGATTTAATAGACAATAACATTACCCCAACCGTTACCGTAGATCAACACCACTCTGTGTTTATGCTTTCTATATTAAGTGACTTGCATCATACTCTAAGAATAGTCCACATGCAAAAGAGTGGCCACACTCTTAGAGAGACATCCTCATCACACATGCGGGCCGTTTTTTCTATTGTACATACAGGTGTGGTTGAGCAAAGGCAGTCGACTAGCTTATCACTCTTCCGTGTACTGAATGAAGTGAGCATGGCGTTGTGTAACACACAGCTCAGGGTTTGACATTTACGCTTGACTTGGTGTTTCTAACCTGAGCGTGAAATGTATGGCAGGTATTGACTGAAGCCTCTCCTGCAGGTGCTCTGTATGCAGAAAGTTGAAGGAGGCACTCTGTCATGACTGTCAGGGGTCAGTAGAGCTGCAACACAGGCTCTTTAGGTTAAATTGTGAGATAAATATGGGTCAAATTCACTGAGAATGAATTGCGCCTCATGAATGTGCCGTTTATTTCCATACATTAACCGCTTTTCCACCACAAACGTTTCTAAGAACTGAATGGAATGGTTCCAGTTGTATTTCCACTTGAGCCTAGTTCGGCACGGCACAGTTACAAACTGCTCTCACCGGAATATAAAATATTGCATGCAAAAGTGGCACAAGTGTTTAGTGAATTCCTCCTCAGTGTTTTAAGATCAATAGCTTCTGTACAAAGTATTTTTTTTTGAGGTTGTTTTGCAGAAGTTGAAGCATTTACTGTGGCAATATCAAAACAGAAATCAGTCAGGTCAGATGGAAAAAGAAAGTGTGTGTTGTGAACCCTTTGTGAACCCTGTCTAATGGTGGATGCCGCTGTGGAAGAACAGCTGCGGAGTGAGACTTGCGCTGGTGTCAGAATCAAAGATCACCCCAGACTCCATCTGCATTAGCAGTGTCGCCGCTGCCTCGCCCAGCACTCCACTGCCCCACAATGCCCTTCTGCCTCCCCTGGGATGCAATAAAGACCTCTCAAATACACCACTGTCGTTTGCTGCACTTGACCCACCCTTCTGGGTTCAGCACCAGCCAGTAATAATGTTGTTAGCTTGTTTAATGGAACAGTTTGGCCAGAAATACAAACTGCCATATAATTGTGGAATAAAACATATTATAGAATGTTCTTCTTGCAGTAAAAATAAATGGCTCCAAAATTACAGAAAAGGGCCAGTAAAGTATCACAGAAGTGGTCCAAACTTGTGCTATTTTTATGTTTGTTCCTCACTTAATTATCATATTATTTCAAGACTAGAGTGCGCAAGTCATTAGGACTACTTTAATGATATTTTTGTAGTTCTTTTAGTCAGCTTGATGCACCCATTATTAAAAGCAACTTTTACATTCTGCAAAATATCTTCTTTGATCTTCATTTTTGTGTAAACTAAAGCTTTAAGTTGAAATGAAATAAAAACTAACTCTGTTAATGTCAGAAAAAATGGGCGAAAATTGTACCTTTTATGGGTACAACAGCTTCTCCCTTTAAGGGACAATTTTGTCAATCAAATAGTCAATCAAAATGAATCAATCTTCACTAATCAATTAGTCTCCTTCTGAAAAAACTTTCTTTTTCTGCTGACATCACTTTGCGCGGACTATTGGATAATCTAAACTAACAGCCAAATAGCTATTTAGTCATGGTCTTGACAAACTCACGTTCAGTCTGACTCCATAATCTTTCACAACCTATGAAGTCAAATCTATTTCTATTTTTATTTTTAAATATCCTCTTTCACTCAGAAATGTGACATTAAAATTGGCTGCAAAAACAACTTTAAAATGGGCTGCAAATGCATCTTTAAAATGAGACTATAGCTAGTTTTTGATTATTTGTTGTTGATAATGATTGCAAAAACATATCTGTATATTTTGCAAATGCACTAAAGAGTCTCCTTTTTTAATAAAGATGAATTACTATGATTAAGAATAATATTATGTCTGTCCTGTAAAGTATGTGCAGGTAAAACTTAATGGCATAGTTTAGCGCATGTTTAGCGCTTCCTCATCATCATCATATTGTAGGATGAATCCAAACAGATTTACCAGGTTTAAACCGACTCAGCAATGGCTGATTTGGCACGTAGACACCTGAGATTAACAAGAGTTCTCTTCACTTTCTCACTATCTACTCCCCATGACAGCAGAGGTGAATGACCTTCCACTCAGACTGTAATTACATGACATGCTTAATTGGCCCCATTAGGGACCCTTGATATGTTAATGTATGACACACTCATTTGCATGATTACTCCCATTTCACTTTTGATGAAGGCTGAGTTTGTGGACTATTTTAATGTTTCACAGGCTGCTGCTGGTGTTCACATTCTTGTGTTGTTCTTGCATAGAGGTTGCCGCAGTCGTTCTTCATGTGATCCAGTTATGAATTCAAGACACACATGAGCTGTTCCGATGCGTTCTTTGCAGAACACTTCCTGTGTTCTCTGATAAAGGATTGAAGCCTTTATCCCGACACACTGTAATAAAAGTTTCCAATTAATTGTTGGGGGGAAAAGAAAGCCTATTAGTTTTCGCTTTGCAAAGCGCATGTTAAAACAAAACCATATTGTTTTCTGAATTTCTTGGTTGATTCAGTGCTTAGCTTTTTTTTTTTTTTAGTTGAATGGCTCTTTGAAGCTCAGACTTTGCTGTAATGCTTATCTTGTATAGTGTATGTTGCATTATTAAAATTCTCTCTCTTACTAACGCTGCACTTGTCATGCCGAGGGTTTAATGCATCGGAGCAGAACAAGCCCATCAATGGGACCAAACCTTTAACGCTAATATAATGTGATCTCTTGCGTCTGGCCACGTGTTTGTCCCTGTGCGCTCTCTCTCTCTCTCTCTCTGTGGCCTGTTGGTTTACATCAGTGGGCTGCACTACAGAAAGAGGAGCACACCAACGCTGTTATGGAAATATGTCAGGGGTGTGTCTGGGTCTGCAGCAATGGAAAAACCCCTGATAGAATCTCAAAAGGAAATAAAGTAGGGCTGGTTTAGGGCTTTTCACAATGCATTTAACCCAGCTTTTCTTCATTCTAAACCCCTCTTTTAACCTTGGGTTAAAGAACATTTCACACCTGTAATTTAGAGGCGGGATTAGCGCCGCTTTTTTACCTGGGGACAACTAATCCTGTGCCTCATATTCACATTCTTTGGACAGTCACGTAAATACAGCATGTTGTCAAATATTGACAGAAAATGGCAATTTAAATGAAGAAGAGACCATTTAATTCTTACTTTTACAGTCCATTTAGGAAAAACTTGATAGCAGTTGGCAGTATATAATACGAGGATGCACAATGCTCGAGTCTTTAAATAAACAGGTTGTGTGCTGCGCTCGTCCAATCAATGGCAATCACACCACAAATATGCAAACAAGAAGGTTAACTCAGTGTTTACAAATATACAGTGTTAAACGGCATCTTAGGAATACCCAAGAATTAATTGTTAACCCTGGATAAATTATGAGCAGTGTGACGCTATATAAATCAGGATTCCGTTTACCCGGGGTTTAGAATGACTCGGGGTCAACTCTTTCAAGTGTGAAAAGCCCCAATGGATACCACATGAAAAGTGGAGTCCTGTGACACTGAGAACATGGGGAGTTTTTGCCTGGGTAAATACCACTCACATTTTCGTCATAAAATTGGTGATGCTGCTGAAACAAAAATAGCTGAAAAACGTGAACGTTTTGGTTCAAATTTCTTCTCATCAGCACGTTTTAGTTCAGTCATCCAGTTGCTTCAGTGACGCATTTTTAAAGATTCACTCACAGCACAGCATAAACTTGTCTTGTCTTTTTTTCGTTCCAGAAGATGAAGAGGCGCTCACCTCCATAATGAAGGACCTGGCAGCTTTACGGTTCTGTTATCAGCTCAAGAGCAACAACAGCAACAAGCCCAAGAGCAGAGCCCCATCCTACAGACAGGTAATTACCCACAATGCATCACTCAGAAGCAGCAAGTAAGGTGCAAAGCTGTGTTTTCAAAACCAACTAGTCAGAAGGATGTCTGAATGATTTATTTTATGATAAAGTTGAATGAATAAATGTAATATTAATAGAACAATATTTTATATAATTAAAATAACTAATTTTGTTTGATTTATTTTACAGTAATGGACTGCAAAGCAGACATTTTTAGAAAACAATAACAATGTAATGTTTTAATAGCACTTCTACTGTATTGTTCACTAGACTTACGGAACCTTCAACCTGACCTGATTTAGTCCCAGCCAGAGCTGCATTGTAAGAGACAGTCTTAAACAGGATACAGCTGAGAGAGGCACTACTGTTAACATTTAACATCCTGTCCCTATGTACTATACAGCATAAAACACCAGTAGTAGTTGTAGTTTTCTTTCCTTGCCTAAATTTTCACTACAATGCTGTCACTTCACACCGGACACCAGTCAGACCTCAGGATAAACGACTGGCACGCACTCTGTATATATTCACACACACACACACGCACACACACACACACACACACACACACACACACTCTTTTTGTTCCTCTAACTCACTCTTGGTTGTTCTTTCTCACACAATTTTAACCTCTCATTTTTCCTCTCATATGCACAAAATGCCAGAAGCAACTTTCCCAAACTAACCAAACATCATTATAGTAACACAACAACAACCATCCCCAAAAAAACCTCACGAGGAGTCTTGACAGGTTAAAGCTCATGCATAATGAAGATGCTCGTGAAGCACATAAACTTGCAGATTAATTCTTATTTCAGCCTCTCTTGCTGCCTTCATAATGGGGATGACGTCACAATGTCAACAGTATCGGTGTAAACAGCATTCAGACTGTTCATTATCTTCAGTGGTGGAAGGCGCTGTGTCGTCTCAGGGGAGACGGTGCAGTTTATACTTGAACCAAACTGAAATTTAGAGCAGTGCTGATTTCAGAACAGTAGGGGAGACCGGGGGCAGGGTTTTTTTTTTTTTTTTTGCTACACAGTGACAAACACGTTAGAGCAGAAGTTGTGCTACAGATCATTATCTGTCTCACTGGGTTGTAAATTTTCTATAATGCTGTATTTCAATCTGTCACTAAAATATTGAAATGATTGGGGTAACATTGATCTAACATTTATCTAACTTCTGCGGCAAGAGCTTTCTTGGTTTTATTAAGCACTTTTCATTTTATTTCACTCTTGTAAAGTACACTAAATGGAAAAAGTACACTGAATAAATGAACAATATCAATTAAATTATTCAAGGGGACTACACTCTAAAAAATGCTGGGTTAAAAACAACCCAAGTTGGGTTGAAAATGGAATTGAAATGGCAGCGATTGGGTTGTTTTAACCCAGCGGTTGGGTAAAATGTTTGCCAAACCTGCTGGGTAGTTTTGTTAAACTGAACTATTGTTTAAAAATTACTGTATTGCTTGCTTAAAATGAACCCAAACTATGTTGGAAATGGACATTTATTAATATGTTTAACAAATGAACATTTATTAATAAGTTTAATGAATAATAATTAAACAATAAACATTTATAAAATTGCTTATTAATAAATGGTTCACCTTTTGATTAATACTGTTGCCTCTAGTAATTATGTGTCTGATTTTTAAATTTGGGTTAATTTTAAATATAGCCATATAGTAAACAATAGTTGAGTTAAATAAAACTGCCCGGCACATTGGGTTAGTCCATTTTCAACCCAACTTGCGTTTAACCCAGCATTTTTTTTAATGTACAATGGTAATCTCTCTTCAGGTCAGTTTTATTCCCCCTGGATGCTCAAATACTTTTTTAGAAACTTTTTTTAAGCATCCTTTTAACATCCCTAGTAGCATCCTTAATTGTGGCAATGTCCTAAAATAAATACAATAGACAAGGTACATGATTTTTATCAGTTTTGATGGAAAACATTTTGAATAATATGTAAATATTTTTCAGTAAATAACAAACTGTTTTTTTTTTTTTTTTGAATACAACCAATGACTTATTGAACATATTCATCATATTCTCAGTACATTTCTATCTCTGCCTTAGCAATTGTTTTTGTTTTTGATTCACTTTGTGACAAATTATAACAAACAAATGAAATGTATAAAATATTTTGTGGAAGTCAACATTTTTCTTTTGTGATCTGAGAATAGATTAAATTATTTATTAAAGGATTTTCCAATAATTATATTGTAGGTCACACTTAGAATTCTGCTTTAAACACATTATTTCTGACTGCTAAAAGTTATTACCATATCTGCTCAGTTTGGATATAGAATGGTGTAATGTGATTTTATTTTTCAAGTGTTACCACTGGCTTACATGTTTGCGTATTTGGGATGATTGTAAAACTATTATTGTGTAACAACTTACAGTTCTGCTCATAAGTTTGCATACCCCTTGCAGAATTTGCAAGATTCTAATAATATTTAAAAATTAGATCATAAAAATTACATGTTATTTTTTTAGTACTGTCCTGAATAAGCTGTTTTACATAAAAGATCTTTAGATATAATCCACAAGTCAACATTTTAACTGAATTTACACAAATGAACCAGTTCAAAAAAGTTTACATACCCTTGAATCTCAATACTGTGTGTCGTTACCTGGATGATCAATGACTGTTTTTATGTTTTGTGATGGTTTGACCATGAGTCCCTTGGTTGTCCTGAGCAGTTAAACCGAGCACAGTTCTTCAAAAAAATCCTCCAAGTTCAGTTCGTTCATTGGTTTTACGTCATCTTCTGCATATTCAAACCCTTTCACAACAGTGACTGTATGATTTATATGCATTTTTCTTATTTTGTTTAAAGATCATATTCTTTCATTTAGCACAGCCCTTCAGAAGTTACCCGAGATGTTTCCCCAAAGACAAAATAAGTCAATTTATGCTGATCATTCAATTAAAAAAGTTCACACCCCCCCGGCTTAATGCATATTCTGCAAGGGGTATGTAAACTTATGAGCAGAACTGTATTGCATTACGGTAATTGCCGGCACAAGCTCAACTGCCGCTCTAGGCAAAACACTGTTGTGCCGCCCCCACTTCACACTCACAATTAAACACGATCTTTGAGATGCATATGAAAGACTGGAGATTTAGTTTAAATTGGGCCGGCAGCAGTACCACTTTGACATAAACACAGTTTCACATGGATTGCGGTAGAATAAAGGAAAGCCAATTTAGATTTAGAATAACTGATTACTAATTATAACTTGATATAAGTGCAGTTATTCCAAACGAAAGTCCAAGAGATAAATAAATTAAATAAGCATTATATAAATATAAATAAATTTCCCTCTTTCTTGTCTCCCTGACTGTGTTCTCCTACAGCCACGTGCCGGCCCTAATAACATTCAACATTTTGATTTAGTCGTGCTCACTATCCACCTTATTCTTTTTGTAAATTTAATATCAAGCCTCCTGTGTCATTCGCTTCCAGTTATTTTTAGCTGTACAAAACGGCTTACTTCCGAATTGAAAAATAAGGCGGATAAGTCTGTTTTCGTCATTCTTTCTGCCTTGGGTCTGAGCTCATAAATGCTTTTGTGAAAAATATTTGATAATTGTTTAGATTTCACCCTGACCACTGACTCGAGAGGAGAACACTCATCTTGTTATTCTATACTTGCCACACATGCTTTTATATCCAGTCCTGCAATTGCAGTTCAGGTGATAAACTGAACTGTGTGAAGATTTCACAGCTTTCACAACATTGATGACAGACAGATAGGAAGAAAGCAATGCGTTGTATTTCAGATACATAAGAGTTTCTCAGAACACAAGGGCACACTATTTGTAATATTTATGCAATGTCACGTCTTGTGCTTCTTGAATGCAAAGTTAACTCAGACTCAGACATGCATTTGTAGTTAGTAGACCACGACTTCTGGTGTTTTTAAGTGTCCACTTCTGGGGCTTGGTCTTTATAAATACATGTACTGTGATGTTTCTGAATTCTCTTTTCTTGTTTGCAGTATGACTGATTTTACTTAAAGTTTGCACAGAAGAGCATGTTATCAGAGTTCATTTGTGCATTTGATCCACCGGATTAATTCATTTCGTTTTGTTGTTTTCTTCTCTCAGGATTTACGGGTGAAGCTGGAGCATGAGCGAGAGAAACGGTGAGTCGGAACATTCTCATTATTTCTGCAGCTCTCCGTCCCTTCCCAGATCTCATTTCTCTCGTCTTATCCCAGCTCTCGTTACGCCGTTTCTAAGATCTCACTGCTAGGGGAAGAACAGAGAATATGCCAAGCTGCCCGAAAGAACGGGAATGTTCCTATAAAATATTTTGACATTTAGATGGAGTGTTTCACACACTCACATACTCTGATACAGAGGAAGGCAGAGGAAAGAGAAGGTGAAGCCAAGTGTTTGAGCTCAATGGCACACCCAATATTAATTTTCAATGTCCTGTAGGTCATTCATACGCCCACACACAGAACATGTCATTCTTCCCATCTCAAGACAGCCAAATGGCAACACGTGAGTCTTTGCAAAGTATATCCATATGTGCCTTAGCAAACCTGTAACGTTTTACTAAGGTACTCATAAAAAGACAGTATTTTCCCTCATATCAAGCCAATGTTTCTGCACGGGAAGAATCTATGACTTTGACAAAGCATTGTTTACTGGAAGAAAGTGAATTAACGTTCTTGTCAGCCAGTACCACATAGCCTTGATGCATCCTGGGAGAAGTCACACTTTGGTCTTAAAGCTCCCCAGAGGACCCCATCCTCCATCTGTGTGAAAATGCCTCGTTGGGTTGTGTCACAGGAAGTCAGCGCAGCGTCACTTGCTGGATCGGAGGTGACAGGCAGCTGGGTGTGCTGCTTTACAACTTTAATTGGGTGCTGTGGCACAAAATCTTCATTTAACCCTCTTCTGTTCTGGCTCGACTTTAAGCAGAAATGTATGAGGAGGAGGTGATGGACCACTATTGGATAAATCTATGGAAGTAATAGGGTAGCTATAGGAAGCGGCATCCCGCCTTCGATCAGAACAGGCAGTCAGCTTATTGCATCTCATCTTTTTGCTCTAGAACAAATGTTTTTAATTCCAAGGACCCACAAATATATATCTTTTGAAAGGAACCTTTCCTATATATCCAATATAAAGGTTATGTATGTTCATGTCCACAAAGTCATTTATACTGTTTTAGAAATATTTTAGTAATATTTTACTTTTATTTGTCATTGAGAATAATCTTTGTATTGTTTATTACATATACTGTAAACACAGAATATAAACATACATTTTAGTTTTATCTTTCTTCTAATATTAGAATATTATAAAAATTTGTTTAAAATTTGTGTATAGCACTTTTTTCACAACAAATATAATTTCAAACATCCATACTCGTAAATCGTACACACACACACATATATATATACGTGTGTATATATATGTATATGTGTGTGTGTATTTATTTATTTATTTACTTTTCCGTGGACCCCTAGCATCCTCTTGTACCGCCCTGACTTGCCTTAAATGTACTTTGTTTGTAAGGAAGCTTAACATCTTGGCATTTCCTTAACTGGCCAGGACTCTTAACTGTCTTGCACATAATGTCTTCACTAAGACCAAAAATTTTAATAATGGAAAAAATAGTATTAAAATCTATTTATAATGTTTCTTTGAGCAAACAATGCTATCTGTGAATCTTATTAAACCAGCGCGGCCAGATGGTGGGACTATCTATCCAGTTTCATGAATATGCATTAGATATTTTTTTCACAATCTAAATTGCACTATGTAATGTTTTATATACATGCAACTGAAAATAAATGAGGCATTAAATAAGAAGGTACACTACCATTCAAAATGTTGGGCCCGTAAGATTTTCTTTTTTTTTTTTTTTTTAATTAAGACTTTAGTTCAGAAAGGACTCATAGAAATGAATCAAAATTAGCAAAAAAATAATGTTAGCGTTTTCTTGAGCAGCAAATCATCATATTAGAAAGATTTCTGAAGGATCATGTGACACTGAAGACAGGAGTAATGGCTGCGAAAAATTCAGTTTTGCCATCACAGGAATAAATTACATTAAAAAACTGTTATTTTAAGCTGTAGTACTATTTCACAATGTTACTGTTTTTACAACCCCACACTGTTGAATGAAGAGCTATCTACTTCCACATCAACATAGTAATATCATGGTGCAGTTTTGCCGGTTGTTTTCATTGTTACATCAAAAAGTCATAAAACTTAAAATGTATTAAACTTGTATACGTATAACTCCATATCTCACACCACGCATCATAAATCACAGACTTGTGCCTACAGTAATAAAAAAATCATCAAAATTAGTTAGCATTAGTTTGCATGCCAGCCTAGTTGGACACACTCAAAACTGTCTTCCTCTGGCAGCGACCGCAATACAGAGACAGGAAGGAGGAGAGTGCCGCGTGCCATGCCAAGCGCGGAGAGACGCGGCCAAACCAAGGCGCTTATCTGTGCACGCCAAGGAAGGAAAATCATCTCATACCCTACATCCTCCATTTCTCCAGTCTTCCGCTATGATTTTCTTCCATCACTATCTCCCTCATCGGCCAGTATAAACAGAGCCATCGCTCAAAACCCAACAAGCAGCTTCATCTACAGAAGAACTGACTGTTGAACAACACACAACTGATCTCAAATCAACGTTAAAGCCCGATTTCACCCATGACGGATGTCCCCATAAATCTCTACAGATGAGATCTATTCAGCTGTCATTAAGTTGGAGATACAAAAACCACTAATTGCTAAGGTCAAAAATTGTTTAAGATAACCGTTTCTTCAAAAGTAGTAGATAATTGCTCTGTGTGTGTGCAATTTGGCTGGTGTGCCAGATTTTGGATGAGGAATGGGAAACGTGCTTCCTGCTACTTTCAGCATGCTCCACGTTTTTTTTTTTTTTCCCCTCTTTCCTCTCAGGAAGCGCTACATCTACCTTTGTGTGCGTTGTGATGTAGGCCCTGGTGTTGAAAAGTTGTCCGCGCCAGATGATTAGACCAAATGCACACACTCATCATGCTTGCCTTGCATTTGCATCATGCAAAATTTTCACTCTCAGTTCCCTTTTCTCACCCACCATGATGCTCACTCTAAACATAGGCACGCTTGTTAGATAAACAGACACACCATGTATGTATCCTATGCATGAATACACCATAAATGGCTGTAGAAGAACCCATCTACCCATTTTCAGCTGGGTTGTCCTTCATCCCCTCTTGCTATGGCAATGACCCTTAATTAGTCAGGAAATGCCCTGTGTTGAAAAGTGCCGTCATGCACCTCCACAGTGCCGTGTTACCTCTTACATATGGATGGTGTTAATACTAGTTAATAAAATTAAATGAATGACCGTTGTATGTGAAATTTGCAGAAACCTGAAAGTTGTTTGATTTGATCAGAACTTTTATCCTCTTCAAATAGAATCCTTCCGTTCCAAAGACCACTGAAGTTCAAGGATCTGCTTCAGAAGGTGATGGAGGCTTTCGGCCAGCAAATGGATCTATACTACACTGACAAAGAGGTAGTGATTCTAGTAAACTTATTGTAACCTTTTCGTAGTGATGGTATAGATAATGATTTATTGGCCTGTAGTTGGCCATTTTGTTAATGTATGCATTAACCATGCCTCTTAACAAAAATGGTAGTTTTTCACTTCCAAAATTCAATAATTTTGTAACAAATAATGCAGATAACTTTGTTTTTAAATTTTGAAAGGAATTTTGTGAGAATATGGTAAAACAATTGTAAATAAATTTTTATTACATTTTATTTTTTATAATCATTGGAGTGTGACAAATTTACATTGAATTTATGATGTATAATGAAGAAGGTATATTTTGATTAAACTAAATTAAACTTCAAATTTAAGTTTTCACTCAGATTGTTGTTTTGATCATGTACACTACTGATCAAAAGTTTGGGGTGTGTAAAACGTTCATGTGACTCCGAAGACTGGAGTAATGCTGCTGAAAATTCAGCTTCGCCATCACAGGAAAAAACTATAATATTTCACAATAATGACTATAATATTTCACAATATTACTGTTTTACTCTATTTTTGATCAAATAAATGCAGACTTGGTGAGCGTGAGGGACTTCTTTCTAAAACATTAAAAATTGTACAGTCCCCAAACTTTTGAATGGCAGTTTAATCAAAAAAATTTCATGTTAAATTAGAATGTAAAATGGAATGAGGTCTCAGACTTTTGCACCCCACTGTATATCAATTTTATACTTGTCACCTGACCTTTATCTCTAGATATCAGCTTTAGAAATCCATTTCCATTACTTCTCAGTTACATCATAATTGGAATAACATTTATACTTTGCAGTAAGGATCTGTACATTTCATTAATGTGTCATTTTTAAGCTATGCGTCTTGTTTTTTTTAATAATGTGTCTGGTCTTAGACGTTGGTGGCTCTGAAGTGTCAGGAGGATTTGGACCGAGCAGTTCAGGGATTGAGCTCCGGCTCTGGAATCAACAATCTGCTGAGAGTGATTCTGAAATCACCTCCCAACAACCAAGTGAGTCCAAGCCAATACAAAGCAAAGCGAACCAAAATAAACCCAACTCAAAGCCAATAATAAAACAATTCCTAAACCCACATGGAAACCCTAACCTGTACATGAACCAGTTCACAGACCACAAGCTCACTTCCACACATCCTTTTTATTATTTAGGTAAAATAAAGAATGCTACATTTAGTTAAATATAAGTTTTTTTTTTTTATCATTATATTATATTCTTATATTATATTTTATATATATATATATATATATATATATATATATATATATATATATATATATATATATATATATTTCACAATGTACGTAAGAAAAAACTTAATTCAGGATATATTCTCTTTATATATACAAGTCTTCTGAATTGCACATATTTTTCCAGATTTAGCAGGATTCCTTATATATGTCTCCCCACAGTTCCTTCAGGTCAGCGGCCAAGACAGGCAGTGTGAGATGAGGTCATCCAGGTCCCTGGGAGATCTCAAAGCCTCAGTTCTTAAAGGCTCCGAACGAGTGCGCAAACACTCTACAGGTGTGTCACGCCGGCTCACACACACCCCTAACACAAACAGCATGGGCAAAATGACCATACACAATGGGTTTGTCATCAGCATTGTTTGCACTTTTCTCCATCAGGACTGGGAAATGGCATCAGAGAGCGCAGTGACGTCAGGGCTCTTAGAGAAAGCCTGGGCAAATCATTTTAGTTGTTTTAAATAGCAGAGGAACCGATTAAAACTATCGGTTTGATACCGCTTCCCTGTGTGATTGCATTTACATAATATTTTGGCCAATCGGAATGTGCATTGCAAATGAACGGTTTACTTGAATGCACATTCTGGAATATCATTGTAGGTGCTTGTTTACATGTCAATCATGTAGAATCCCAAAATAAATTTGTGCTTTGCCTCCTCATGGTATTAGTAATGTTTTTGGAGAGCAGGCAGATAGTTGTTGCTGCCTCAGGACAGCAGGTGATATGGAACGACATTTAATTTAAATGATGTGTAAACCCACCTTTATCAACAAATTCAGATGTTTATAGACAACTTTAAAGGATATACAACCATTCAAACATTTGGGGTCAGTAAGATTTATTAATGTTTTTGAAAGAAGTCTCTTATTATCACCAAGGCTGTAAAATTGTGAAATGTTATTACCATTTAAAATAGCTGTATCTTTTTTTATATTTATAAAAATGTAATTTATTCCTTTGATGGCAAAGCTGAATTTTCAGCATCATTACTCCAGTCTTCAGCATCACATGATCCTTCAGAAATCATTCTATGCTGATTTGTTGCTCAAGAAACATTTATTATTATTATCAGTTGAAATCAGTTGTCCTGCTTAACATTTTTACATAAATGAAACATGAAATTTTTTCAGGATTTTTTGATTAATAGACCGTTCAAAAGAACAGCATTTTTTTTTTACATAGAAATCCTTTATAACACTTTAAATGTTTTTTACTGTCACGTTTCATCAATTTAATGCTGAAAGTAATTAAAAAAAAAACTTACTGACCCCAAACTTTTTAACGGTTGTGTATACAGAATGTCTTTATACTTCAGTTTATTAATAGTACTAGTCTACATGCAGTCTTTGAAATGCAGATTCTTTGTCTTTTTGAATGCAATGCATTCATAGGAAACTGATGACAGAACTTGTCATATTTAAGTAAGGACAATCAAGGGTATCTCGAGTTTGATTCAGGCTCTGTTAGGATCTGTGTTTTTTTAAAGTCATTTCATTGTCAGTCTCAGATTGTAGAGCGCTTTAAAGGCTAGTATAACGAGTTTATAGTGTTTGAAAAGGCATCCCTCAAAGCTTTTTGCTGTAATCAGCAGTAGAAGAGTGCAAATTCACATGCATACACCCATTTGTCATGTCTCTTTCAACATACAAACACACACTAATGACACAAAAAAATTTGCTTTTCTTCTGTTTCATAAGTGTTTTAAATCTGACATCATGGAAAGTTTTCCTATTCATCAGGTAACATTAAGTAAATGTTTGATCGGATCGTTCACACATTATTCAGAAGCCAATAAACAATGAGAGAAGTTCATAACATGAACATTATGCAAAACAAGAACGAGTGTCTTCCTCAAATAGAGCATGTATAGAGCGAAGCGATTCTCAGCGATACAGAGCTCAGTGACGCATGCTTTTTCTCACCATCTCACATTTTTTCAATGTTTGGCACCATCTCTTTGTTTTCACACCTGAGAACAAGACGTGGGAAAGAAGATAGCTTGCTCAATGCTGCATACTGAATGATAGAGGTTGTAGGTTTTTGCTGGCTGAATGTCAAGGATGTATTTTTTTTTTTTTTCAGATTTCAGTATGTCAGAGCAGTCAGCATTTGTCATCATAATGGGGTGAAGGAGAAATACTTTTGCACTGCCTACTTACATAGCATGTTTTTGTCTATTAGATAGCATCACTTTTTAGCATTTGGTTAATAAAAACAGCATTTAAAGAGACCATATCATGAAAAACTGGATGCATTTTTGACATCACATCCAACATTAAGACGACAACCCACATTTACTGTTTGTATGATCACCTATTTAATATTAAACAACTTGACCCAACTTTACGTGAATGACTTCTACTAAACCTGTACATGTAGGTTAGTTAAAAAGTGTATTTATGTATAGTCTTACAGGTACAGCAACAAACACATTCTGTTTTAGTCAATGCCATAGAGAGGGAGGAAAAAGGTGGGATTTATCGCATGAACAGCGCAATAGCCAATTATAGAGTGATGGCGGTCTCACGTGACTTTTCCGCATTCCTTCCCAGTTACCACCCCCCATCAAACACATTGGACGCTTTAGTAAGTCTGGTAAAACTCAATGAGATCAGGCTAGACAAGAGAGACGCTCCCTCCTGCAGTAACTTTAACCGCTGGTCATTTTGATTTCAAAATATTCATGTTTCATTATATATAATTATTACTGAAACATTTATCAGTTTCAGTTTTTGCACATATATATTTTAATCTCTCTCTCTCTCATATATTTATAATTTTATATATATATATATATATATATATATATATATATATATAATTCTAAAATAATACGAAGAGCAATAGTAAACTTGTCATCCCTTACATTGTGTCAGAAAGACACATTGTGCTAGAATGCAGTAGTCTTTGCATTTCACACTGTCTATAGGTGTCAGTCTCATATTCCTTTGACGCTTTCTTCCCCACCCTATCCCACTCTGTCACATGCTCTTTTAATATTTCTTGCCATTCTTTTTCATTAAACTCCTCTCGATTCATCCACCATTACTGCTGTCTCTTCCTCTCACATTCTGCTCACATGTACCTGTCACTCACTCCATGCTTAAATCATTATTCTCTTCAATCTGCTCGACTTCTTCTTTTTTCTTTCTGTGATCCTGCACCCTGATATTAGTTGCTGTGGAAGTATTACTGTTCCAGACTGTTTTTTTGGCATCAGACTGCGTGATGTGTCATACTAACATCACTCCGTCTGCCCGCAGGATCTCTGAACACGGGCCGCACCTCACCCCCTCCGGGCAGCGTACCAGAAGAGCAGCAGCAGATCGCTCGGCAGGGGTCCTACACCAGCATCCACAGTGAAGGAGAGTTCATCCCAGAAACGCTCGACTCCAATGTAAGATTCATGGCTTGGAGCTGCAGATTACAGCTATGTTTTCACATAAACCATGTCTTTAAACAGATACTGAACACTTTTGAGCAATGATTCAGATTTTAAGTCTGGGTTATGAGTAGTGATGGCACCGATACTGGTATTGATATACTGCAGTGTTTCCCAAACTCGTATAAAAAGGGGGAGCAGCAAGGCTAAAGGCCCCCACACACTTCAAGATAATCAGGCCGATTTTGGGCCCAATTCTTCCCTTCTGACAATCCTAGGTAAAATTTTAATTATCTTGATGGTTCTACAGATTGTCTTATCAGATTTTCCTGTGGTGTGAGTTGTGTTAAGAGTGATTGAATCTGCTCGGAAGAAAATCGTGGCCGTACTGTAACAAAACGTAAATATCCAACATATTTACAATCAGAAATCCTGTTACGTGGGGGGAACCCGAGGACAAATGCGCACACACTCTGTAGATCGTCTTGTGGAATGAAATGATATCCAATCAGAAAGCAAGCTGACAGAAGCATAACAATCGTAATAGTGCAGTACCAGGTAGCTAACCACCGAGCAACATTTCCACCTTTAGCTTGACAATAGATTTGTGTGTGTGTGAGAGATAGAGACAGAGAGAGGAAAACAAAAAAATGTGTGACGTTTGTGATGCACTTTGAAAATATTTTCCTCTCCAGCGGGGTGGCCCGGTAGAAAAAGTTTGGGAACCACTGATATACTGTTTCATTATTTGGCCCAAAGAAAAAAAGACTAGATTTAAAGGGATAGTTCACCTAAAAATGAAAATTCTGTCATTAATTACTCACCCTTGTTTTGTTTCAAACTCGTAAGACTTTTCTTAAAAAATCTTAAAAAGTTCATAATGAGATTGTAAAACTAATCCATGTGAATTGAGTGGTTTAGTCAAAATTTTCTGAAAGACACAATCACTTTATACAGTATAATGAATAGATTGAATTTAGGATTTTATTCACCTATAAACATTATATAAACGAACCTCAATGGTTCTCGCACGTGTCAAGTGAACATACTTGAGCCTCCATTTACCACAACTGATGTTTATATGTGAATAAAAGCCTAAATTTAAACTGTTCATCATATAAATCAAACGTATCTCATCAGAAAGTTTGGACTAAACAAACTCAATTCATATGGATTAGTTTTACGATCTCTTTATAAACGTTTTTAAGCGTCAAAGTGGTAGTTGCGTAGCCATCAATGGAGGGACAGAAATCACTCAGATTTCATCAACAAGATCGTCATTTGTGTTCCGAAGATGAACGAAAGTCTTGCGGGTGAGTAAATGGTAACAGAATTTTCATTTTTGGGCGAACTAACCCTTCAACGTTTTTTTTTAACTGAGCATTATAAAACCCAAATAACTCTAAATGTAAAAATACGGGAAAAAATATCCAGTATTGACCAAGATTAGATATCTTATATTGACTGATAGTAATGATTTTAAAATTCTCCGCCGATATATGTGAAATCAGGCAGTACTAGGAGATTTCGGCAATTTGATTGGTAACTGGCAGGCAGTTATAAACCTAATACATACACAAGTAAGCATGGCAATCCCAGAGTGTACAGATGCACAGTGTGACATTTCAAAACCTGAATTAAATTATCTGGAACAAGATAAACCAGGATTATGATGAATCTCAAATGCCTGTTTGTTTTGAATGACCCTGATTGTTTCTGATTAAAAATGACCCTGGGGTTAACAAACTGTGAAAAGTCCAATAAAAAGAAACAATACTGAGTTTTTATGGTCTCTTATGTTCTTTCACCATGTACTTTGACTTGTTTAAAGTGTACAAGATGTCACCGTTCTGTGTAACTGTACTTTATAACAATCTGGCGAAAAGGAAGCTTGGACATACTACGGGCATTTGCTCATGGAAAATCTTACGTCAGTCCTGTAGAGGGCTGAGGTTCAGAAGCACAAATGGTAATGAAAAATGTAATGCAATGAAGTGATGTCATTTATTTTTCGTAGATTATGGAGCCATTTGGGAGTGCTGATGGGTCACTCTCCAGCAGCTGTCAGTCACTGGACCAAGCACTGGACAGGTAGGCCAAACACCACTTTATAAGTTTCATTCTTACTTAAAGAGTGGAATGTAAATTATATATATACAATTTTATTTATTAATTTATTTATTTAGCCGATATTAAGCTGGCAGTTTACTAATAGTCTAATGACTGGTAGTTGGCATGTAGTCACAAAGTTACTTATAGTTATTAGAATGTATAAAGTGGACTATCTAAATAAAGTTGTACCAATTTTTAAATATTAGTGCTATCTGATAAAAAAAACATTTTAGGTACCATTTAATGAAAGCGGGTCATAAAATTTTATTTTGTTTCTAATATTAAATTAATTAATTATTGGACTTTTTAGTTTAGTATTTTATTTTAGAATCTGTTTTTCCAATTTAATTAGTTTTTTTTCCCCCCAGTATTTTAGCTACTAAAAACTAGGCAGCCTCATTTATCTTTATTGGACACTGTTTAAAAAAAAAAAGCAGAGCCCCTGTCACATTACTGAAATGGTTTAGTATTGTCACTACTTGTAGTTAGTTGAAATCCAACTAAAAATTCCTTGCTGTTGTCTCTGCATAGAAAATTAGATAATTACACACTTCACCTTAAAGAGTGTATTATAATAATTATGGGTAGACAAGATATCTGATCAATTTGGCAACTGTCCAGAGAGGAAATGAAATCAGGTTGCCACAAAGGCCAAGCAGGAAGCTCTTGATGTCACCATGGCGACAGCTAGCTTATCTGGACGCCTGGATTCCAGTGCTATCGCTCGCCGCCTCTGCTCTCCTCAGACAGTGAGAATGAAAGAGAGAAAGAGAGAGAGTGGGCTGATCTCACCAATCTATTCTGCTTTCTGTTGCCTGAGCACTATTGTTATAAAAAGAGTCAGTCAATAATGCAGTGTGAAAAAAACACAGGGGAGAGAAAGAGTAAGAATGAAAGACAGGAAAGTGAGAAAGAGAGAGGGAGAAAGAGAGAGAGGGAAAGAGAAAGGAAAACCGTGTTACCTGCACGAGTCTTATCTGGCTTTTAGCCCTCAGAACAATGGCAGGAAACAAGTGCATGGAAATTTTCCCCCTCACTGCGGGTGTGTGTGTACCCATTATCCGGGGTCTTGCTGATCCCCCCGCTCAGTACTGACGTCACCATCGGACAGGGATAACAGGGTCGGGGCAATAACAATCACTTTATGTCTCTCTGCACATTAACTCATGATGTTTTTTATTGCCAACGCCTGTAAGAGTTCAAATGAAGTTTTTTTTTTTTTTTTTTAATTAAACATCTTCTTGACTCTTATAGAGCAAATGTCTTCAGCATTGCTCCTGGGGACCCACTGTCTTACAGAGTTTATTTCCAACCTGCTTCAGCACACCTGACTGTGTAGTCTGAAGGCTTATTTGGCTGCTTTAGGTGTGTTTGATTAGGGGTGGAGCTAAACTCTTTAGGATAATGGGTCCCCAGGAGCAGGGTTGAAGACCTCTGTTATTGAGCAAGCAGAAACAGGGCTGTTTGCATCTTAAAGTCAGCATGAAATGGAAGTTGAGATAGACTTTTCTTCCCTAATGTGACATATATCCGAGAGAAACTTCTCAAACACGAAGTAGGGCGGGACTTAAATTTGTTCATGGGGAATTGATTGGGTTTGCTATTGCTGTGATCTCCTTTGAGTGACAGGTTGTCCCACCCTCAAGCCAGTAAACGCATCTTTAGAATTTTATTTCAAAGAGTTAGTTCACCCAAAAATTAAATTTATGTGATTAATTACTCACCCTCATGCCAAACCTGCAAGACCTTCGTTCATCTTTGGAACACAAATTAAGATATTTTTGATGAAATCCAAGAGCTTTCTGACTTCCCTATACACAGCAATGTCATTACAAATTTCAAGGCCCAGTAAGGTAGTAGAGACATTGTTAAAATAGTCCATGTGACTTAGGGGTTGCACCAACTAGTCAACTTTAACGCTCTGGCTTGACGCTTTAGGCAAGACGTCAACTAGTCGCTGGTCATGGCCTGCGTGCAACAGCATGTGAAAACTTTGAAGCCCACATTTATGCTCTGTATCCAACAGTTAATGACAAATAAATGCATTCTCCAAAAGTGCTCCACAGGATATGTTTGATTATACCATCTGGATTCTCAACATTGATCAGGTGACTGCAACAGCTTATTGTACAGGTACATTAGTCACCGTTCTAAACTGCACTGCCACATAACACATGCACACACACAGATAGTAGTGCGCAGATCACGAACAGATGGATCGCTCACACACAGAATCATTATTGTCAACACTGTTTTGTGATTTGTCAATAAAATAGCTTAGAAACTGAGAATTTCTCGTATTCTTAGAATAGGGAAAAACGCAAGGTCTCGAGACGTGGTTTTAAAAACTGATTTGAACTTGAGCGCCATATTTTTAGAAGGCTATGTCATGTGTGAGACGTTGCAAAAGATACAAGACGGGAGTGCAACGGTCACATACATGTCCGTCTAGTGGGTATTTACATTGAAAAATAATGGAAAAGTATTGAAATGGAAAAACACATTCTGTGTGAACGGCCCCTTATTTGTTGGTTAATGGCGTTTGTTCATTTAATGTTATGAAGCGTCGAGAATACTTTTTGTGAACCTGGAAGCACTGCACTATGTTTACAATGTCATCAGCACAGGAGATTTCGTTTTGATTTTGCGTACAAAAAGTATTCCCATCGCTTAATGACAGAATTTTCATTTTTCGGTGAACTTTTCGCTTTAAATTCATTTCGAATGGATATATCATTTACAATAAATACTGCAATATCACATAAAAAATACATTTTGACTCCATGCTGAATTTATGCCATCATTAGGTCAACGTTCCTATTAATTTTTTCAAAATATTAATTTGTTATGCCGATTTCTTTGTGAATGTTTTTTCCAAGAAAAAAATTCTGCATTATTTCCATAGTTGCTCTGCCTCTGAAACAACTTTCCTTTTCAAACCCACTTATTTCACCCTGCCCCTCTAAAATGATCAAATCAAGTCCCGCTCTACTTTTCTTTCTCGTTGATTATCCTGTTTCACTCAGAAGCACATCACATATTATTCAAATAAAATGCTGTTGGTGATTTTGTTGACTTTAAATATGTCTTGATTAGCAGAGGCGATCCAAGAGCTGTCATTTTCAAGAAGAAGTTTTGCAACAGTTTGTAACATGCTAGAGCCTTTGTTTTATGAATCAATGCTAGCTACAGCTTACATTGATTTAAAACAGAAAAAAACTGAATGTGACTGTCTAACTACCCACAGCTGAGCAAGTGATGGCAGATTGAATTTAGTCATTGTTTGCCTGGAAAATATGATTGATGCCATTACCCATCTGTTTTCTGTATAACAAACATTACCAAGTATTTTAGAACACAAAAATATACCTTTTATAGAAATAATTGTATGATTTTATGCTATGCAATGCAAATGCATTTGAATTAAATAACAAAATATCGGTGACACTTTACAATAAGGTTCATTTGTTAATGTATTAACTAACATGAACTAACCATGAGCAGTACATTTGTCACTGTTCATTGCTTGTTCATGTTAATTCACAGTGCATTAACTAATGTTAACAAAATTTTAATAATGTATCTGTAAATGTTGAAATTAATATTAACAAAGATTAATAAATGCTGTGGAACTGCAGTTCATTATTAGTTCAAGTTAACTAATGTAGTTTACTAACGAACCATATTGTAAAGTGTTACCAAAATATCAAACTAAATGGCATTATTAAAAAAAAAAAATAAATAAATACTGTGCACTATGGTGAAATTTTTTCAATTTATATTTTTGCAATTTATTCAAATATATTTTAAATTGTAATTTATTCCTGTGATGGCAAAGCCAAAGAATTTTCAACTGTCTTCAGTGTCACATGATCGTTCAAAAATCCTTATTCTTAATAATAATAATAATAATAATAATAATAATAATAATATCATCGTCAATGAAAACAGTTTGTGCTACTTATTATTTTTGTAAATGAATAGAAAGTTCAAAAGAACAACATTTATTTGAAATAGAAATCTTTTGTAATATTATAAATGACTTTACTTTTGCTGAATAAAATTATTCTTTTCTTAAAGAAAAAAAAAAATGACATCTGACTGACCCGAAAACCAAAACCGTCGAGCATGACATCATATCCTGTTGCTTATATATGAAATATTTTCACATACTACCACATAAAAGAAAAATTGCTAGTAATAAAGTGTAAAGATTTAGCATCATTTGTTTGCAGATGGTCTCATAGATGGTGGCCTACATGTTTCAAATACTTTTTGGGTCACTGCATTGTACAGATTTGACTGACACTTAACGCTTTCACTGTGCTATTCAAAAGTCTACAAAACCCTGTTGAATGGTCAGACGTTAGCATCTCGGGTCAGGTATCAGGAAGAGAAAAACTCATGTCTCCATCCTCAACGTAACGACAGGTGGCAGGCGGTCACATTAGCACAATGGGGACTGTGTGGTGCAGGAATGTAGGCCAGGCAGACGGTGTGGCCCAACCTCACCACTGCACACAGGGGAGTAACAAGCAAAAATAACCCATCATCTCTCCTTCTCTCCTTGTCTTTCTACAGCCCGCCATTCTCCCAGAGCAACCGGGACAACAATTACCTGAACCTCAACTATGAATACAAAGGTGAGGTTGACATGAGGAAGTGAATATGGATTTCTGTCAGAGCTCTGGCTTGTTTTAATGGTCTCTGTTCCGTTATAGAGCTGGTTCTCTATGACAGGAGCAAAGGTGGTCACTCTTGTGTTGCTAAATGCAGTCCTGTTGAACGCAGTTGTGATTCTGCCTTTGTTTCCAAACCTAGTGAGCTGCTTGATGTGTACTGCCTAGATAGGCAGCTGCCTTCTAAGGGAACGTCCTAACCGAAGTGTCGCCTTTTGTATTAAATGAATTATAATCATAACATTTATTTTATTATAGTTAGATTTATTTTTATTAATATTTTCTGTATTGAATAAATTATATTTATTACTATTAATATTAATACTATTGATAACATTTTGCTTTATTCCCCATCTTTGGTGATTTATTTATTTTGCTCATCCATTCTGGGATCCTTCTTTGTAGTATTGTATTTTTTGGAATCAAAATTTTGCTAAATATTAAGGTTACTTTGGGAGAATTTATCTTAAATTGTTCGTGCTATTACTATTATCATCATTATTATTTGCCTTATTGCCATTTTTTTGTCTGTTGAGCATAAATCCAACAAATTATGAGAACTTAAACTTAATTCAAGAGATATTCTAGATATATAAATATTTATATATTTTGTAAATAAACTACCAGTCAAAAATTTGGAATAATTATGATTTTTGAAGAAATTTGAGGAAATTTGAAATAGAAGTCTCTTTAAAACAACAGGGCTGCATTAATTTGATCCAAAATGCTGTAAAAACAGTAATATATTATTTTAAAATGTAATTTCTCACTTTCTCTCACAAATCAATCTGATTTATTTCACTAATTCCATTCAAAAAGTGAAACGTATATTATATTCATTCATTACACACAGACTGATATATTTCAAATGTTTATGTCTTTTAATTTTGATGATTATAACTGACAATTAAGGAAAATCCCAAATTCAGTGTCTCAGAAAATTAGACTATTACTTAAGACAAATACATAGAAAGGATTTTTAGAAATCTTGGCCAACTGAAAAGTATGAACATGAAAAGTATGAGCATGTACAGCACTCAATATTTAGTTGGGGCTCCTTTTGCCTGAATTACTGCAGCAATACAGCGTTACATGGAGTTGATCAGTCTGTGGCACTGCTCAGGTGTTATGAGAGCCCAGGTTGCTCTGATAGTGGCCTTCAGCTCTTCTGCATTGTTGGATCTGGCATATCGCATCTTCAATCTTCACAATACCCCATAGTTTGCTGGCCAATTAAGAACAGGGATACCATGATCCTTAAACCAGGTACTGGTTGCTTTGGCACTGTGTGCAGGTGCCATGTCCTGTTGGAAAATGAAATCTGCATCTCCATAAAGTTGGTCAGCAGCAGGAAGCATGAAGTGCTCTAAAACTTCCTGGTTTACGGCTACGTTGACCTTGGACCTCAGAAAACACAGTGGACCAACACCAGCAGATGACATGGCACCCCAAACCATCACTGACTGTGGAAACTTTACACTGGACCTCAAGCAACGTGGATTGTGTGCCTCTCCTCTCTTCCTCCACACTCTGGGACCCTGATTTCCAAAGAATGCAAAATTTACTTTCATCAGAGAACATAACTTTGGACAACTCAGCAGCAGTCCAGTCCTTTTTTGTCTTTAGCCCAGGCGAGACACTTCTGACGCTGTCTGTTGTTCAAGCGTGGCTTGACACAAGGAATGCGACAGCTGAAACCCATGTCTTGCATATGTCTGTGCGTAGTAGTTCTTGAAGCACTGACTCCAGCTGCAGTCCACTCTTTGTGAATCTCCCCCACATTTTTGAATGGTTTTTCACAATCCTCTCCAGGATGCGGTTATCCCTATTGCTTGTACACTTTTTTCTACCACATCTTTTCCTTCCCTTCGCCTCTCTATTAATGTGCTTGGACACAGAGCTCTGTGAACAGCCAGCCTCTTTTGTAATGACCTTTTGTGTCTTGCCCTCCTTGTGCAAGGTGTCAATGGTCGTCTTTTGGACAACTGTCAAGTCAGCAGTCTTCCCCATGATTATGTAGCCTACAGAACTAGACTGAGAGACCATTTAAAGGCCTTTTCAGGTGTTTTGAGTTAATTAGCTGATTAGAGTGTGGCACCAGGTGTCTTCAATATTGAACCTTTTCACAATATTCTAATTTTCTTAGTTGTCAGTTATAATCATCAAAATTAAAAGAAATAAACATTTGAAAAATATCAGTCTGTGTGTAATGAATGAATATATTATATAAGTTTCCCTTTTTGAATGGAATTAGAATATAATCAAAAAGTTGATTTATTTCACTAATTATATGACCAGCAGCTGTATTCCTGTGATGGAAAAGCTGAATTTTCAGCTGCCATTACCCTTCAGTGTCACATAATCCTTCAGAAATCATTCTAAGTTTATTTTGTCATTAAATTGTTGAAATTATCTTAGTTGAAGGACGTTCAAATATTTATACTAGAAAATGTTAATTAAGAAATTGACATTTATTTCAGTGTGATGCCTGAAAAGTCTGCACACGTAGGCAGCTCACTAGGTTTTTGGAACAGAGTTATAGACCTGTATCGACAGGGAAAGAATAAGATTTTCACTCTACTTTCCCCTTTCATTCCTTTTCTTCTGCTGTGCTGAGAAATTGAAAGTTACTGGAGTGGTTAAACAAGGAGATTTTCTCTCATGTCCTTCCCTGGTTAGTATTCTCTGTCTCTCCGTTGCTCTGTCACTCTCGCTCTCTCCGGCTCTCATGCTCATGCCCGGTTTCCCTCTGTTGTTTTTCCTCTTGAGCAGCGATCAAATAGAGCAGGCCTGCCTGATAATGAGATAGTAATCTTCCCCAACAGAGGGAGGCCAGTCACACACACATGCACAAAAACACTTTTCATGGAAACTTTCTTTTTTATGTACAGACCGTTTATATCCCAGTCTGTTCGAGAATAAAAAGAGCTCTAGCTCTATGATACAGACAACGTACGTGTCTTTCCATTGAAGGCCAAACACACTCACACATGCATTTGGTTCCCCAACACTGAGGATTTCTCCATAGAGAGCAGGCTTTTTTTCCTTGGTCTTGTGAGTAGATTTTTCCTCCCTGTGCTCTGCTTCTAAACAGAGCAAATCACTGGGTCTCCCTGGGAGACGGGCTGCAAACAGCTCATGGGGAGGCAGTCGGTCACTCAACAGCTGCTTTCAATTGCATGCAGCATCAGAATGCAGCGATCAAGCGATCTAGTCAGGGCCCCTGCTTGTGTTTACACACACACTTACTCTGTAACTCTCTTTTTTTTGCTTGTGTTTTTAGTCTCTCTTTCTTTCTTTACTTATTTATTTATTTATTTAAAGAACAAATGGACAAATTAGAATGACCACAAATTATATTTTACATAAAGTAAACAAAGCAATTAAGATTGCAATTACATTTTTTTTTCAATTATTTTCATATATTTCTTTTTTTACCATTTAAATGAGAGAATTTATTATTATTTGTATATATTCAAAGCAGAAACCCTGGAGCATGACACCTTATCAGAATGTTTATTTTTTATTTGTGTCCCCAAATAATTTTGCATTATTTTCATGACAATTAAAGAAAAAAAAGACAATTAAGTATATTTTCTCCTAGATTCTACAGTAATAACTACTGTAATACATTAAAATCATCATATGTATGTATGTATGTATATATGTATATGATAAAGAGCTCCTTAATATCTGATATGATGAAATTTCTCTCAGATTATTCAGTTACTTCACTCATAAGTTACATATCACCTTAATATCAAATACTCCAATTTGCTTATCAAAATTTGCTGTTTAATGTGAATGAGGAGAAAATGCCTGTTTGTAAATCATAGCTTAAATCAAGCATGCAAGTAACCAGTCTGTATCTAACTGCTCCACCTGCAGGACGTCATGGGAAACACGGGACCTTCCCTCGGCAGTTCCACGTGTCCAGTCGCAGTAAAGACTATGGTGACGGTAAGATCTGACCTTTAGCAGAACAATGTGTGTGTAACTGTTTTACTCATAAAGGAAAATAGTGACTGTGTGTAGGTCATTAATTATTCAGAAATTATTTATGAATGTATTCTTCAGTTTTAATTACATTTAACAACCTCTCAGTTGAAATTAATAAGTTGAATAAATAACCAGGTTCATGATGCTGAAAAGAGTTGTAATCTAATTATTTCTAATCTAATCTGCACTCCACCTGTGTTATTTTAACGTTAGTTATTGATTTGATTTTTTTTTTTTTAAAAGCCTTGAATATAATTATATAAGTATTATTATTATGAATGTATTTAGTTATTGTTATAATTTATTATAATTTGGTGTATTTTCCCCAAAAATGGTTCATAAAATGCTATAATAGTCAGTAATTTCTGCCTTGGCCTGCTGATTGTGTTTTAAATAATTGGTCTCACATATGTTTTGTTTCTTTTGACACCATTATGCTTTCACAAAGTCTTCAGTCTGGTATTTGGAACCTCCCAATTCTCAGAGCGCCTAATTAGTAAATGAATTTTTTGGTTAACATTTAGTGGATGCTTTCTTATCCAAAGCAAGTCACAATTCACTAACTGCAGGGACTGTCCCTCTGGATTGTGTTAGCGTGGAGGACATTGCACAATGGCACAGAGCGGGGTCGTGTTCTTGGTGATTCTCCTACTTGGAATCAAACCTTTGTTTGCAGCCCAGATCCATAAAATTTCAGACTGCCAATTACAAAACACAAAACCCATTTTCGTCCCTGGTGAAGAGACTAGAATCCTAGTTTAGGCAGATTTAATGCTCTTATAGAGGTGCTGATCTTTTCAGCATATTCCTTTCATTATATGCAGTGCTGGAGGCAGGATCTAGAAGATATAAAGCTGTGCACATGGCCATGAACTTGGCCAGCATGATTTGAGTTTTCCCCAGAACTGAGTGTATGTGTGGCTCTGTGCGTGTGTTTTATTTGTGTTTCCCCTGATGAGGCACTCTGACTATTGCAAAACGCTGTACTGAGAGTTTCCTGCATTGTGGAAAGGTTGATTGAGGAAGTGAGAGACAAAGGAAAAGAAAAGCGTGAGAGAGCGAATCAGGGAGGAAGAGAAGGAATATGAAGATACATGTTTGGACATGTGGCTTAACGTGTTGATTGTATGGTCCTTAAAGCATGAACAGATTATTCAGAACAGGAATTTGAATTCTGCAAAGATTTACTCCATTTTGGAAGAATGTTATTTATGCATTTGGCAGATGCTCTTACCAAAGCAGATTGTAGTGTTTTCAAGGTAATATTGTATCAAGTGTGTTCCCTGGCTGGGAGTCGAACCTATGACCTTGTTGTTAGCGCCATGCTGGAATTTGAAAATCAAACTTTGAAACGCTAATGAATATGGATATGGTGGTGGGAAACCTGTAAATATAAAGCAATTTAAAAAAAAAAAAAAGAGCAATTTCTGGGTGTGGGAAAAATCATGGAAATTAATGTAATTGTGTTATAATGTAGTAATAATAATGTAGTGTTGTCAAAAGTACCACCTTTGGTTCCAAGTCGGTACTGAAAATTTAAAAATGTGACGCTTTGAGCGCTGTTGAGCAGATTCATAAATGCCTCTGATTGGCCATTGTGTTCACACGCTCAATAGATATCTCTGTGATTAGCTTCAGTGATCAACACTTCAAAAACACGTTGTAAATAGACATCAATGACGCTCTTCACAGAGCGCTTACAAAGATAAACTCGGGAGCGTTTGAAAGCATGTGTGTATAATCGCTCCCGCTTTCAAAACGCTTTCAAATTTGAACACTTCCTGTGCGTTCAAAACCTCATTTGTAGCTAATCACTGACATATATGTTGAGCGCGTGAACACAAAGGCCAATCAGAGGTGTTTACGAATGTGCTCGAAGCGTCACATTTTTAAAATTTCAATACCAACTTGGTATAAAAAGTCAGTACTTTTGACAACACTAAAATGTAGACAGGAAAAAGTTTCTTAAATGACTGGAAAAGTCTCCAAAAGGTCATGGAAGTTTGATCAAAAGGTCTATAGGGGTATTTGTACTTTGTATCATGCGCATTTATGAAATATGTGTGTATACAGGTCGGAGGACTTTCCCTCGGAGCTTTATGCCTCAAGAGAACCTGTTTCAGCTGGTCCCATCCAGCCGTACACGCAGCTATAATGGAGAAAGCACTTTGCTGTACAGTGGAGATCTGCACACCATCAGCTGGACTGAGAAAAACTGCCAACGCAACAGTCCTAAATGTAAGAGCGCATGCATACATATACATGAGGACATTTATGCAGACAATTAGAAAAGAAAATCCCATTAAACTCATTTGCATGCTTGCCTCTAGACCAGAAATATCTGATTATAGTGTATTTTTCTCTTTCATATGAAGGGCTACACCCCTTTGCTGTGTACCATCTAATGAGGATGAATAGCACTGCACCAAAAGAAATCATATATTACAACAAAAAAGACTGTACCACAAAATAATGACAAGAAACATCTTTCTATTGAGTTGTCCCTGCAGCCTGCATGCAAAAATATTCATAACAGGACCAGTGGAGTCTGATTGACAAGCAAATAATTCTGATGTATTGGTTCTTTTTAGTGAATAAAGAGCATATAGCGCAAGCACTGTTGCCCCTTTCACAAGCAAATGACTCTGATGAATCGGTTCTTTTTAGTGAGTCAACAACAAACGGCACAATCAGTGTAGTCTGATTCCCAACCAAATGACAACCAGTACTTTTTAGGGAATCGATAACATACAACACGACCGGTGTAGTCTGATTTGTAAGCAAATTATTTTTATGAATTGGTTCTTTTTAGTAAATCAAAAACATACAGCAAGACTAGTGTAGTCCAATTTGGGAAATTTTATTAGCTGCTTTAATTGAATATATCAAAGTATAAATTAACAGTTTCTCTCCACGTCTTTAATTTTATAAATAAAAACAGACAACAATATTGTGGAGAGAATTTTTTTTCACTTTTTTTTTTCTTTCTTTTTTTTTTACCCTTCCCTCCCTCCCTCATTTAACTGAATGAGGACTGAAAAAGATCTAAACAAAAACTACACAATGAATAAACAGCTCCATTAATCTAGGACGGGCGCCTGAATTTGACATATGAACATGAACGCTCTTCTCTACTGTCTGCCTGCGGGTGTTTTCGCCACAGATCCTCCATAAACTATTCAGATAGCTTCATGTCAAATATCATTACAGGAACACTAAGCTGATTAAGATGATCGTAAATGCTGACGCAACTGTGTCCGTCATAGAGTACGCAGTAAATGAATCTGAGAGAAGCGTAAATCTTGTCTGGCAAGGGTTGTTCAGACTTGGGTGTAGTTTAACTGCATCCAGTCCTAAAGTTAATCTATTTGTGATTAGATCCATGCAGCAGGTTTAGAGAACCATAGCAGAAAATATTAAATACAGACACATATTGTGCTATTATGTATGTGACTCATGATTGCCGTCAGGCTGCAAATGAGTAAATTGCCATAAAAAGAGATTCAAAGAAAAAAACGTTGTAGTAGTGTGTATAAAAAAAAAAACTGAAGGATTTGCTTGAGTTGATTTAAAGAAGTAATATGCAGGTGTGCAATACTTAGTTTTGAATAACTTGCATTGACTGCCACTAGTTCACTGTCTGCCCCTGTTCATTTAAATCTTAGTTTATTGCCTGAGAGGGGAACAGTTGCAAATAAATCTGAAAGTGTAAATCTGTATAACATCCAGTTGTAAATACAGTTGCGGTTTGACTCGGTGTCGTCAGCAAGTCTGTGTGTGATTTTGTCTGGTTTGAGTTACAGTCTGCGGCGTGCTGGCGAGTTTAACGTGGTTTGTTTCTTCTAACCTTCAGCCCCAAGGGCTCCGGTAAACTGGCGTCAGGGGAAACTGCTCGGTCGGGGTGCTTTTGGCGAGGTCTACCTCTGCTACGACGTTGACACGGGACGTGAGCTGGCAGCCAAGCAAGTGCCCTTTGACCCTGAGTGTCAAGAGACCAGCAAGGCAAGTATGAAGTGGCCTCAGATGGTGACCGTATTTATGTACTGAAGAGACGTTCTGAATTTTCTCTGTCTCACTCTACAGGAAGTGAATGCACTGGAGTGTGAGATTCAGCTGTTGAAGAACCTGCGTCATGAGCGTATAGTGCAGTACTACGGCTGCTTGCGTGATCCGGTGCAGAAAAAACTGTCCATCTTTGTGGAATTCATGCCTGGGGTGTGTATAAACCACACAGAGCATATTGTGTTTGCTCTGTTATTGCTATTTATTGAAGGAAATGTTTATTTTTATAATTACATGCTCAGATTAGTTTCAGCCCCTCTGTGTCTGTTATTGTTTGTTATATTAATTAAGTTAATGTAGACTTCATGCATACTATGGTAAGAATAAGAAAAGAATACATCTTTGGGTAAATTCACCGAAAAACCACATTTGAGCGTAAAATCTTGCATCTTATTCACTGACCATTGACAATCCAGTTTAACCAGACAATATATACTGATCAGGCATACCATTATGACCACCTTCCTATTATTGTGTTGTGAAACAATCACCAGGGAATACCGTTTCCATAAAAGGCCCTTCCATCACAATTTGTTCCTTGTCAAACTCTCTCAAATCCTTACGCTTACCCATTTTTCCTGCTTCTAACTCATCAACTTTGAGAACAAAATGTTCACTTGCTCCCTAATATATCCCACCCACTAACTGGTGCCGTGATGAAGAGATAATTTTTTTTCACTTCACCTGTCAGTGATCGTAATGTTATGCCTGATCGTTGTATGTCAAAATGAAATCTTTTTAACACTCTTTGTTTCAATGTAAATTATATTATATATTGCACCTTATTTACAAAACTTAGCGCTGTTTGTTTTGTGCTGTTAATATCCACTGTTGGACATCATGAAAAGACAGTGTACCATGGAATGTCTCGCTATTGAAAATACTATCATTGTAGCCTGATTCATTCATTCACAAACAAAAGATTCACATGGAGCTGTTTCCTGTTAGTGAATCGAAACATACAGCAAATCCAGTGTGCCACGTTTCATAACCAAATGACTCGTAAAATCGTTTCCTTTTAGTGAATCAAATTTTTGATTGTATCCCAGTTCATGAATAAATGACTCTTATGAACTGGTTCATTTAGTGAATCAAAAAACAAAGCAAGACCCTAGTGTATTTAGTGAATCAAGACATAAAGAAAGACTAAGTTGCTTCACAAATGACACACTATACACTATTAGGGCTGTCAAAATTACAAACTTTGGTACCAAGTCAGTACTGAAATTTTTAAAATGAGACGATACTAACATTTCCTCATATTATTTTTATCTCTGATGAGCGGATTCTTAAACACCTGATTGGCCATTGTGTTCATTCTGTCAACAGATATCTCTCTGATTGGCTACAATGATCAATGCTTCAAAAACATGTTGTCACTCTTCACCGAGCACTTACACAGATACACATGGGAGCGTTTGAAAACAATGATATATTATGTCCAATGATAGATGGATCTGCTGATAGACGCCTGCTTTCAAACGCTCCCGTGTGTATCTGTGTAAGCAATCACAGACATATCTGATGAGTGCGTGGACACAATGGCCAATGTCATTGCTAGGGAGAAAATGCTGGTGGGGAAAAATGCTAAATTCTACGGGGAAATTCTGGTATCGTCACATTTTTTAAAATTTCATTACCGACCTAGTACTGAAGTCAGTACTTTTGACAACACTGTGTACTCCTGCACTATGTAGTTTATGAGTTTATAAGTTTATTTTGTCATTCATCATCGGAGTCTGTTAGCCCCTTCCCCTCCGCTACATAACAAAAGCTGCAACAGTTGAGTGCATAAAGTGACCAACATTCTATTCTTTGTTTTTTCATTAAATTAAGTGCATCATCTGGGATGATTCTTGACCAAATGATTCTTATGAACCAGACTAGTTTCTTTTAGTGAATCAGAATATTCAGCACAAACCAGTGTAGCCTGATTCACTTTAGTGAATCAAAACACTAAAAGCAGTGTAGCTCGATTCACAAATGACTCTTTTTACTGAATCAAACCAGACAGTGTGACAAGTTTACAGCATTATAGAAAGACAACATTTCTTCCTTTTGTAAGCAAAATGGACAAATTAATCAGAGTTGAATCAAATCAAATTGAAATTGGAATCTAAACCAATCAAAAGCTTGTAAATCGAACCAACCAAAAAAAAAAAACATTTAGTGGGCACATTCTCAATTCCTCCTTTGTGTGTTTCAAGAAAATGACATTGTTGACCTTACAATGAATATGCGTTTTCCAAATAATGACAAACCCACTCCAAAATGTCACTGGCTCACGAACATATCCACAGTTCTTTGTCAGCACAACCGCACACAGCTTTACAAGTTCATTTTCTCTGCAAATGGGTGTTTTAATGAGCGTCAGACGTGGTCTGTCCCATCTGTCAGCTCGATTTTAATATGCGCAGACTGAGTGTCTTAGTCACATATTGTCTGGTAAAGGGGAATGTTTCACCAAGGTCTCTGGCAGACAGATGCATCGCTGCTCAGAGCCAAAGCCACCAGCCTCTGCACAGCACTGCTGTCTCCTGATAAGAGCAGAGGTGAAGGGAACAGGAGAAAGCGAGAAAGAGTTTGAATGAGTAGGATGTGGAATAGGGTTACATGAGGTGAGAAATGTATTGCATAATGAGGGATCAGAAGATCACTAGAGCCTGTGGTAGTGCATTACAGTAGGATTGCATGTGTGGTACACATTGCTTCATTTTAATAAATTGAAAAGGACATTGTGGTCCTTCATAATACAAAATATTACTATTTGGAAGGAGCTGTGCAAAAGTATTATTGCTAGGAAGGCATTGCGGTTTGCGTCACAGGTGTTTCACGATGTTGTCCTTGAGGAGACATTGTTTCTTCGGCAAGGGGTGTAAACAGGAAAGCTGAGGAAATATGAACTATGTTTGGGCCAGTGTTTCAAAGAAACACAGACACATGTGAGGAACATTTGGCACTATGATCTGTTTTTCCAGAAAGTTAAAAAAAGTTCAGAGTCCTGACGAACTATACACTTCCAGCTCCAGTTTTGTAAACACATCTGAGTGTGACTTCCTTGCAAATATGCTGAAAGTTTATATATATAAGTATGTCCTCTCTGCCTGATTTCCTTCTTTAATGTTATTTCTTACTGTGTAACCCTATGTAATAAAGTCAGCATTCATATCTACTGAGTAAAAAATAAATTATTTTATTTTTTAATTATGACATTTTATGCAGGATAGTACTATCAAATATTTTTTTTTGTTAATTTTATTGGTAGTGGTGTATGATTAAATATTAAATGTTTTAATTTTGTATTAAACTAACAATCTAACAATGAGCATTACGTTTGTTACAGTATTTATTAATCTTTGTGAATGTTAATTAATGAAAATAGTTATTAGAACCATTAAATAATAGTTAATAAAACTGTTCATTATTTCATTTTAGGTCAGGCTTATTAAATAATATTAACAGATACATATTGATTTTAATAATGTATTTGTAAATTTGTAAATTAACATTAAGATTAATGAATGCTTTATTAGTATTTTCCATTTTTATTTCATGTTAACTAATGTAGTTAGCAAATGTTAATAAATGGAACCTTAATGTAAATTGTATTTAATAATAAATGGTATATAAACACATTTTGATGTGCTTTTTTTTATAGTCCACACGCGTAAAAAGCACCATAGTTTATAAATGTAACACCAAGAAACGAATTATGAGTTCCACAGCCAATTTTAATACTTTGTACTTATTTAATACATACTTGTTACTGCATACAATATAAACAAAAATAATACCGCAAAACATTGGAATCAGGAAATCTGGAAGGGGTCAAACTACTTTCCATTACACTGTATCCTTTGGTAAACAGGTTCAAATCCTGTTTTTATGTTTCCTGTCAAAGCATATGCTGACAGCTTGTTTTTCAAGTTTCCTAATTTAAATACAAAGTCTTTATCTGAATTCAAGTGAGACTTGTTGCTCTTGTTTAATAGCACTTTGTTGAACAGTATGATAAATCTGTGTGTCCATGTGTGTCTAGGGCTCTATTAAAGACCAACTGAAGGCGTACGGAGCACTGACTGAAAAAGTCACCCGCAGATACACCCGACAGATCCTACAGGGAGTCCACTATTTGCACAGCAACATGATCGTACACAGAGACATCAAAGGTAAATCGCAGTAAATCACCATCGGCTATGAACAGTAGGCTTTTGCTTTGCAATGTAAATCTAAAGGATACTGTCACTTACACCGCACCACCTGAAATACATCTCTTGTTACTGAATAGAGTTGTGTTCGTACTTCCTTTAGGTATTTCCATAAATAGCAAGAGGAAAAGGTTTTGCATTCCTTCAGACTTTAGCGCTGAACTCTGACCAAAATTAACAACCTGTCTATTAGGTATTTCTTTTAAGCATCAACATTAAATGCATCCTCTAAATCATTTTTACTTACCAGACAGTGTCTGCATTGCTTCTACTAGACATTGAGATTCTTTAGTCTCTCCATTTATTAAAGAAGGCATGAGTGGTCCCAAAAACACTTAAAAATGTATGAATGTCATTGCTCTACATAACATAAATAAAAATTACAAACCAAGTCACATTTAATTGTTTAAAGACTTGTGGCACAAACACTTTTTAAGCAGAACGTTTCTCAAGAGTTTTTGATCACTGTAAAAATTGTCCTGTTATATTTACAATAAAAACATGGCAGCTGTGGTTACCATGAAATTCTCTGTAAAAAATGCAGTGGCAATGTATCAGGTATTAAGGAATGACATAAGGTGACTGTATGTTTTACAACATATGACCGTATACTTAATTAAGCAATGTTATATTACCATAGTACAGGTGGTAAAATAGAAAACCACATGACGAACAAACGGAAAATGTAACACAAAACACTTTAATATACTTTTATAACAAATAAGAAGAAACAAAACTGCAGGGACTTCCGTGAATGTCCTTTTACTGTTTTTCTTTTTAAAAATATGATACAGTTTTTAACTTGCAAGAACCATAAATTTGACTTAAATTACATATAATGCGTTGTTAAACCATTTATAGTTTTTCACTGTATATGTTAAGGTAACGTACAGTAGTTAACAGTTTTTTACTGTAGAATTTTTTACAGTATTATCTAAACTTGCAATAATTTTTACAGTGATGAATGTTAAGGGATGTAACGATACACTCGCATCACGATTTGTTGCAAACTACTATCGTGATATTTTATTGTAAAATGTTTTATTATTACTTTATTATTTTTAAAATATTATATTACATATTAAATATCCCATATTTCATTATTATACATTGCATTCAACATTATATAATGTAGTAATGCCATTGTAAGCTTGAGTATATTATGACAAAATTTACATTTCTGGGTGAATTATACCTTATAAATACAGTAAACTGAACCTTGATATGATTTGTGACATCAGATTTTATTTGTTTACATCAACGATCCATATCACATTTTTATATTGCGATATCTCCATATAACCATGTATCGTTACATCCCTAATGATTATAGATAATGTAGTGTTCAAAATGACAAATTATGAAACATTGGTGGAACATGCTCATACTTAGTGATTAAAGAAATTGTAAAAATGTTTCAGAAATGTTCAGGTAATGCTCCTGCAACATTTGTTTGGTACTCTGTCTTTCCCATAACAAACCGAAGATCCTCTATTGGAAATATCCACAAGAAGTGTGAGCCGCAAAGGAAGGACTCTCTGTCTTTCCTCTCATATTTTTTCTTAATTTTCCATTCACAATACGGAGAGACTACCAGGGTGTGGAAATCTTGTGGCTGGCGGGAATTAGTCACTACTCAAACAAGCACAAATCTCACAGGCAACACAGCTAAAGCAACGGAAAATCACTCCGACTAGAAGCGTGGGAAGAAAAGCTGTGTGTCAAACTTCAAACGCCATCAGCCATAGGCAGCTTATAATTTTTTGCAGTTGTCATCATTGGTCATATAGACATCTCGGCCGGTGTAACTCTATCTACATGTGTTTCCTCACAGGCGCAAACATTCTGAGGGACTCCTCTGGAAATGTGAAGCTGGGAGATTTTGGGGCTAGCAAACGCATCCAGACCATCTGCATGTCCGGGACTGGAATCAAAACGGTCACCGGCACCCCCTACTGGATGAGCCCAGAGGTCATTAATGGAGAAGGATATGGACGCAAAGCAGATATTTGGTGAGAGCTGATGCACTTTGCTGTCACTAGCATAAAACGTGTGAATAAAACACCATTTCCAGCCCATGTGTTCAAAAGAACAAATCCTTCACTTCCTCGTAAAATTAGCACAGCGTATCAGAAAGAAAATAATTAGGTCCCCTGTATGAGTTTGTCTCATATTTATATCACAAGCAATATCAATATCAGCAATGTCACACATGTAGCGAATGCAATATCACGTGTGCTGTTTTTGTCCTGAATAGCGAATGTGATATTAATTTTATACAACAGTTCAATTAATAAGAAGTTAATATATATTTGGTTATAATTTATACACAATATTGTCTGCTTTTACACAATTTTGCCAATGAAAATATTGCATGTAAAGCCAGAGCAGAACCATTGTGCATCTCGTTTCTAAATGAATCCGCGTTTTGTGCAAATCAGTCGGGTGAATGAATGATTCAATGGCTCATTCATAAAGAGAGCTATTAACTTGGTTCCTGAATGAATCTGCCGATTGAACAAATCAAATGAATGAATGACTCAAAAACATACTCTTTTTAGACATTTCCCTCCACCTACTGGCAGTTTTAGTTTCTTATATAGAATATCATCAGAATTTCATTAAACAAACAAAAAAATTCCATATTAATAAAAACCCATTAAAGGTATAGTTCACAATTCCAAAAATGACAATTCTATCATCATTTACGCACCCTCAGGGCCGTTGAAACCTAAAAGTTTATGTGTAACTTTCTAAGTTGAATTAAATATTTCTTTCTAAAGCTTTTCTAATGTATATTTGATGCTTTTCTCATTTAACACAATAATGACTTTATTAATTATCGTTTGGGGTAATTTCTCAGCCAAATTTGATGTGGAATTCATTTGTAATTAATTAGATTAAAAATTTTAATTGCTTGACAGTCCTAAAAATAATAAAAGTTGCTGCAATCAGGAAGGCCTGTGACTTTTTTTCCTACATTAGGGCCAGATTTTCATAAAAGCTTGCGCTAACCCTCTTTTTGCATTAAAAAAACTACTGTCAGGATTTACTAAAGACATGCAGTGAAAAAATTGTGATGAAAAGGAGTGGACAATTATTTTTGTGGCTGACTTTATTGCATATACAGTAATCAGTGCTTTTATGGGATTGCAGTCTTGTGCTAATTTGCACTGTTTAGTAAATCTGGCACTAAATGTCTTGCACCTCACAGCACGCACATGAAACGCAACAAATGCTTTCATGTCCAATTACGTGATGTGCTGAAGCACATTCACACATTTTTTTGTTGTGTATTCAGGAGTTTATTTGGTAAATATGTTTCAATTGTAGTTTATGCGCATGTTAACTTATCGAATTTTATTTGCCTCAGTTGTGCGTAGTTTAAATTTTAATGTGTATCTTGGCATTTCCATCCTAAAATTTGCATAAAAATACTTGAATGGAAACATAGCTTTTGTTAGCCAACAGTCCTTTACATCTCTCTCTCTCCTCAGGAGCGTTGCCTGCACGGTTGTAGAGATGCTAACTCAGAAGCCCCCATGGGCTGAATATGAAGCAATGGCAGCCATTTTCAAGATTGCAACCCAGCCGACCAAGCCAAACCTGCCTGAGGGTGTGTCCGACTCATGCAGGGACTTCCTGCGGCAGATCTTTGTGGAAGAGAAATGGCGGCCCACTGCAGAGGGGCTTCTCAGTCACCCCTTTGTCCAGGGCAGCTTTTGATCCTACAGATCTCGGATCTACCTGGAATCCCAAAGGAAAACCACACACCTGCCCGCGAACAATCACCACTCTGCCTTCCAGGGTCTGGAGATACCCACCAACCAGCCAACTAAGAACAAACTTGACTATAAAGAGAGAATGTGTATTTCAGACCTCCTCAATGCAGCTCAAAAAATATCATGTGAAGAGGGAAACTGTGGACGGAAAAAACGAATAGCACTTCCCGTATTATTAATCAGAATTATGCATAGCTCTGTCCCAAATTATGCACTTGTGCCCTTTTGCTGAATGGACCCTTTTCACATTTGTGGGGTTTTTAGAAGCGGAAGTTGATGGATAAACAGTTGGATAAACTTCTTTAGTTGGGAACGGGGGATGATAGCAAATATAATATTTGTATTCCAGTTTCCTCCAATAGCAAAAGAGCAAATCCAAAAGGGTGTTTCCATGACTTTCCAGAAGAGGGAAAAAATATCGAGATTGATTTTGTTGGTCAGAAAAGAGAATGATGTCAAAATTGCAGTCACTCCCTCAGCCAGGGTATTAGAGACACCCACACAACAGTGTTAATTCTTAACAGTTTTTGTAATTTACAACCAAGGTAATATAACGCAAAGTTTGCTGTTAAAAATGAAAATATGAAATACTAGATTTGCGATATTGATAACTGGAAGCACATCGTCGTTCACTGCACAATATTACCCAACATCCCTTGCGACATCAATACTTTTATCAATGTTTAAAGGACGGTGAGAGCTCAGATCCATTAATTTATTCAAAAATGAATAAATTAATTGAAGAAATTTAATTTAATGAAGAAAAAGTTTCATTGAAAGAATTCAGTTCGAAGAAACAAGACAAAAACGTTGTAGTTTGGCATACTATTTCATTGATTGATTAATAATTATTAATAATAAATATTTTAACTAAATATTCCGTTTTCAAAACGTCAAGTTATATGACTCCCCAAAACCTTAACAATATTTCTGATTTAATTATTTATATTTTCAAAAAAAATTACTTTGTGGTTGATTCTGATTCTGATTCTGATTCTGAAAAAAAATCAATCACAAATAATGATGGATTTGAGGTGCAAGAAAAATACATTATTTTTTACTTGGTTACACCACATTACATTTTTATAATCATTACATTTCTTGAATATGATTATAAAAGGTTTTTTTAAACCATATTTACCACATTACTCTTATTTGTCATTGACCCCGGTGGTGACTGGAACAGTCGCGTAATTGGGAGTGAAAATACGATTGGTGTTTAAAAATCCATTAGCGCAGCCATCATGTTCTAGCTGTAGTGAGGGAAATAACCAACCAACGCATTCATAGAAAGGATTTTATTCCCGCTTAAACTGTGTAGATGAAGTATAGCTACATCAGCCAGGACTTTTTCTAGACACGTACTGGATAACATCCTTATTAAACCTGCCAAAAAAAAAAATTCAAGTTCAAGACTCACTGAAACCCAGTCGAACTTGGGCAAATTTAGTGAGAGCTAGTCACAATTAGCAAAGCTTGTTGACTATTTAAAACGTTATCATCCTACGTGATGACAAATAGGCTTTCCAACTAATGCAAATCCATTTTTACATAATAAACACAGCAATTCCAAATGTATCCTAATAATACATTTACTGTCCTGCGACAGAGCAATAACCAGGTGGTCACCCTACCCCGTGCCATTTGGGACAGAGCCTGTGTTTAGGGATCGAACCAGCTTTGCTAGGATGCTACAATGCAGCCAAAGTGCCAACACTTAATTAACTGGCACAGATTGGCACATAATGTGTCACTGGTCAAAAATACTGATTACAGTAGCATAGTTTACATGCATTACTGCCGGTTAACTTTATCGAATCCCCTGATGCACTTGAAACCAGCCCAAGCACTCTGATGCGTTACTACAGAGGTCGCTGAACAAATCACATAGGGCCTGAATTTGGCACAAATGTATTAGATTGTCATTTTAAGGTGGTCTTTTGTATAGCAGAATTCATTCGGTCATAAAAGAGAGTTGATTTTGATTATGGCTCATGTACCTCTGTATCCCTGGGTCCAATCCTGAGTGTCATTGAAAGTGCATAGAAAAGACCTCATGGAGGAAATATGATGATTAATGTACTGTACAATACTCGTTGGAGTAATTTTTGTTAAGATTACCGTGTTTGATGGTTAGAATCTAACCAAATAAGAGTGACACAGAATAAGACGTATGCAACCACCAAAGTGGTACAGTATGAGACTGAGAAATGTCACTTTGTCATGTCTTTTCAGCTAATGAAGACTGTATAAACACGTCTTTTTTTTTATATTATGTAAAGTTTTACTTAAAGCACTCTATACCCAGAGGTAATCACTGTAAATACATTCCCATTGCACTCTTGGACCCATGCATAGAGCACATAGGATAATCAGCTGAGATTTAACAAATATTTTTATACACTTTTTTTTTTTTTTTTCGGAAGGATGATACCGAACTTTTTGTATTATTATAAAACTTACCCTAAAGTGTCAAAGCAATATTTAGAGAAGACTACTAAGGCTGGTGTGTTAGCGTTCTTGTACTGTTCGCTCAGTCAAATACAACCAAAGAGCAATAAGCTTGAATTATGAATTTGGATGCTTCATAACTGTTAAGTATTGCTGAAACAGTTGCTGTCTTAATTTGTAACATATAACGGTGAGTTGTTTTCTTTTGTGCGAATCAAACATGCAAACTTTTTTGTTATCATCATTATATCATGAATATGGACACAATGTAACAAAAATGTTAAATGTACATTGTTTTAAATGGCATATTATTTTGATTTTGTCCAAATGCAATTGTTAAACTTTAAACACTTGATACTATGATTGCTGTTTTTGTTTTGAACTCGAGAAATACACCAGCAGCAATTCTTGTTGCAAATAGTGCCTTCTCTGATGCCCTTATTCTGAGAGGTCAGTCGTTTTAAAAACATTTAACGGTGGAATGTTTTCTGATGTCCTTCAGATGGTTTCAGTATCACTCGGTGATGCTGACAAAGACACTTTGATGCTGAAGATCTTTTACTGAAGATGATTGTATTGTAAATATACTGTACCGAGCTGTCATAATGTTTCATTATATTCAAAATACATTAGTCACAGTATACTATGATTGTGGAGAGGTCTGGGTTTCAGATGATCTCAGCTGAGAGTGAACCAGACCACACTGGTTTTTGAGGGGCTAAGAATGGAGAATTCTGTGCTGCCTTGATGAAAAAGCCTGAAAACATTTATCAGTGATTTTGTACATTTGAATAAATAAATTTATTGTCTATAACTAGCTTCTGTGCCATATTATGTCATTTTTTATTTGGGTTTTAACTTTGAAACATGTAAATGTTTTTTTTTCCAGTGGCAAAAATATAAAACTCTACAATAAGGTCCTATTTGTTAAAGTTGCAATAGAAATGCCTGCTAGCATTGAAATTATACGATCCAGCTCTCCTCAAAAACACAAACACCAGAAGTCAGGTTACATCATATGTCATTTAATTCTTCATACGCTTTAAATAAATAAATTTAAAGTACATATCTGAAATGTAAATATATATTTTTTATCGCCTTAAGTATAAAATATAAGTGACATTTAGTTTGAAGACTGACAAACTTTTTTATATATTATTTATGTATTATTTATTATATATATTTATATTTTATATATACGAGTAGTCCTAAATCGTGCAGACATTCGTGTTCACATTCAAGTGTGGCTTACTTAAGTGTCCAAAGACGTTTGTTATGACACAGTAATTTTGGAAAAAGAGCACGTGTGCTTTAAGACTGCATGTTTGGTAACCTCGCGAGCATGTTACTAAACGTGCCCGTCACTCTTTCTTTGCTGGACTGCGTGTTCAACGTAAACACGAGCGCTTCTTTACACTATTAAAGACCGTTTGCCAGGATGTCCGCTTCTCGTACGGTCATATGTCTGCTGAGAAACGACCTGCGTCTGCATGATAACGAGGTAAATATCATTATTGTAATCTATATTGGAGAATCCTTCAGTCTCTTGTCTCGCGCGCCTGTATCCGTGTGCATAGACTCGTCCTGCTCGATACTATATGATGTCTTGCTCGAGTTTTAACAAGTCACAATGAGTCTCTATGTCATTTTTACTGTTTATACATAAAACTGAACTCTTGAGAATAAGAAATGGAGTTCGTTTCATCTATTTGAGTTGCGAAACATCATGCCCATGTGAAGCGAAATCTGGGCGCTCATTGGGTAGTTTGTCGGCAATCGTCACAAGTGACGTGGTCACGTGCTAGCATTTCAACGGTGAACTAAATAAATGAATATAAATAATTATTGACTAAATATGCTTAATTTATATATGTGTATAATAAATGACTCGATGGAAATAAAATATATATATTTTTTTAATGTAGCCATATTATTTATCCTTAAAATTCTAATATGCAGATTTGGTTCTCAACTATTATCATCTCTCTCGCTCTCGCGCTGCATATAAAAAATAAAAATAAATATAATAAATTATTACAAAAATAAGTAGGACAGCATTAATACAAAGTAGGGCTACATTTAAAACAACATTTAGAACAACCATTGAGCCATTTTTTATATACATATATAATTACATGTATATTTATGTGTTTATATAATGTTTATAAGTTTAGTCCTCTATAGAAGGGTGCTAGCATGTGACCTTGTGATGATTACTGACCAACTACCAATATATATGTATATATATATATATACTCATTAAACATGCTATCTTTTGAATTAGTAAACTAATTTTTGGTCAATGAACTACACTGTGCAAATGAACAGTGATTTTATGAACTATGCTGCTTGCTTTGACATGTTAAGCTTTGATGGACCTATTAAAAAAACATGGCAAACAGGTTTTACTCCATTCATCCAGGTGTTTCACTGGGCTCAGAGGAATGCCGAGCACATAATCCCACTCTACTGCTTTGACCCGCGTCATTACCAGGGCACCCATAACTTCAACTTCCCTAAGACTGGTCCGTTTCGTTTACATTTCCTCCTGGACAGTGTGAAAGACCTGAGGGCAACACTGAAGAAACGGGGAAGGTGGGAATTTTCCATCACACACAGAATGTACATTCCGTAAACATACTGATGTTATATGATTAATGTATGTGTGTATGCCTTTGTGCAGCACTCTATTGGTCAGACAAGGAAAGCCGGAGGATGTTGTTGGTGATTTGATCAAGCAGTTGAATTCAGTCACAGCTGTGGCATTTCATGAGGAGGTACGTTTTCACAATGGTCACATATATAACTGTGTCTCAATTCAGAGGTTGCATCCTCCGGAGGTCGCATTTGAAGGCTGCATACGTCTTTGAGGTGGTCTCATTTAAGAAAAGTAACCGTTAGATTGCAAATTTAGAAAGAATGTACAGTATTTTACACCTCAAGATGAATAACAGTCAATTTTATTATGATTACTTTTCTTAAAAAAGACATCCTTGATGACGTATACAGCCTTCAAATGTGACCTCCAGAGGACATAACCTCCGAAATGAGACATATTGCTGAAAGCTGTGAATGTAGAAGTTCAGTATTTGCAGTCTTTCTGTCAATTTCCTAAAGGTGGCGTTAGAGGAAAAGACTGTGGAGAAGAAGCTGAAAGACATCTGCTGCCAAAACAAAGTCAAAGTTCAGACTTTCTGGGGGTCTACACTTTACCACAGAGATGATCTGCCATTCAGTAACATTGGAGGGTAGGACACGTGTTGCACTGTTATTTTATTATTATTTGTATATTATTATAGAGCTTATTAATATTTTGAATGAGCTTTTCTTGTTTGCTTTTGACATTTTTATTTATTTATTTTCATATTTCTGTTTTCCCTTTTTTCATTTCATTTCCGTTTTATTATTTTTAATATTTCAATTTAAACTTATTTTTTTTCAGTTAGTGGCTAAGGCAACAGTTGTCATTTTTGTTTTAGTTTTTTAAGTTTTTCAATGAATATTTATGTTTTATTTCAGGTTTTATTTCTGCTATTTCAATTACGAAAATGATTTTTTTATAAAAAAATACACTTGAGTTGAAGACAGTTAATGATTATGTTACAAAATTTTAAAAGTATAATGAAGCTGTTAGAGTCTGTTTGTGCCTCCCTACATGATAATTTTCCTTTCAAATAATTAAATTCTGCTTTTTAAAAAAAAAAAATCTTAATATAAATATTAGATCTTCCCTATACTGTACTTTCAACGATTTTTCCAAACAGGAAATTGATTGCAACAGTGTGTAAGTAAACGTTATGTAAGAATGCAAAACACACAATATCAATAATTTTCTAATTTTTTTTTTAAATAGAATTTATAACATTTTAAAAATATTTATTTAAAACATTATTTTATAATAATCGCTTATCAAAAAAAAGATTTATTGTTTGTTATTGTTTTTTAAACTACACTTTTCTTGTCATTAAAATAGATTTTGGTGCTGACATATAATAAAAAATAAAATAAAATGGATTGTTAGCGATGTTGGCAACTTTAACAACTCATTCAGGAACTTCATCCTGGCAAAGCTTCGTAAAACAAATTAAACTTTCCTAAGAAACTTCACAGAAATGTACTGGGAACTATTTTGCAATTCCACTTTTACTGTAACTTCCTTTTTTAGGACCTGAGTAGTAATTCCAGCATTGTTTTCAGTGCTTGTGAGCTCAGCAATTTAAATGCGTGACTTAATTTCCTGTTAATTTCCACTGTCTTTGAAAGGTTACCTGACGTTTACACTCAGTTCAGAAAGGTGGTTGAGGGACAGGGCAGAGTGCGACCTGTCCTTTCCACCCCGGAACAGGTTAAATCTCTTCCCCTTGGACTGGAGGAGGGTCCTATACCTACATTTGAGGGCCTGGGACAGACGGGTAACTTGATTTACTTAACTGTACTGGAATATGTGTAAACCTGGTAACTGTAACCCTCCATTTCGGGTTCATCAAATGGAATGATTTCATGTAAATGTAGCTACTGAATTTAACCGGTTAAATCATATTCAGAGTAAACTGCACCAATATCTCTATATATCCCTCAGAGGGATATTTGGAGGGTAAAAACTATTCATGTTAACCACAAAGAACAATCATGATCTATTTCCTATCTGTGGTTTCAGAGCCAGTGATGGACTGCCGCTCGGCCTTCCCATGCCGCGGTGGAGAGACCGAGGCTCTTGCTAGGCTGAAACATTACTTCTGGGATACAGTGAGGCGTGCTTTTCCTTTTTCCTAAAAATAACTCAGTCAATGAGTGAGGGTTATTTAATATTCTTGTTTTATCACAGAATGCTGTTGCGACTTACAAGGAGACTCGGAATGGCTTGATCGGAGTGGACTATTCCACAAAGTTTTCTCCTTGGTGAGTTTTCAAAATGATGTTTTTTATAATGCAAAAGCAAAGCAGATAAGACTCATACTGACCCTCCTTCACTACTTCAGGCTTGCGTTGGGCTGCATATCACCCAGATACATCTATGAGCAGATAAAGAAGTATGAGGCCGAGCGAACCGCCAACCAAAGCACATACTGGTGAGGAATGTGGACTGGAATATGTTTTCAAATAAGATAAACTCATTTCAGGCTTTTATCTGCAAGAATACAAAATTTCTCTTCGCCAGGGTGATATTTGAACTTCTGTGGAGAGATTACTTCAAGTTCGTGGGTTTAAAATATGGAAACAGACTATTTCATATGAATGGTAAGTCTGGATTTGTTTGTGTTCTGTTGATCTATTTTGGTTTTAGTTTCAGGATAATAATTTCACTTCATTTTTAATGTCAGTTTTTAAGATTTTTTTAATGTGTTTGAAATAAATGTATTATGCTCACCAAGGCTGCATTTATTTGATCAAAAATACAATAAAAACAGTAATATTATTCATTTAAAATGACTACTGAAATTGTAATTTATTTCTGTGATGCAAAGCTGAGTTTTCAGCATCAGTCTTCAGTGTCACATGATCCTTCAGAAATCATTCTAATATGCTGAATAGCTGCTCAAGAAACATTTCTTATTACTATCAATTTTAAAAACCGTTGTGCTGCTTATTTTTGTGGAACTGTTATAACTTTTATCCAGGATTCTTTGATGAATAGAAAAAAAGCAACCTTTTTTTAAAATTATAAATGTCTCTACTTTTTCTTTTTCTCAATTTAATGCATTCTTGCCGAAGAAAAAGTATGCAGATTTAATTTTTAGCAATTAAACAATGCCTTACTGACCTCAAACCTTTGAATGATCCTGTATTTGGAGGACAAAACGGTCAATTCTCAAAATGTTCTGTCAAAATTTTTCATTTATTTAAACTTTAACTGACATTAAGCTAAGGAAGCTTCCACCAGATCTTGAATAACAGATTTATAGCGCTCAATTACATTCTTATTTCTAATAATCCAATTAAATGGATGTTTAAATGATTAATATGATAATTTCTTCCCTCGTGAACTGAAGGTCTCCAAGACAAGCATGTGCCCTGGAAGACAGATATGACATTGTTCAATGCATGGAAAGGTAATGTGTCCCTCAGAGAATTTGCTATTCTTCTCCTCTAATTCTTAATTTTGTACTTAATTTCCAAAGTCAACTGAAGAATACTCGTCAATTGATTTTCTATGAATTAATAGCAAAATATCTTTCACATGTTTTCCAGAGGGTAGAACTGGGGTCCCGTTTGTAGATGCGAACATGAGGGAGCTTGCACTGACAGGATTCATGTCCAACAGAGGACGTCAAAATGTGGCCAGCTTTCTGACCAAAGACTTGGGCTTAGACTGGAGACTGGGTGCTGAGTGGTTTGAATACCTGCTGGTGAGAAACATTTGCTACAGTATATTTTATGGAGTTGGTTGATGCTTTCTGCTCTTTGAAGTGAAAAAAAAATGAAATGAAATGCTGTGCCCTGATTTGTGCTCTGAATTTCACCCATCCAAGTGCACACACACAGCAGCGGGTATTGAACACACACACACACTGTGGGCACACACCTGGAGCAGTGGGCAGCCATTTTTGCTGCGGCGCCTGGGGAGTGATTGGGGGTTAGGTACCTTGCTCAAGGTTGTTTGTAATGAGAATGGAAGATAGTGCTGTTCATTCCCTCCCCCCACCTACATTTCCTGCCAGTAACCGTAACCTTTGGGTTACAAGTCCCGCTCTCTAAAAATTAGGCCACAACTGCTGCAGATTGATGTGCTATTATCTTTCATTGTCGTCAGGTGGACCATGACGTCTGCAGCAACTATGGAAATTGGCTCTATAGTGCCGGAATAGGAAATGACCCACGAGAAAACAGGAAGTTTAATATGGTCAAACAAGGACTGGACTATGACAATAGTGTAAGTAGTAGTTTTTACAGGTCTATTACAGTAATAGCACATAAAACCAAAAAACACTTGCATACATTTTGTTAGTAGCCTACATCTAAGCAAAAAGTTAAAGAGACTTGTTGTCTATTTCTTAGGGTAGGTTTATTTTTAAAGGTTTATTATTCATTTTTTTTAAAACAGCCTTATGCTTTTTTACCAAGGAGAAAATATAAAGTTCACTGTACACGTGTATTGAACTTTTGTGATAAAAAAGTTCTCCATACTATAGGGGTAGGTTGTCACAATGGAACATTATTTATACAGTAAAATAATTATAAAACAAATGAAGGAGAACCAAAGTCGGAAAGGGAAACTAAACTCAAAATAATAATTAGTTACAATTAACACTTTAGTAAAAATTAATAGCCTTTAGTAAAAACAAAAAAAATTCATTACATTAAAATCAATTTTAAAAACAAAACAAGGTTACACTTTATTTTAAGGTATCCTTGTTACAGTGTAATTATGCATAATTTATAGTTATTACTATAATAACTACATGTAACAAGGACAATAAAATAAGTAAAGTGTTACCTAAAATAAAATAAAAAAATCTAAAAAAATAATACTTTAACTACAAGTGCTCAAGGACATTTTATCTAAAATCAGCAAATGTTATGAATGTTAAAATGATTAAAATGATCATTTAAAAAATAATCAGCAGCTGCCTTTAAGGCCTAAACTTATGTGAATCATATTTGTAAAGCTTGGAAAACAATTAACAGCCTTTAGTGCATATATATATATATATATATATATATATATATATATATATATATATATATATATACTGCCGTTTGGGATCGGTAAGAAGTTTAATATTCAATGATCAATCACTTTTATGGCCTAAACTGATGTGAATCATATTTGTCAATGCACTTCCTGGTATTTTCCACTTTTAAATGCTTTTCATCATCACTTAAGTAAGCAGGTTCTGCTATAAATGTCAGCGTAAATATAGGAAGAGGAAGTTACACATACGTCTGATGTGTCCAAGAGTTTAATGCAGGATAATAAAGCATTCTTCTGCACAAAATTTACACTAAATATTTTGTCTGTGAAGGGGGACTATGTCCGACAGTGGGTTCCAGAGCTTGGAGGTATTAAAGGTGGGGACGTGCACACGCCCTGGACGCTCAGCAACTCAGCACTTTCACATGCCAAGGTTTCGCTCAACGACACATACCCCTCCCCCATCGTCATAGCGCCCGAGTGGAGCCGTCATGCCAACAACAAATCAGTAAGATTAGTAACAACTGATTGTTATTGACTAATAGGGACAAATGCAAAAAAATAACACCCTATAATTGTGGTTTCTTTTTTAGTCTGGTCCATCATCAGCAAAAGGGAAGAGGGGCTCATCTTACACACCAAGACAACACAAAGACAGGGGCATTGACTTCTACTTCTCCAAGAAAAAGAGTTTCTGAGGACGAGATGTAGTGGATTACTGGTTTTTCTTGAGCTGCATCACAAATAATACGACAGCTGGTCACAAGGTTACAGAGTGGAATGAGGAACGGGAAATGAAAAAAAAAAAAAAAAACCTCTTCCGAATCGTTTTCACACGCAGATACAGAAACTGCTGCTCATATTCTGAGGACATTCTTAATTCTCATGTGTTTGTATATATTGTATTTAATACAATATTGTATTTTTGGTTGTTTACATAAATCCCTGCGAATCCTGGTTTAGTCAAGGATGATGAAAAGTTTTTTTCAGGTTATACCTAAAAATGGTAGTTTTGCCTTCCTCCAATGAAACAGTGATATAAATTATAGACAAACTGTCAAAAAGTTTTAATAAAGTGCACATTCAGAATATTTTCTTCATTTATTCAGAAATGGGAAGTGAGAAGTGCAAAATGTTTCGGTTTGGTTTTGAAAAGCGAGGGAAAAGGCTGTAAGACAGCTGTGAACTATGATTACTAGTCAGAGTACTAAGTAAAAAGTACTACAATATGTTTCTTGTATCTATTCTTACAAATATTCTTTTTTAGGCATGAATATCAAGGACTTCTTTTTTTTTTTTATCAAGGGTTACTTCATTGAACCTGTACAAAATTTGCACTTTCACAAAATATGTAATATTCTAAAGGGGTCATCTATGTTTTATGGGTTGGTTTCTTGTCACATGACAACAAAATTGCATGTTGGTTAAACCATTGGACAAAAATATTAATATTTTAAAACAAAATTGCTTCCCTTTATTTTTGTAAAAGAACTACACCTCTTTTTTTTCTTTTTTCAAGAATTCACTATTCATGTTTTTAGTTTTTTGCTCCAAAGACACCACAATAACTTGATATAATTGTCTATGTTTGAAGCACTCTCTGTGTTCAGTTTACTGTTAGTGTTGTCTAAATTATAATTTAAACAACATTAACTATAAATGTTCCAAACATACATTCGATACATTGAACGAAAACGTTCCTACAAAAGAGACCAAGAGCTTTTTCCTCCAAAGTCGACACGAGCGTAAAAGTTTCGGAAATTGTCCATATTTGGTGTTGAGCTCTCTGCGCTTGTAAGCAGGCCTGAGATCAGTGTATGACTAATCTCTGTGACGCACGAGATTCAGACAGCCGGTCCTGAATCAGCCGATCCTCCCTCTTTTACATAAACTCCGCGAGCTATGAGTCAATTGGCTGGACGCTTATTTCGTCATTTCTCTGACGTTTTTTTTTTTGCGAACATTTCCTCATCTTCACTCGACTTTAACAACATATGTAGTTGTCCAGTGTTCTGTACTGCGTAGGACAGCACTGTTCGTAAGTTTTGGTTTTCTTCAGGAAATGACACTTTTAAATATTTAGCTTTTTTAATCACTTTCTCTTCTCTAGTTAAACGTGGAATACCAGCTGAGATTTTGCCCATAACTATGGCATCAAAGTCAAGTATAGACCATGAGGCGATTCCAGTGACAGCTTTAAACTGCAGTTTCCGAAAGAAACTGGGACTTTACCTGAATCCACAAAACACAGTAGCAGCAGACTGGAGGACAGTCGCCGAAATGATGGACTTTAACTACCTGGAGATCAAAAATTTCGAGAAAAGGGACTATCCCTTTGAGAAGGTTTTAACGGAGTGGGAAACTCGTCCAGAGGCCACAGTAGCAAATTTACTGTCGATTTTAGAAAAAGCTGAAAGGAAAGATATTATATCAGACCTCAAAGAGATTATAGGTATGTCATCCACATTTTATTTATATTTTAATATATACTTTGTGTTATAATGTAGCTTGCTATAATTATATACATTTATAAATGCAACATATGTACTATTATTACTGTTGCTACTAATATGTTAAAATATATTATAAAAATATTGCAATGATTAAATATTTTAAATAATTAAAAGTAATTGAAGTGCTGTGTATATATATATATAGTAAAACGTATTATTGTTAATATTAGTATTGTTGTTATTATTTTACATGTCCTTGTTTATACAGTATTAACCCAGAGAAAAAAATGAACAAGAAAGTTCACGCTTTATTACAATTCTTTGATACTTAATAAAAGAAAATCTTTTTCAGAAAAGTGAGACGACATGCCCCCCCCCCCCAAACATATTGCAGTTATTTCTTATTATGTAAAATGTAAACAGACATTATTACGTCACACATTTTTAACACGTTTATGCTGAAAGACCACACTTGAGAAAAGAATGACTAATCATGACAACAAGGGGAAGTGATTATTTAAAACATGAAATGATTTTGATTACATTAGACAATATTGAAAGTCTCCAACTAATTGTATCTTGTTTGTGTTTCTGCACAGATGACGACTGCAGGAAGTATCTGGAAAGACAACTGAGGAAGCCGGTCCAGGTTCCAGTGGTGGACAGCTGCGGGCCCCGCACACAGGAGCGAAAAGGCATTACGCTGTTTGATGATCCTCAAGGTGAGTTTTTTCCTTGATCAAGTCTGAATGCACTGTGGAGTTAGTTGTGTAGCAGTTTACCAAACTAATCATTGTCTTCAACAGGATTAACACCGGAAACCTTTGATGCGTTCATCTGCTATTGTCAGAATGACTTCCAGTTTGTCCATGAGATGATCAAACAGTTGGAACAGACTGAATTCAATCTGAAGCTGTGCGTCTTTGACCGAGACGTCCTTCCTGGCACGTGTGTGTGGACCATCGCCAGTGAGCTCATAGAAAAAAGGCAAGTCTGTTTGGTTCATGTCATTAACTACTCACTTCCACACCCGTAAGACCTTCGTTCATCTTCCGAACTCAAATTAAGATATTCTTTGATGAAATCCGATGTCTCAGTGAGGCCTCTATTGCCTGCTCAGAAAGCTACTAAAAACATATTTAAAACAGGTCATGTGAGTACAGTGGTTCATCCTTAATATTATAAAGCAACGAGAATATTTTTGTGCGCCAAAAAACAAAATATTGACTTTTCAAAAATATCTAGTGATGGCCGATTTCAAAACACTGCTTTACGAATCTTTTGTTTCGAATCAGTGGTTCAGAGTCACGTGATTTCAGTAAGTGAGGCTTCATTACGTCATAAGTGATTCAAAATTTCAATAGTTCACGTGACTTTTGCCAGTTTGATTCGCGCTCCGAACCACTGATTAATCATTTATTGTTTATCAGCCATAACATAATTTTAAAAATCTTCTTATCGGTATTGTCTCGAATTTTAGTATTGGTGCATGCCTAGTTATTATTATTACATAGAATTTTTTCTCAATTGTAAATTCTTGTCTAATATCTGCTTTAAATATTTGGGCAACACTTTACAATAAGGTTAACCATGAGCAATACGTTTCTTATTGTATTTATTAATCTTCATTAACGTTAATGAAAATACAGTTGTTCATTGTTTGTTCGTGTCAGCTCACAGCGCATTAACTAATGTTAACAAGATTTTAATAATGCATTAGTAAATGTTGAAATTAACATTAACAAAGATTAATAAAAGCTGAAGACGTTCAGTTCATTATTAGTTCATGTTAACTAATGAACCTTATTGTAAAGTGTTAACAATATTTGTAACCAATTGTAATGATTGTAATTAAAACAAATGCCCCATAGGTGTAAGAGGATGGTGGTGGTCATTTCCGATGACTATCTGGACAGTGATGCCTGTGACTTTCAGACTAAGTTTGCACTCAGCCTTTGCCCAGGTACAATATCATCTTTAATATTTGAGTTGCATTACTGTTTTAATTACTTCATTAAGTGTGCTTATTATCATTATATGTTTTTTTAAGGCACTTAACATGCTTAAAAACTAAAATTTGAAACACAAGTCTGAGTTGTCGGTTTGGCATGGTCATGGTGGCAGACTCTGCAGCACCAAAACTTTCTGCATATATCATACATGCATGCATATGTACGTTTATACTTCTAATTGAGCCAAAAAACTTTAACTGAAGGATAATGCAGCAACAAAAACAGCATTGAAATGTTCTTATTTCTAAAACTGCAACCATTGCCCAACATCAGCGTCTCTTTTGTCTCTGCTGCAGGAGCTCGCTCTAAACGCCTAATCCCTGTTGTCTACAAAACCATGAAGAAGCCTTTTCCCAGCATCCTCCGTTTTCTGACTATCTGTGATTACACCAGACCCTGCACACAGGAATGGTTCTGGAAGCGGCTGGCCAAGGCACTCGCACTCCCCTGAACATTTCTATAGACACCAATAAAGGTTTACTATACAGTCATCACTAGGTAAAGCACTCTATTCTCTATGGAGGATGAAGGGAAAACACCTTCTGTGATTTCTGCTCACTTGGAGAGTTTCTCAGACTCAGTAGTGAGTCCAGCTTATGAACATTTCAAGAAAGGTACTTTTGCCCCAATCGAAAGGTTGCTCAGCTTTCCAAAGCAAATCCCAAAAATGGTTCCTCATTTAGTTTTTTTTTTGTTTTTCTTGTCTTGTGTTTCTTTTGTTCTTTGTTGTGTTTTTGCATCAGAAATCTGAATGCATAATCATTCAGCTATTCTCGATTTGCCATCACTGAACTTTCTTGTACGCTCTTAAAAATAAAGGTTCCAAAATGTAGTTTTCATAGCGATGCCACAGAAGAACCACTTTGGGTTCCTCAAAGAACCTTTCAGTGAACAGTTCTTAAAAGAACCAAGTGTGAAGAACATATTAATAATCTAATGAACCATGTTAACATCAATGCCATTTTAAGAACCTTTATTTGTTCTGCTGTTTGCCATGAACGTTATTACTCTGCATCTCTTGGTAAGTTAGCAGAGAAATGCAGATTCACTATCACAATCTTTATCTCGGTTGCGCAGTCATGGTTGGTTAACCTTGTTTTTACGTCTTGAATACCTCAGTTTTCCTCTGACGACACGTTCACCTGCACAGAGAAGATAAGGGCTTTTGATCTGACCTGGTTACTATTGTTTCAATTCAATCTTTTTTTTTGCATAGAATTAATTTCAAAAGATTTGTTTCCACGATTTAACCATTTTTATTACGAGCTTTGTATTCGTTTGTATTGTTCCTTGTGTCACACAGTTTAGACATACAGTACATTTGACATCATTGTGCAAACAGATACATATATGTGTCTGCTATGCATATTATTTGCTTTAATAGCATAAAGCTTTTATATCATTCGGAGGTCATTCATGTGTATGCAGATGCAAGTACGTCTGTGTAGATGTATATAGATCAAGTTGCCACATTTACCGCACTTCCTGTTCCGCTTCTGCTGAAGCAGAAATACATTCTTCGGAAGCTGATAAGAAAACCAAAAGGAGTAAACCTCGCAGGTTTTATGAACTTTTTGAAATGTGTCGCGTGGGTGCGAGTGGACGCATGGACACACGTCTCTCCACTGTTTTCTAAGGTTACGAGACATTGTTAAGGCAATAAATTAAAATTATAATTTTTTTTTGCCATTTTCCCATGTCTCAGGGTGAACTTCTAACATGGAATTCATTAAAAAAATTTTGAGAATGTTGTTGAGACTGAGCCTCATTTTATAGGATTTTCCTGTCCTCAATTTCACTTTCCTTTCTTTGTAAAATGCCTTGAACTAAAGTCAGTTACTTAGTGACGTCATTCTCCAGGAAGTCACAAGAATTAGCATGAATTATTTGGTTTGTTTCACTTTAACATTCCATCCAATATTCTAAAATGAATTTACAGAAATTATTGTTTACTAAATGTTGGTTGGTTTGGTTTGAAATAAATCTGAATTATCTTCAGGTTGACACCCTCAAGCTTCTCTCAACTTTAACGCTTTAATTCCATCCTGTTAGACATTCGTTTTATCACTATAAATAATCAAGCTATATTTAAAAAAAAAAAAGAAAAATTATTAAATTCTTAACTTATTTCTGGAAGTCTTCTACCTTTTCATATGAATGCTTTTTGAGGAATGGCCTGTGTAATTTTCTGTTTATTCCACGAGATGGCGGTATAATAAACAGTAAAAAAATGGCCATTTTAAAATTAAAAGTTTAATGGAACTATGGATGATTTTTCACAAATTATTGCTATGATTGACCCGAAAGTGCTGAACTAGGTTTTAGAGGTTATGCTTCTTGCAGTAGGCAACTGTACTAACGTTTTAAGCTCAGTTTAATGTTGTGTAAAGAACGAGACTCATAAATTATATAGACCACAATTAACTTTGCGTGATTACTCTTCTAGCTTAGCCTCATGATAATAACTCTAGTTTCCAATACATAATATATGAATCATAATTCATTTGTTGTTAAGACTGTAAACTCGTAATACTAGCACTTTTTTGTTGTTTGCAGTAATATTAGCCAGTAGTCTAACTGTTGATATTTTGCCGTGCTAGGGAGATTGCTTGCACATTGTAGTCGGTTACTGAGTCCAGATTACATTACAAAAATATAAGTTTTAAGTTAGGCTATATAGGTAATATAATCGGACTAATTTTTGAGTAGATTTCAAAATAATAATTAATGTGTTCATCAGGAGTCGATAGGATATGCGATGCTTCAATGTTGAGAAACGTAAAAGTTAAATGGCTTCAGTAAATCCAGTGAAACGCTGTTTAGCTCAGTTTTCAGTGATCGGCTCATAGTGTCTGTAATGTCACAAACCTGGAAGAGCTTCTGAACGGATATAAGCAGAGGCTTTTTTAGAAAGGAACATTTAAAAGATAAAAAAGAAGCAGTAGGGAGAATCAATGAATTATGAATAATTTACTGAAAATAATATGTAATCATATATAGGCTAATCGATAAAAAAAAGTCTGATTACGAGTATTAAAACGTAATATAATCTTATAACAAATACTTGATTTTTTGGAATCTGATTACTTAATCCAGAATACATGTTACTACCCAGCACTGTGTACCACGGTAGAAGTATATTTAAGGGAGATAATAGGTAAAGAGGGTGATTATTACACACTCAAGATGGCCGCCTACCGCGTCCGTTTGTGTGTAGGAATGTGGGCGGAGCTTACGGCGCTGGTGGCAAAGTTTGGGAATGATAGAAAGGCTATTGAAGATAATCGCGGAGAAGAGCTGGAATGCTACTGCTTCGCGAATTACAGTAACATTTACACGTTGTTTTCTGTAAGCACCCAACACTAGAGCTTGGATTCATCAGGATCTAAATAAAGATACGCAATCCTGAGACATGTCGGAGGACCTGAGCTCCCAACCCTGGTCCATCAACAAGGATGACTATGAGCTGCAGGAGGTGATCGGTGAGTGTGTGTCTTATATGATAGCCGGTGAATACATGACATTGTGAGCTAGAAATAAGTTATTTTTTTGCTTCAAACGTTGCGTGGAGGTGAGTTGTGCGTGTTGTTGTTATTGTTAAATGTACAGTAGGTTGGTGGTTCTGTAAGTATGGAGCTTAAAATGACGTATTAGAACCAGGGATTGGGTTTTTAAACTAATTAGCATATGTTATGAGCGCAGAATTTCAACTCTCAAAAAGTCTTAAGTTAGTAAAATAGGTGTCTGAAGAAGACTCATAACCTCCACTTCAGTTGTCAAGCCTGTCACGTATGCCAAGTTCAACCTCTCTTTCTCTCTCTCTCTCTCTCTCTCTCTCTCTCTCTCTCTCTCTCTCACTCTCTCTCTCAGCATTTTTAACCATTCACCACCGTACCGATATACAGATAATGATGAAGTTCAGTGGCACTCATGTGAATAGCCAATTGACATAGAGTTTGCATTGGTAGTATTTGAAGACGTGCCAAACAGCCAAAGTATTCAGCACGCGACAACGCCTCATTCTGCTGATAAGCCCGAACACGTGCAGTAACGCTCCTTCAGTAATGACACCCTTTTTATGGCCCTTTCCCTTGTTTAATATTCTCAATATATTGTAATGCACCCATTGGCTGACAGCATTGTGTAACTATAATGAAGGTACCGCCCACTTTTACGTTTGGTTAAAAACTGCTTACTTGACGGCGTTAGTTTACACATGACAGTTGAAACATTTCTAAGAGTTGGCATAGTCTGCTTAATATAGAACCGAGTCATATGTCAGACCGGTGAGAACCGTCTTTTCATTGTAGGACTCAAAAACCCAGAGAGAATGTCCAGCGCGTGCTGTCATGAACCAGTGCGCGCGCAGACCCCGTACGAACCTCTGTAACATTCCATTCATGGGTCATCACTCCACATTTACATCAGTGCTGTTTATTTATTTATAGACTAGATAGTGTTTTACAATTTTGTATCATCTTTTTATTCAGTTAGTGGAAAAATAACTCTTGTGTATAGCCTGGTGGTTTGGTCTGGGGACTGAAAGGGATGCATTGAACAAGATGTTTAACAGTAGGTTTCTCCTGAAGGACTTGTTCTGTAATAAGTACACCATATGTGGCTTAACAGTTTCCATCACCCCCTTGTCGTGTGGCCATAAAGACACTGCTATGAGCTGTAATTCTTTTTGATGACCAGCGAGTGAGTTTTACAGCCTGTCCGTATAGCTGCACTTTAAAGGTTCTCCAAATCTGCTTTCTAGGCATGATCTTCTTCCATGTGTTACTCTCTTCATTCTCTGAGCTCTTAATTGTCTGTATTGTTTTGGTTACTGGTTGATTTAATCTTGTTACGTCGCAGGGTTTTATCTTGAGATTACCTCTATGCGCAGTGACACGAGTGCTGGAAGAGTCATCTGATAGCTGATTGACTTCTTTCCTCGGCTTTAGACCCCAAAGGGTGCTTTTTGCATGTTCCATGTTTTGATAAGGTTTTACTAGTTTTCAAAGCTGTTAAGCTCTTTCCAGAGTAACTCATAATGCAATTCAAAATTAAGTTTGTTTTTTTTTAGTATTAAATTGTCCCCATCCACTAATATCGTTTAATGTTTTAAAAAATACAAAAACAATGGATTATAATATACACAACTATTAGCAAGAGTAAAATATTGATCTGTATTGATTTTTGTAATTGCTTGCCCTTTTCTGGAAACAGATGTTTTGACATTTGTCTTGTTAATGTTCATATTTAAAAAAACAATAAGTTTAAAGGCACAGTATGTAAGATTTTTGGATTAAACTATTCAAAAACCACTAGAACAATGTTTTATATTTTGTTGATTTGTGTGCTTATATTATCCCAAATGTTTCCAAGAATGTTTAAATCTAGACTAATAAGCCATTTTTAACCAGGACATGTCACGTCGCCTATAAATGACATCATACTCACATTATCCATTTTTTTTAGAAACCATGGAAACACCAAAAATGCTTTCAATTATTATGTGTTTTATTAGACAGATGAGCAACTGTTTGGATTAATCGACAGAAAACTAATCATTGTTATATAGTAGAGCTGCACGATTAATCGTAAAATCGTTCTCGATTCCAGCACCCACGTGATCTTATTTTATTAATTCCTTTTGAACCACACATTATTTATTTCTGTGTTACAAATATACAAATTATCACAGAAGTACTGAGATATCAGTTTTAAGTTAGTATATAAACACTGATGTCTATGATTGCGTTCAAAATAGAGCAAACTACCTTTTGAAAGGAACTTGGCGGGTCAAATAACGGTTGTATCAATTACATCTTATTCCACTAGGTGGTGACAAGTGACTGTTAAATTTATTTGTCATTGAATCATTCATTCAAAAGATTTGTTCAAAAATACTGATTCATTCAGTAATAAAACAAGTATTTATTAATGAGTCATTGAATTCGCTTGAAACCATTTTTTAAATAATTAATTTGAATATTTTCCATCAATTTATATTTTGTCAGAACCTCTAGTGAATTACATGTTATTTTGTCTGGTTTTATATTCAGAATCATGGTAGAATTGTAATTTCAATTTGAAACCAAAAAATCGGGATGCTCATTTTATCCAGAATCATGCAGCTCTATTATATAACTCAACTCAGTAATTCTTATTGTTCAAATCTTGTTTTCTCGATTAACCGCTAGTACCATATTTTACCATATTTAATATCGATCTGCAGTGTGCAACGAGTCTCATAGTATCTGCCGACCGCACATATTACAACATTATAACATTATAACAACATTCAACATTCAAATGTGTCTAATATGATAAAACAGCGCTGAGTTACCCCACATAAGCTTGCCCAGAAGAAGCGGAACCGGCGTATGTGGCATAATAAAAGTCCTGCTGCTCTCGAGCCATGTGACGCGCTCGTCTCTCATTAGCAATCACTCCAGCGGCCTCGTTTCGCTCCAACGGCTTTCAGCCGCACCCTGCTTCACTCTACAGTAATGTTAATAAATCTTTAATACAACCATGGATATAATTTCTGCCCGAGTCTCATCACTTTCTTTTCCACTGGCTGTGTGACAACACAAAATCAAGGCATCATCAAGCTATGCCTTTGTTTTGAATAAGTGACCTCTAGTGGACAAAAATTACATATTGTGCCTTTAATAATGAATGTTAAAAGAAAAAAATTGAAAAAAAAAATCCCTTTTTTTTAATTAAAATCATTTTGTAAAACATTTTGATTCAAGGTTACTCTGAACATTAGGTGGTATAATATGATATACTTGATAATGACCCAAATGTACAACAATTGCAAGAGGTTTTCCTTTAAACTTTCTGCGCATTAGGGCCTAGCCTGTGTCTAGTCTCTTACCTGTGTATGAGAGGCAGTGCAAGACTGGTCAAACCTGTCTTTACTGTTGCTTTTTTTTTCTACTGTGCCTCCTCTTTTGACTCATCAGCTCTTAAAGTACCCCACACCTTGAACATTTCAACTTGTGGAGGAGAAATATATCATCTGTCATGCTTTACATAGTTGCATAACTTTGATATCTCAGCTTCAGTTAAAATGTATCCTTAGTCCAACTTGTCTTTTAAAAAGTCCTCTTTTTTTCAAAGTGCACCAATATAGACTTCAAAGTTTCGGCTTTGATTTTGTAAGCTGCAGTTTTCCTAAAAGATTTAGTTATTATTATCATCCCCAAATCCCTGGAAACACTCTCTGTATGTCTCCCTGCGAGGATATGTTTTGCCCTCTAGCATGCACCTTCAGAATTGCTTCTTTGTTGTAACCTGGCATGTGACATGACATGCCAAAACAGGAGTTCATGCTAGAGGCGAGTTTGATTGTAGTCCTTCTGAAGTTCAAGTTTAAGCTTGGACATCTCAAGCTTTAGTGTCTTGTTGTAATCACACTATACTATGTTACTATTCAGCCTTTAAACTCAATCACGGGAACAAAATAATTGAAACGGCGATGTTTAATAAGGGACAAAGTCCTGTTAAGATCATTCAAGTCATTTTACTCTGCTGCCATCTTTGAAACGCCTCTTGGGCAGATATTTCAGTCATGCAAGCTCAGCTCCAATCTCTTTGAATAGGGAAACATAAAATTCTCCAAAGCTGTTCACTGAGATTACGGTTAAATTCACCAATGAGCTCTGACAACTGTCTCATAATCATGACAAAAAAACTGCATTTCTTTCAGGCTGGACCAACCAATGCGCATGTGCGGTGCGGGTCTCAGAACATTGACTGTTTCTATACCAACCGGAGCTGCAGTGATGCAATGACTTTTTCCAATTGATGATTGGCTCTTTTATTTAGAAGGCGGGATTTATTCTGCCATTGCCCTTTGCACTTTCTCCCCTAATACTATGAGAGCTCCGTCTTTGTATATCTAAAGTCTTTGTTAGCGCTTCGCAAATGTCCATTTTGTCATGTCAGTAACTATTTTGTGCACACAGCGTGGATAAGCTACAACAGGTAAACATGTCAGCTGCGTCTAGGGCTGGCTTGACAAGATCAATTTCAATTTGAATCAATCTTCTTTTTGACGAACCGATTCTTAAATCCCAAAAATCTCTCTTTTAGTCTGTTGTTTTCAGTTGGTGCATGAACAAAAATCATTGAGTGGCAGCAGCATTAGTGTTCAATTTGAGTGCTGAAAAATCACACAAAAAGCACATCTAAAATGGGAAAGAGCTGTGCGATGTGTGTACAAATAGATTCAATAAGAAATTTAAGCTATCTTTTTTCAGACTCTCGAAAGCTGGAGAAAAGAGAAGCAAATGGATTCTTAGAAACAACTGGAATCCAGCGAGCGAAACGTGAATTTGCAGTTACTGTTGTTGAATTTTGAGGTCAAATCATGATCGATGGATTTGTGGGCTCGATAAGCATAGACTAATAAAGGAGCTGGTTGCTCTTCTGTCACTTCATTGGACTCATTTTATGGTGCTAAGCATTTCTGTGTGTCTGAATCCTTGTGTAAACTGGCCAGTGGTGTTGAGCCCAGCTGGAAGCTGTAGTTGCTGACCCGAGCAGCTTTTATGAAGGCCCTGTATTCTTGTATTCTAAGTATTGCTTCAGTTGGTTTAGACTTCGAGAAATGCACTATAAAAATGAATGATTATCTGAAATAAAATAAGCACTTTGTTTTCTTCAGCCTCCTCGTAATTATTAATGGTGCTCGCTAAGCAAAGCATCTCTATTACTGTTGCTCATACTCGTGGTTAGAGATCTGAACACACCCATAACCGTAAGTGTAAATGTTCAGTGCATAAATCATCCTCCACTGTTGTTCAATGGACATGAATGATACATCAAATAGTTTGTAAGCCATCAGACCTTTTTTTTTTGGCAGATGACAAAATGGGCGCAAAAAATATAAATTCTTTCATTAATTATTTTCCTTACGTTATTCCAAACCCATAAGACCTTCGTTCATCTTCAGAACACAAATTAAGATATTTTTGACGAAATCCAAGAGTTTTCTGTCCTTCCATAGACGGCAATGCAAACACCACTTTCAAGGCCCAGAAAGGTAGTAAGAATTGTTAAAATAGTCCATGAGACTACAGTGGTTCAACCTTCATGTTGTGAAGTCACAAGAATACTTTTTGTTGGCAAAAAAAAAAAAGATTTTATTCGGCAATTTCTTCTCTTCACTGTCAGTCGCTGTTCAAATGAGCACCACGAGGCACGCGTGTGATGCTGACGCAGGAACTGGCCAATCCTGAGCCGGCGTTCTGTCATAGAACACGGAAGCTTGCACTGTGTTTACAACGTGAAAAGCGTAATGAAAGGAGTGAAGTATTTAGAGTGTCATTGAAACATTCATTCAAACCAAATTTTTCAAAATTTCTTCATGTTAATGAAACGTTTTCAAATAGACTGCAGTATTTAACATTTTGTCAGAACTTCTAGTAAAATACATGTTAATTTGTTTTGTCTGTTCAGAATCGTGGAAAAAGGTGATATATGAAACCAAAATTCAATTTTTCCAGAATTGTGCAGCTCTACTTCTAATCCATTATGGAAATTATCACTGAAAATGACGTTTGGCTTTATAATTTTATAATAAATTATTTAAAAAATATATTGTCAAAGTAACAAAGTGCAGTAAATTCAAAAGTGCAAAAAATGTTTAGCCAGATTCAGTTATCTTAATTTTCTAAAACCAAATTGCAGTGTTATGACATATTTGTGTTTTACCATCCACTTTTAGGCTGTCAACATCTGCAGTATGTTATACAGTATGTTTCTCCTCCCGTTGCAATTCTTAGAACTTGTGAGCAGCTTTCATTTCATCGAATTGAAGCTGAAGGCACATGTTATTTCCATTAAAAGCATGACTTTTTGAATGAAGTTGGAATTAGTCAACGTTTCCTTTTGTCTTCCTGCCAATGATGGGTTTGTCTGATTTTCTTCAACCCCATTGCTATTGATGATCACAGACAAAATGTTGTTTTAACTGGATCCGATTGTATTAAACCATATAGTCCAGGAGGATTTCTCGGGTACTTCTGTTATTCCACTCTCCATTGGAAAGTTCGCCGTGTGTGAGTGTGAGTTTGGAACATGCTCAGTTAAACCATTGTGTTGGTATCTTCCCAGGGGAATTGGAGTCTTGTTATTTCACTGATCCTAACTGTTTTTTCCACCTCAGAGAGCACAGAGTCTCCTCGGATGGAGTCAGACCCGCACTCTGTTCCTCTAAGGTTCCACTGTCCTTCACTGTTCTAGACTGGAAATGTCTGATCACTGCAGTTGGACAGTCTGAGACTGTAAGGCCCTGTTTACACCTGGTATTAAGATTTTGGCGTTTTGGTCGATCGGATCACAAATGGACAAGTTTTAATCCGTCTCTTTTGTCCACTCGACCACTTCTGTAAGGATATCTTCTGTGTCTGTGGGTGGCTAAATGTATGGGCTTTTTCAGAACTTTTGATCTAATAGGTGAATTAAGCTCATGCTATTTGCATATAAACGTGACCGGAGACAACGGGAAAACATACAGTGAGAAGGAACTTTCGTTTCTGCTCTGACAACCGAGAGACCATGTTTAACGTGGTAAGTGCATGTTAGGAAAACAGACATGTTTAGAGAACATTGTGCTTGGTACATACTACATCCGCCATGTTGTCATTATCATGTGACTTACCAGCGTCAGTTGCGTTGCTTCACCTCCATTCATAAATCCTCTCTCATGGCCTAATGGGATAGTAAAGTGTCCATCGAAGGCGCACTTCAGAATCTCGCCGGAAGTACTTGGTCATCCAGAGACTTTTCGCCTTATTCTATGAATTCGGACATGCTACTTTGTTGGCGTATTGTTTGTCGCATTCTATATTGTAGGGAAGCATTCAATTTCGGACACAGCGCCAGTTTGTATGACTACCATTTTTCATCATCATAGGATGTGCTATGTTTTTATTCACTAAAAAGAACTAGTTCATACGAGTCAATTTCTTCATCAGTCAACCTACACTGCTTGCTCTGTATGTTTTTGGTTCACGTCATCTTCATCAATTGGACTGCGCATGTTATGTTGTAAACTTTGAATTCAGTTCAAATGAGTCATTTGTTTCTGGATCAGTTTACACCGGTTATGCTGTTTCATTAAATAGATTCGGTTCATCTGAGTAATTTGTTCAGGAATTGGACTATGCCGTTCATGTTTTATGTTAAAATATATTTTGCTCTCATTGCTGTTATTTCGAAATTGCAAGGTTTTGCGAAAATCACGTTCATGGTATTTTCTGCTACGCACTCCACCAATTGTCTAGTTGTACTTTCTGAAATCCAATTCACCCTCAAAGTGAATCGTACGCATTCCTGTGCATCAAGTGCTCCATCAGAGGTTTTCTGTAGTATGAAGCTCCCTAAGTGTGACATGTCTCAGTTCGGCCCAGAATAGTGTGAGGAATGCATGCCCAGGAAATGTAATAAAGGGCTCCTGATGTGAGAGAACAGGCTGGCTCAAGGTAGCACAAACCGAGAACTGTGCATGAAGGAACTAGGGTTGCAAAGGGGGGGAACTTAACCTGGGTTATTTACAATTTGGAAACTTAACAGGAATTTATGGGAATTAATTGGAAATTTTGGGAAATTTATATAAATTTCTATTTGTATGTAATATATACACATTTTGTTTGGTCATAATAACATAAAGTTGCATTATTTCTTTTTTGCATCCAATTTAATTTCTAATTTAGTAAATAAAATAAAAATATAATTTTATTGCAGAAATTATTTATTCTAATATGCTGATTTTTTCATGATTCATTGATAAATAAAAAGTTAAAAAGAAGAGCATTTATTCAAAATGGAAATCTTTTGTAACTTTTCTTTAATATAACTTTTTATCAGTTACACACATCCTTGCTGAATAAAAGTAATAAAAAAGAAAGAAAAGAAAAACTACTGACCCCAAAATTTTGAAAGGTAGTGTATGTGGTTACAAACGATTTCTATTTTAAATAAATGCTGTTCTTTAACTATTTATCAAAGAATCCTGATAAATCTATCGCAGGTTATAAAAATATTAAGCAGCCGTTTCCAACATTGATAATTAAGTATCAAATTAGCATATTTGAATGATTTCTGAAGGATCGTGTTTCATGTGACACTGAAGACTGGAGTAATGATGCTGAAAATTCAGCTTTGCATCACAGAAATAAATTATATTTTAATGTATATTAAAATAGAAAATACATTTAAAATATATTATTTTAAAATGTAATAATATTTCACAATATTACTGTTGTTTTTTTTGGATCAAATGTGCATGATAGGGAGCAATGCACAGTGCTTGCAGGCACTCTAGCCCTGCAGTAAGTAGTGTGCTGTGTGAATGTGGTTGAGGAATCAAAATTCAGCTGAATAAATCTGGTTGTTTTAACCAATATTATGTTCTCTGTTATAGGGTAACCTGCAATTTTACCAATTCCATGTTTATTCCCGTTAATTCCCGTAAATTCCCATATATTCCCGTTAATTCCCATGGAAAGTTTCCAGCCTTGAAAATTTCCAGAATTTTGCAACCCTAGAAGGAACATGTTCACACCTCTCCGAGGGACCTCAGTCTATTTCAGATGATGGTCTATTGGGTCATGCACTGCAAAGAAGTCAAATTCCAAACTTTGTCCTTTTTATGACAAATAAAGGTTCAATGTATATTTTTTTCCAAAATTTACTTTCTTAAATCAAGTGTCGTACTGCCCTTTAGACCATTTAGTTGTTCTGAATAAAATAAGTCCCTCTTCATTTGTAAGATGAGTGTGTGTGTGTGTCTAAATGAGCCTGTTTTTTGACAAGTGGCTTTGAATTCAAAATAGCTTGTTAATTCATGATACTGGAAAGTAATTGAAGGCTATTAACCTTTATCTCCTCCTAAACTCTCTCATGAGGTTAACATCCTCTCTAATGAGGGACATAAAGTACGGAGGAGGAAGAAATGAGTCACTATTCAAATTTTAATAAACCTCGGATCAGATACATTAAGTATTTTTCAGTCTCCAGGCATGTGTGGTCAGATCACAGTCTGCTCATCTAAACATTTGGTTAGTGGAATGAGTCAAAATCCTTGATTAAAACAAGGCATATATCCTTTTTTCTGTGGATAATTAGGAAAGCAACCACACAACATCAGCTGGTGGTTCTTCATTTAATTTTTCTGAGGCCGTAACCTTGTAACGTAATATTGAATCATTTGATTCAGAAAGCAGCAACAGCCCTCCATTACAGTTCTGTTGCTGTGGTGCAGATGTACACTGTACACTGCTGTATTTTCATTTAAATCAATAGACGAGCCTGTGATCCTCGACTAGGGCGAGAACTTCAGAACACTAACGTAACACCACTTTATTGCTCCCAACACACCTGCAATATTAACGTCGAATAACTGACCAAATAAAAGTTATGCCTTTGATATTTACAGGTTGTACTCAATACTTTATTATGTTTATATAATGAAGTATCATGACTTTATTATATTTGTTATTGGGTTGCTAGGCTGCTTTTGCAGGTTTTATTACTTCCTTCTGTTTGAGATTTGACGCATTTATTGATGACAGAAGGAAGTTAAGAAGCATCAACAGTTAGAGAGCGGTAAAACAAGAGTGTATCAAACGTTTGATATACACTAGCTGTTCAAAAGTTTGGGGTTAGTATGATTTTTTTTTTAAATGTCTTTTTAAAAGAAGTCTTATATGCTCACCAATACTGCATATAATATATATATATATATATATATATATATATATATATATATATATATATATATATATGATCAAAATACAGTAAAAATAGCAATATTTTGAAATATTATTACAGTTATTATTATTATTATTATTATTAATAATAAATATTATTACATCTTTTTTATGAGTTCGAAAGAATTTATTTGAAATGGAAAACTTTTTTTAACATTATAAATGTCTTTACTGTTACTTTTGATCAATTTAATGCATCTTTGCGCAATAAAAGCATTTCTTTTTTAAACAAAGAAAAAACTTTAGAAAAGTAGCATACTTCAATGAGCATAAACATTATGACCACCTGCCTAATATGCTATTGGTCCTCCGTGTGCTGCTAAAACAGCGCTGACCCACTGAGGGATGGGCTCTAGAAGACTCCAGAAGGTGTGCTGTGGTATCTGGCACCACGATGTTAGCAGCAGATCCTTCCAGTCCTGTAGGTTGCGAGGTGGAGCTGCCATGGAACTTGTTGGTCAGCATGTCCCACAAATGCTCTGGGAATATGGAGGCCAGGGCAACAGCTTGAATTCTTCATCATGTTCCTCAAACAATTCCTGATCAATGTGGCAGGTGACATTATCCTGTTGAAAGAGACCACTTCCACCAGAGAACACCATTGTCATGAAGAGGTGTATCTGATCTGCAACAATTTTCAGGTGGATGGGTGGCACATGTCAAATTTTCGTCCACATGAATGGCCAGACCCATGGTTTCCCATCAGAATTTTGCCCAGAGCATCACACTCCCTCCACCGGTTTGTTGTCGTCCCACAGTGCATCCTGGTGCCATCACTTCCCAAGGTAAATGGTACACTCGTACATGGCCATACACATGATGTAAAAGAAAACGGGACTCACTGAAGCAGGCGACCTTTTTCCTCTGCTCCATGGTCCAGTTCCCATACTCGCGCGTCCATTGTATGCATTTTCGACGGTGGATGGGGTCATCATAGACGCTCTGATTTGTCTGTGGCTACCCATTTGCAGCAGAGTGTGATGCACTTTGTGTTGTGACACATCCTCCCATAACCATCATTAAAATTTTGTGAGTTGTACGGTGCCACATTACACCTTCTGTTGGCTTGGACCAAACGGGATAGCCTTCATTGCCTGACCGGGAGCAACCTACAAGCCTTGTCGTTTCATAGATACTGTGACCCAGACACCTTGCCAAAACAATTTAACCCTGCATCCAACACATTGATTACGAGAACTGATGTTTGCTTACCATGTAATTTACCCAGACCTTGAGGTACATTTACACGACAGCGATCTAAAAAAGGAAAAGTTTTTTCTTTGTATAGATGACAATGCTGTCAAAACGATCCTCGTTCACGCAAATCATCGAAAATGACTAAAAAGGTTGTATTATGCATGCCAGGTCAGTAGGTCAGGTCACTTTGTAAAGAATGACTAAGCACCTGCGCACATTCGCATTCTTTTACAGAGCACACTTAGCAAATGCACATGCCTATAGACTGAACATGTAATACGCATGTGCATGCTGTGAATATTTTCACAGATGCTTGTTTTTGTAGTTTACACTGAGATGATATCCGTATCATTTTCAAAACTTCGCTTTTTCAGGTCCCCAACATGCTGTTGTTGTGTAAATGAACGGCCAAAACACATACGAAGTTGTCCGTTTTTTTAGTTGATAACGGTGCCGTGTAAACAGCCCCTTAAAGGGTTAGTTAACCCAAAAATGAAATTTCTGTCAGACCCTCGTGTCTTTCCACACCTGTAAGATCTTCGTTCATCTTCGGAACACAAATTAAGATATTTTTGATAATCTGAAGCATGCATATTTTGCACCTTTTGAGGTCCAGAAAGGTAGTAAAACATAGTTGAAATAGTTGAAGTGACTACAGTGGTTCAATCCTGTTGTTATGAAGCAACAAGAATGCTTTTTGTGCGCCAAAACAAAAATAACGATGTTATTCAACAATTTAAACTGTTGTCATACGTAGTTGACATAGTGAACTCAGTGCAGGCTTCCTTGTTTATGTCCGAACGCCGACTCATTATTAGCCGAAGCGGAACACATGAGCAGGACAACGCATTAATGTGATGCTGATGCTGGAGCCGGCCAATAATGAGTCAATATTCGGACGTAATTAAACATCGAGCAATGCTAATTATCTCCATGAAATCAAAACTGATGATTTTAATTTTTTATGGAATATTGCACATAATTTTCTATAATATTCTAATGCCGTGTTTACTGATGCATGAGATCACAGCAGTATCACAGCAAAAATTTTTCTTGTTCGAGAAGATCTACGTCACAATAGGGAGGAACAGACTAATGCAACTTCTGTTTTATGCTGACTTACCAAAAAAAAAAAATCTTTCCTGAATCATCCCTAACAACCGATTGTTTGTTTGCCTGTAGGAATTTACACTTAAACTCATGCTGTTGACACAGGCAACTTAATCTTCTTTCCATCTGGTGCACTGCGCTCCTTTAATGTATAGCATAGTGTCTCAAATAGCTCTAGACTCTGGTTGATGAACGTTGAACATCCCAGGTGACCTGTAGTATTCACAGCTGGCACTGTGAGGGCCGTGCTGGGGACCAACATCCATCTGGAGGCCATGATAAGGCCAGGATGTGATTAGTGGGATTGCTGTCAGCACATTTGGGTAACATTTTAACTATACTACTTCAGTTCAGTCTCATCATTGTGGTTTAAATTCTCCAATGACTGTATTTGGCTGTACACAAACTAGTCAAACCAGTTCAGCACTGTAGTTTTTAATTGAAAATGAGAATTGTTCCCTTTTTTTCCCCCTAATCCATGGTGCCCTGCTGGTGTAATCAAAATGCTAAACAATGAGGACTTTGTTATTATTAGGCCATATGGAGTTCGAGTAGTTGATTGAAGATGATTAAAAAAATTCTCTCTGCTTCATACCAGCACGATAATACGTCATTTATATTCAGCTCACAGTGGAAACCTAGGTGTTTGCTGAGGTTCTCGGCCCCCGTAGAGTCTTGTCTTCTACTATTCAGGATGTGTGGACCAGGGCGACCTTGCGTTCTCAAGGATAACCGTCTCTAGAAATGTCTTGTCTGCTTTCTCTCCTTTGCCAGTCTGTGGTGCCATGAGCAGAACCTCATTAAAACACTCTGGAGATTAACCTCAGCAGTAAAGTTGAAAGCCAAGTATAGCGCTGAAATCCTTTGACTTATAGTCTGTTAGGATTTAATAGTCTTCTCGAATAAATGTCCAATGCTGCAGTGACAGAGGAATGTTTTGATTTAGCATTTAGCTGTCGGCTCTTCTCCAACACTTTCCCAGGGAGTAAGTGTAATTGCTAGAAATAGATGTTAGTGTTTTTAATGAGCAATTATCTTTTGTTAAACTATATAACCAATTTGGATTATTGTATTTGTGGTTTTTGACTCCGTAATAAACATTCGTCATTCATACATCAATAAAGTATGTTTTTATATGTATTAAAAACAGCATTTTTATTATAACAACAATTATTATTTTGTATTAATATTATTATTAGTTTTCAATTAATTAAATTGTTTTGAATGCTTTTTCTATATTTTAATTTTTATATATATTTTAGTGCTGTAAGTCGATTAAAAAAAATGAAGTAATCACACATTTTTCTGTAATCAAGATTAATCGCACCAAACATTCAAATTTATAATATATTTTTATATTGTAATACATATTTTCACATTGAATCACCAAATGAAAGAAGCAAAATAAATGTTTTTTAAATACTTCAATGGCATCATTTTTTCTTTTCTTTTACTAAGTACAATAAATGTACAAATTTATATATATACATACATACAATGTGTGTATATATATATATATTAGAAATATGTATTTTATATATATATATACACACACACACACTGTATGCATGTATATATCCCATAGGCAACTTTTTGCTACTCTTTTTATGGATTACGGTTTCAGTTTTCTCTGAGGGTTTGATTGAAATTTATTAGTTAGTTATTATTAGTTATGATCAGTCTAGAACAGTCCGTGTCATCTCTTCATTCTCATCTGTTAGTACATTAAGAGCTGCATAGGAAATAAAGTCATCATGAGTTATACATTCTTGTGTGTTGCAGGGAGTGGAGCTACGGCTGTGGTCCAGGCTGCCTACTGTGTGCCCAGGAAGGAGAAGGTCGCCATCAAACGCATCAATCTGGAAAAATGTCAGACAAGCATGGATGAGCTCCTGGTATTGAACTTGTTACCACACAATTAAATGGCACTTGTTGTTTGGTTCATTGCATTTGAAGATATTAGCACAAGAATGGAAGTAACATGGGTTATGAATTCCATTTCATGTCGACTTGGGGTTAGAGACATTTTATGGGAATTTCACATGTTCTGCTTAAATGTATGAAACCTGTTGGGCATGATCCCAGCTGTGCAACATTTAAAGGCTGCATATGAGAAATACCATTCAATAAGTCATGGCTCATAAATGTCAACACCTTTTTATGAGCTGACAGTGAATAATGATCCTACAGGACTGATTGTAATGCATGGACACAACTTACTGACATTTGGACAATGGGAACAGATTTTTACATATCATCGCTGTCAGGCGGAAACCTTGAATCTCCATTTTTCGTATTTTTTTATTTTTATTTAAATCATTACTATTGGTTGGTCACCCTTTATGTCTGTGGGTTTTGCAATTGACCCTTCACAAACAGTTTGCTTGACAGGCGATCTAACCAATGATAACCCCGAATCCGCGATTTTATCCACCAAAGCAGTCAGGGGAGTTAGTAGATTAACGTTTGTGATCTTGAACTTGAAAAATTGTGTGTACTCACGTCTTTCCGCACTTGTAACAACATTCCTTCGGGTGTCCATTCATGTTTATATAATGCTATAAATGAGTTAGTATGAAGAGATGGTTGGTTTACGAGACGCTTGAAGGAGCTGCAGCGATCTGTCACGACACTTTAAAGAGCCACTATACGGTATTTTTTTAAACTTCTTTAAAAAATTACAATATCAAACTGTTTCATGCGTTGTCAGTGTCGTCTTTGCTCCGCGATATATTTTTCACTGTGTGAGAACATGATGTGTGGCGTGAGAGCACATGGCTTGTCGGGCATAGCAACAGTAACTAAAGGAGCCGGGTCTTTACGATTTTTTTAAACAATGAAAATAAATATTTTTTAAAAAGCCGTGACTAAAACTTGTAACTCCATCAGGAAAAGCCTCATAAGCCTCGAATGCAGTTTTCTTATTTTAGTGATGTATCAACTTGGATTCCCTGTATAGTATAGCTTACCGCGTTAGTTGATTAAAGTACTTGAATAATGTGCCATGCACTGTACCTGATAGGCCCCAGTTAATCGAATCGAGTCAGATTTTAAGCTTGTGAATCATAATTGAAGCGAATCGTGAAGTTTGTCAATGCCCAGCCCTAATGTGTATTATATAGGCTACATACTGTATATTAGCATAACATGAAATTGTTCCCCCTGAATTGTAATTCCAAATTGAAAGAGTATATATATATATATATATATATATATATATATATATACTCTAAATTCAAGGTTTAGGTTACATTTTTATCCTAAATTAAAATAAATATGGAATACGCTACTCTTTCTGAAAGACATCTCTTATTCTCATCAAGACTGCATTTATTTGAATATATTTTAAAATGTCATATATTCCACTGATAGCAAAGCTGAACTTTCAGCATCATTACTCCAGTCTTCAGTGTCACATGATCCTTCAGAAATCATTTTAATATGATTTACTTGCTGCTCAAAAAACACGTGTTATTGTTATTCATGTTAAAAAACAGTTGTTCCACTTAATATTTTTGTGATATATATTTTTTTCAGGATTCTTTGAATAGAAAGCATAAAAGAACAGCATTTATTTGAAATAGAAATCTTTTATGACAGTGTAAAAACCACTTTAAAGCATCCTTGCTAAATAAGTGTTAATTTCTTTTGAACGGTAGTATAAATATGTGCATTCGCACCTTCAGTAAATGAGAATCAGAAGTATTTCATGTGAGAAAAAGAGCTAACACATGGATTCTACCATTTCCAGATTGCTTGGAAACCATTATTAACTGGACCAAAGGGAATCCCTGTGTTGTTTCCCAGTTTTATGCCAGAGTTTTTATTTCCTAGTCAGAATTTCCCCATTGCACTTCTGTGTGAATCACAACATTGACTAATATAAAACTTCATCCCAGTCATTAAAGAACTTTAAAAAAAATAATTGCCTGTCTTCTAGTTCTAAGGGTGTTTTCACACCCGGCTCATGTGGAGCGTTTGTTTCGAAACCTGATGCGTTTTCTCCCTTAGATCGGTTCATTTAGGCGTATCTGAACACTGCAATTGCTCTCAGATCCACACAAAAACAATCGCTCTGAGATCGCATGAACTGTCACTCTTGAGTGGTTCGGTTGAGGTGAGAAAGCAATCCGACCCAATGGACCGACGAACCAAGCGCTATCATAATTCATAACAGGAAATGTTACATAAAAAGCAGCAGCGTTTGATTCTGTGAGTTTTTGTGGTTGAAAACCAAAGAGCTCCTCTTTATCTTAAAATGTGTAAATGCTCTTATCCGTGTATTGCAATAATGCTGTCCCAACGAAACCTTAATTCCCACTCTAACTGCATTATAAATTTTACATATATATAATTAAATGTATGTAATTTATCAGTCAGAGCGGGACTCAAGGCATTTGTATTTGCGTATGCCACGGCAGCTACAGATAACACCACAATAAGCCCGCGGAGAAAACTTGTCAATCCATCTTGATGGATGGGGCACAGGAATATAAACAGGTGATCTCTGACCAATAAGAGGACAGCTTTACACACATGCATAAACACATTTTGGTATGCTTTGAAATGTTTCCTTGTGAAAGCGAACCGATCCAAGAAGAAAATGCAACATTGTGTCAAATTAAATCCTTGTTTTGGAACAACCTGAGCAATCTACAGGTCTGAAAATGCCCTGAAACACCAACTTCTGTTTGGTTTGAAAGTTACTTTCTTGTCAAGATACAGTTTCCATACATGGGACCTCAAGTTTCTACACAAATCCTTTCCCCTTCCCATCTTATTAATTTCATCTGTCAACTCCTCAAGGAGCTCAAAAGGTCATACTTTTTTTTCCTCGTGACCAGGCGGAGCCGATTTCGCCGTTCACTGGGAAAGCTCATATTCCCGATTTACAAGCTCTCTGCGGGAGGCTACCAGAAACTCACTTTTTCCCACATCCAGGTGTCTTACAGAGGAGTTAGAAGTCGTTTGGGATATTATCCCTGCCCTCTGTGATTCAGAAAAGTCAGTAAATGGAGACTTTGTTCCAGCTGAACTAAAGTAAAACCTTAAAGTTAAAGGTAGGTTCTTATAGAGTTAGGGTCACATGGAAAATTTGCAGTTCAGGTTTCCTCTGATGCTTTCTTTGCCTTTATGACCTGCTGAGCGCTCTCTTAAACGCAGAGGAGGCATTAAATTAAAGCCAGATTGCTCCTGTAATGAGCGGGAGCAGCAGTCGGCTATTGGATGTAATCTGCATCAAGGGCTGCACTCGGAGGAAATTCCTTCGAGACGTTTGGGTCAATTTCACTTATGATCAGGCCAATTTGCTGAACTATAGCGTGCTTTAGTTCTTCCCAACATGCAGGAGCAGCTCAAACTGCTGTGAAATAGAACAGGACAATCCAAACAAGTCACAACGCAGAAGCCGTGTGACTCTTGTGGTGGGAGGAACAATTTTCCTCTCTGACTGAGCTGAGATCCTGTCAGTGCCATTGACGTCAAGCTGAATCTATAGTGAACCCACTGTGTACCACTGCAGCGTTTATTCTACGGGGACGTGACAAGACCTCCCCACGACTTCTGAAATCACATGACTGCAGTGTCTGCCAGTTGTCCATCAGATGACAGTGTTTAAATGTGCTGCATTTCGTCTAGATAGATTAGCTGCCTAGAAATGTGTCACTCATATATACACAATATATTCAAACTGTCCTGCTTAATTTATGTTCACAGATGTCAGTCTTTTGAATGTGATGATTTGGGTTTCACGGTTATTCAAAATGAATGATTCTTCTAATATTCATTCTTAATATTATTACTATTCAGTAACATGATTTTTATATTTCTACACTGCAAAAAAATTGTTGGATTTACTTGATAATGATAAAACAGTTTAAATACAGCTGGAAAACTGGAAAAAAGTTTTACTTAATTTTATATCATTTGATATTTAAGCTTTAATTTCTACATACTTGAATCGAGTATTAATATAGAATTGACTTTGTTTTTGTTTTTTTATTCTTGCCTGAACTAATTTATATAAAATTAAAAAAACATTCTGTAGTATTTACCACAAAATAATTTTTATCGGTTATGATAATCATTTGTTAAAAGTTCATCGAAATTAAGTTGAAAATTAAAATAACAATATGATCAAATGTCTTAATTCAGTTCTCTGCATCTGGACCAAATGTGAAATATTACTAATATTCTGTATTATTATTATTATTCAGATCATTTTTATTTTACTTAATGGTCCTTTATGAGATATTAATTGTCAAAGTTCAAATGTTCAGTATGTTTTTTTTTGTTGTTGTTGTCCCTTTTTTCATTAAGAAATGTGAAATTTACGTTCTGAGATGTAAGTGAGATTGTTTTTCTGATACATTTCTGCAGGACAGCAATTTTCCTTTTGCCGATCTCAAAGGAAATGTTCTTTAAAAAAACAAAGAAACAGTGCTTTTCTGAAAGTGAATCAGCTGAATATACCGCTGATCTGTTTTAATCAGATTTTCAAGTTAATGAAAAAGGATCTTGTTTCTCGTGGCATGTTGGGGGGAGAGAGAGAGAGGGAGAGAGAGGGAGAGAGAGAGAGGGAGAGAGAGGGAGAGAGAGAGAGAGAGAGAGAGAGAGAGAGAGAGTGTGTGTGTGTGTGTGTGTTTGGGTCATGAGGGGTGAGGGCACTGTGAGAATATCAGTGGGGTCAAAGTTAAGTGAAAATGTTGAAGCAAATGCACATAGACGTGTGGATAGATTTTGACTGAACAACCAAACTGACAAATGTTTACCGCAGGCTTTAATGTAAATGCAATGCTATTTGAAATGTATACTGGAGAACATCATATATACTGACTGAGAAATTTGGCCTGAGGAAGAAGGAAAGTGTTTTTTCCAGTGGGCGTAGTGGCAGAAAGGCAGTGACATAACCGCAGACAAAGAGTCTCAGTGCTTTTCTTTGCTCATCATGTCTCATTGTCCTCTGAACGTACACGAATCGGGTGGCAAACAGTCTCTTGATGTCACCCTCCCTGCTCAGGCTATTGTTTTAGTCTCTCTCGGTTAGACATCGGCCAGCCACGCTGAGATGACCCTCGGCTTCTACTGTGAGAACGCAGATGGAGCCCTAGCCATTGAATGCCCAAAGACCTTCCTGTGCGTTATTGTTTTCATACGCCCTCAACCTGGTGTCCATGGTGGAACTGGACACAGCCTTTGTGGAGCCAGCCAAAGCTGACTAAATTGTTGAATTAAATCCAGCTTTGGGACAGAGGGGTGGGACATACCCAGTGGCCCACTGTTGGGGTGTCAGTAACCCTACAGTGTTGGCACGGGAAGAGCTTTGTGTTGACTGGCATACATGATTGCACTTGTAAATTTATTTTTTGGGTCAGTGGAAAACATGGCTCGTGTTGACAGGGGCATTTGAGGACTCGACTTGGAAAGTTCAATTGCCATGAGTTGTTTTTGGAACTTGAATTGGCTTTTTTTCTTATTCACTTTTTATCTTAATATTGGAGGGGACTGCAACCTGTCCCTTAACTCTTTCCCTTCCAGTTGTTGTTGTTGTTGCTGTTGTTGTTGTTGTTTTTTTAAAAGCCAGCCACCGCTAGCGTTTTTGATTATTTTTACAAAAAATTAATAGCCCCCAGAATATTTTATTGTATGGATATCTGAACATGCAATATATCAAAAGAGAGAACAGACTCTCTGCTTTTTAAACAAAAGAGAAATCTTTATTCTAGCTTCATGCATTATTTTTTATATCAAGTTTCATAAAAAAGCAACATTTTGAGCAAAAAAAGAGAATTTTTTTTGTCATAGACAATCTGGATCGAATTCAGAACGAGTCCATCAACACCCCAAAGCTTACACAGTCCTATAGCTCGTCCTGGGTCAACATTTCATTCAGTAACATTAGGCAGTATTGATTTATATGCTGTTTAATGTTAATGATTGCTTTATTTTACATATGCACATGATTACATGCCGTCGCTTGTTTCTGCATCTTCTTCGCATGTGTTTTGATTAGGAGATTCAGTACTCTTTCAGAAGATATGTAATAGCGCCCCCTACCTTGTAACAGTGAAAACACAAAAATAGAATATCATCATAGCAGGGAAGACAAGATAACTCATCAATGGTGGGAAAAGGGTTAACTTGAAGAAAATTGGTGACCTTAATTACAACATGGCTACTTTTTTTTGCTACATTTCATTATCAAACTTGCATTCAAACCATAGTTAATTTAAAATGGAAGTGTTTGTGTAAATTGTATGCAGACTTTAGAACAGGTTTAGTTGAGGAATGCTGATCTCATACTTGGGTTTCTGCCATTTCTGTCTTTCCGGTAGTGTTTGACTATTGAGTTGTGATTTCAAAAGACTTGATGAAATGTGGCTGATTTACACCTGACTTTAAGAGGACCTAATATGGCGTCTTACAAAGTCCTGATTTTGTTGTGGGGTCTACTAGAATAAGCTTTAATGCTTGAATGTTCGAAACACATTATTTTTACATTATTGTAGCACCTCTCTTCAAAGTACTGCCCTGTTTAGATCCTGTCTAAACGAACCCCTTCCTTCCGAAAAGCGCAATGTGCTCTGATTGGTCAGCTGGACCAGTGTGTTGTAATTGGTCAACCACTTCAAGTGTTTCTAAAATGTCACACCCCTTACCATAATCGCAAGTTTCATAACTCGACTGAAGTTTCAACTAACGCAGCTCATCCAGCCATCGCCCCCTTTTTGCGTATGCCTTTGGTGCGAATTACTTAAATAAGGAATATTGTATGTTTCCGGAAGAAAACTCAAGTCTACAATTGAGGTGTTTCAGGGAATTCAGAAACAATTCTAAGAAAATAAATAATTCTGTTTAACATTAACAAAGCAGCACAAGACTATATGAACCTTCAGGGTTGTGGAATGAACAAGATGTAAACTCATCTGGCCATTCATTAGCAGTAAGCCTGCAGTTTTTTATTTTCTCTTATTGATTGCTTAGCATGGCATGTAACAAATTGAACAAGACGGTGCCTGACAGCTAAATAGAAATGCTAAAATTGCTCCGTAATATCATTAGTAAGCCCCCACCATCAACTGACTTGGGGAGAGCTCAGATTGATGGATTCGGCTGCAGTGCCAACATTACCTCAGCTGTCAGTCTCTCAGAGCTGCGAGGGCTTCACTTCAACTGGAAAGACTAGCAAATAAATAGGGGATAAAGAAGAACTGCTTGTTTTTCCTTCTGTCTTCGATTGCTGAAAAAATCCATCTAGCAGCGCCATTTTTCTGGTAGATATTGACAGTTACATATGCACCTATTTATTTGGTCACCTTGGTTGTTTGGAACAGGCTGTAAGGCAGTCAGATGAAGGTGTCATGGTGTTTATAGCATGCGTGGATTGATGTTGTTTATTTTTACAGTTTGTGCATGCTTTGCGGTCGGTAAAAAGGGCTGGAGGTGCTTCTTATGAGTGAGCTAATAAAAACTACTATTTCACCTGAAGTACGTAAATATCTGCACTGAACCTGAAGATTTGCCAACTGTGCAACTGAGCCACACTTGTTTAAACATTAATCCAGATCTGGAATGGCACCATTGTGAGGCACCACAGTTATTCGGTTAAGCCATGAGGCCCAGTGCATTCTGGACCACATACTATGTGACTGTATATACAGTAAATGCTTTGCGGAGAGCTGCTTCAGTCTGCTACCATCACATGGACTGATTCCTGTGATTAATGATGTTTTTACTCCCCTAAAGAACAGTGTCCCACGGGACCTTAAAAAGTCTTAAATTTAGTTTTATCAAATTTAATGTCACAATTAAGAAAAGTCTTAATTCAAGATGTCTTAAATGTGGGGACGGAAAAAAACTAATCGCAATTTGGTTCTCTGTAATAAACTTCAAAAGGCTACAATTTGATTAAATAAAAGTGTGGGCTGCATGTTTCAAATTAAAAACGCAGCGCAGTTGCTTGTTCTTCAGGCTCACGCTTTCAGAGCAGTTGCCAGTCGCCAAAGAGCCCACATTTATGCTTTGATCTATTGTTGATGATTTATGACTGTTTGTATTTATCATCCATACTTGTGAACTCATTGCCTTTCGGCAAGGAAAGTTTCAGTGACTTTTTAAAAAAAATTTTTTTTCCATACTACCTCCATATAATGCCTAATATACAGAGGTAACCAGAGAAACCGCTATATTTCTGCTGTTCCTTCATCGCTATCTACTGTTTTTTTTTTTCCTTTTCTTTTTTTCTGCCATTTTTGTTCAGTGCGTAGATCAACCCATAATTTTACACGGCTTACACACAGTGTTGCAAATGTTAACTGGTGGATCAACAAGAAGCTAATTTGCATTAAAAAATGTTGAACAATATTGGTTCTACAATATTGTATAGGCTTGTTTTAAATGAATATATGTAATTATTTATCATTTTGATTAATCCCTTTTCTTTAAAAAAAAAAAGGGTTTAAAGGGTGAAATGTTAGGTTTATAATTTTATAAACCCTTTTTTATCAAAGCTTGTATTGTTTGAACTGTAAATATGTCATTTGTCATTTTCAGTCATTTTATGGTTTAGGATGTTACCAAAAGCATTGATCTGCATCCCTCCAAAATGATATTAATTTTATTTGTGGAGGTTTTAAAAAAGATCTTAAAGAGCTTTAGATTTGATTTTGCAGATGCCTTGCAGGAATCAGATTGGTTGTTTCGTCCAATTTGTGCAGACTCTGAATCATTTAGAAAGGATATTGGTTAAATCAGGTTAATGTCAACAAAGAGTGATTGTCTGTCTCTTTTTTTTCCTCTCTCTCTAGAAAGAGATTCAGGCAATGAGCCAGTGTCACCATCCCAACATTGTGTCGTACTACACATCATTTGTGGTGAAGGATGAACTGTGGTTGGTCATGAAGCTGCTCAGTGGTGGTAAGTCCTGCCCTCTTGTTTTTATTTTTCCTCCTATCCAATCGCTTAATTTCCATCTATTCCATTGGTTGCGTCCAAACACTGAAAAATTGCATTCAGTTATGTTGATTCCAATATTTATACAACATCCTTGGAACTTCATTTGGTTGATTTTTGAAGATAATTAAAAAAATATTAGTAGCACTTTACAATAAGGTTCATTAGTTAAACATTAGTAAATGTATTAACTAACCATGAGCAGTACATTTCTTACTGTATTTACTAATCTTCTTTAACGTTAGTTAATGAAAATACAGTTCTTCATTGTTTGTTCATGTTAGATCATGTTGAAATTAACATTAACAAAGATTAATAAATGCTGTAGAAGTGCAGTTCAGTATTAGTTCATGTTAACTAATGTAGTTTACCAATGAACCTTATTGTAAAGTGTTACCAAAATATTTTACTGACACCAAACTTATGAACATCAGTGTATTTGACTCATTAAATTAAAGTTTTAGTAAATATATAGATGGTTTCTCTTGGCAGTAGAAATACATTTAGGCATTTGTATTTCAGTTACAATACTATACCCACTGACTGATATCTCAAATGAGCCGTTAGAATGATAATAGAGTCTGCCAGGAACTCCCCTATGGAGTTAATGAGAGGCCGCTATTAATTACAGCAGATGCAATAGTCCTGCAGCAGCAAGAGACTCACAGGATGCCTTAGAGCATTATTGCATTATGGCTGTGTCCAGCATGGTTATCTTCTGACAATCTTGTCAGTCTGGCTTTTGAGGAATTTTTTAAGTCGTGCATAGCATATCTTTGTCCTGACGCATTAAGTTGTGCAAACAGATCAGAATTTGTCATCTTTTTTTGCAGCTGTAAAGATTTATTTAGGGCTGCACGTTATATCAAAATATAATCTTTGTCATGGTATGGCTTGGTGCGATTGTCAAATTTTGCTGGGTACGATTTTGTTATAAAATATATATTTTACTGAAACTGACATTGACAACCCGTAAAAATAAAAGCTCATTTGAAAATGAAGGCATAGATGTTAGTATTGGAATTTTAAAGTAAAATAAAATTATTTTTGTCACCAGATATTATTTATTTGAACTCTTTCCCTTTCCATTGATGCAATTTTCCCTCATTTATGAGACAATGCTTTACCACCATTGACGGAATTTTCCAGCTTTCGGTGTTTTCACCGTTATACGGTAGGGGGCACTATTACGCATCTTCTGAAAGAGTACAGAATCTACTGATCAAAACACAAACAAAAAAGGAGCAGAAACGAGTGATAAAATCATTGCTTGTGCACATTGTAGTCTTTGACAAGCACAACTTTCCTCAGTTTTTTTTTTTCAAAATATTGTTTTTTTTTATGAAACGCACCCACATTTGATGTGGTGATGATAAAAAGAATGCTTGAAGCTAGAATAAAACAGGTTTTAAAAGCTGACTGGCAATTTTTTTTAGAAACAGTTGGGGAAAGAGTTAAAGTATAATATTATTACATTTTATTACTTATTTTGTTTATAATTTTATTGTGGCTATTATTAAATAAAATGAATAAGTTCACATATATATACTAAACTATACATTTATAAGAACCGACAGAGAGAAAACTGAACAGAACCAGGGGTATAAATACACAGGAGATAATAAGAGAACTCAATTAGACATATAATCAGTAACTTAGTAACCTTATTAGAAACACAGGCAAACAGGAACAGAGCAAATTGAGTAAAAAACAAAGTCAAAGTAGAACATACACGTTGCAGTCTGATGAAAACTTCCTTTCTTTTTCTTTTTTTTTTTTAAACTCTTCACTATTTGGTTACTGAAATAAGTTTGAGTTGGTTCTTGTAAAAAAGAACCCCAATTAAAAAGAAAAGGAATATTTCAGTTTTTTATTATTATTATTAATATTATTATTACTATTATTATTATGTAGCTATTCATGTCATTGGGTAAAAATTCCTGTATCTTTTAATATTGGAGTGTATAATGCAGAAAAGCAGATTTGCAATGTCAGATTTTTCCAATAGCATGCAGCCCTGGCTTTAAACAACACATTTCTCTTCTTGATTGCACTGCATCCTTAAGCTCCAGTAGTGTTCCTGCCTTTCCAAACCCAGTTGTGTAAAGCTACTGCTGAGAGTTTGATGATATGTTTCAAGCCAGCGTGTAATGCTCTGTCCCAGACGCAGCCAAGTGCTGGACAGGGAGATTATAGTCTGGCTCGTGCTGACACTGACAGCCGTGGGACGCGGCCTTTCTTCCCCCGGTGCAGAGCTGAAATCACTCTGTCTGGGTAATCTCTGTTCATTTTACGCCTGTCATCAGCTGTCGTGCCCTCCTCCTTCTGTTTCTGCCAGCTGAAGATGCTCAGGTGGCACGCTGCCCATCTGAAATATGTAGGTAGGACATGACAGGTCTCACAGCTGGACTCTCGGTTTTGTCCCTGGCACACGGAGCACATCACAGTGTGCTTCATCTTAAATAATAATGTCTCTCTTATCAAGTGGGACAGGCAGCTAATTTAAACAACAGATTTTGCTGTGTTTTTATTGTGTAATAAAGGGACCTTAAAGCTAAAAATTGGCATCATTTACTCACCCTTATGTGATTCCAAACTGACTTTCTTCTGTGGAACACAAAAATGAAAATATTTTGAAGTGTTTTTTTGTCCATTCAATGGAAGTCAATGGGGTCCAATCAGTATTGACTTCCATTTTATGGACTATAATAGTTCAATACATTCCTCAAATATCTTAGTGTTTTGCACAAACAATAATGTCAAACAGGTTTGGAATGACACGAAGGTGAGTAGATGATCACAATTTTTATTTTTGGGTGAACTATCCCTTTAAATATGAAGGCAAAAATGTTCCAATCCACTTCAGTGAACAGTTAAAGAGCTGTTCTGCTCAAAGCCATCTGTTGGTTGGTAGCCTGAAGTTGTCCTTGAAATGTGACCTCTGCGTTTAACCGTCCCATCTCGACGGTGATGTTTGTAATATTCCTTTTGACAACTGTCAGAAGTGATGACGTGAAGAGGAATGTGATTTTACATGAAGCTGCTTGGTGACATTCCATAGTTTCAGCATAGGAAGTGTGTTCAGGAAAGAACTACGAAACAAATCTTTTTTTTCTTTACTAGGAAAATGTTGTTTTTCAAAAATACATTTTGTCATTCCCTTCACTTCATGTGTACTCTCTATCACAAAGGCAAAATGTCCTTAAATTGAATTTAAAAAAAGAATAACACATTTCATAGTTGCTTTATTCACTCATGGCTTTGGCAGGAAGACCAGATCTGACATAAAGTCAGCTTCTCAGTCTGGCCTGTGTGTCAGGTACAAAGGTATGTGAGATAGGGACACGATCAATAACTTCATTAGCACAAAGCACAAAAGAGGTTGTCCTCTCTGGCCTCTGAACAGCACTTGTGAGTAGATCTTTTATAGCTAGATGGGAGTTTTACAACTTTACAAGCACACACTGTTGGCGGTTACCTGTGTGCTGCACTGGATTTATATGGGTCATTCTACACAACAGGTGCCATTTGTGTACATGTGTAATAACCGTAAAATGTCTATTTTCTTTCTTTCGTTCTTTCTTTCTATTTATTTATTAGTACATTTAAAAACGACTATGGGTTGACAAGTGCTGTGCATAAAGTTAAAATGTAAAACAAAAAATAAAAATGTACAAAAACAATACAATAAAACAATTCGAGGGAACACTTTACAATAAGGTTCATTAGTTAAAATTAGTTAACGAACTAATAATGAACTGCACTTCTACAGCATTTATTAATCTTTATTATTGTTAATTTCAACATTTACTAATGCATTATTAAAATCTTGTTAATATTACATTACAACTAACATGAACAAACAAAGAACAACTGTATTTTCATTAACTAACATTAATGAAGATTTGTAAATACAGTAACAAATGTACTGCTCATGGTTAGTTCCTGTTAGTTTATACATTAACTAATGTTTAACTAATGAACCTTATTGTAAAGTGTTACCCGATTAGAATTAACTGAATGTTGGAGTGACTGGAGTAGTAGGCATTTTCTACACATCAACAACCATCCAATAACTTTTATAAATGTATTATTATATTTTATTATTTAATAAATTTATAATAAATCATATTTTACTTTTATTTAATCTTGTATTCTTTCATATTTTTAAAAATGTATTAATTTTGCAAATAATAGAATCTAACGCTTTTTATTTATCTGATCCAAAAATGTATCTTATTGAAAAATGTCTCATCACATATAGAAATTGATATAAACATTTTATATAAGCAAAAATAAACCTTTGCAGCTCATCCTATCATATATTAAAATGTAATATTTGAATGTACATACAATGATGTATTTCAGTTCATTTAAATGCTTTATTTATATGATAGAATATGTAAAATATTAAAAAATGACTTTAACCCCTTAGCATTTCTAAGGTCTCTTTTTGAAAGGGATGTGTCCCACGAGCGATACATTGGAACGCTAACAGGTCACCTGTTCAACTTGGAAAAGGTACCCTTCAGACTGAATGACCCAAATGATGCCCATCCAGTACTGACTGTAATGACTGTCTCACTGGGTCAAGATGAACAATCCATTTAAGCAGATCACATTTTGGAGACTTTATTATACACGCACATCAGTATGAACACACACACATACACACACACACATACACACACACACATGTTGTGTTTTCATTTTTCATGGGGACATTCCATAGGCGTAATGGTTTTTATACTGTACAAACTGTATATTCTGTCCCCCTACACTACCCCTACCCCTAAACCCACCCATCACAGAAAATGTTCTGCTATTTTAGATTGTCAAAAAAGATAATTCTGTATGATTTATAAACTTGTTTCCTCATGGGGACCAAAAAAATGTCCCCACAAGATCAAAATTTACTAGTATTACTATACCTGTGGGGACATTTGGTCCCCATACGTAGGGAATACCCGCCCACACACACTATAAGCAGTTCCAACATAAACTCTGCATTCTTGAATGTGAATATTTTTCTAGTCGTGAAAGTTTTTTTCATCCAGCAAGCAGATTACCCTGCGCAATTGAATTTTTTGATACAATAATATTTTAAGCTGTCACTGTCTTGTAGGTTTTAAGCACAATGTTTTGAAATATGGCATTGTGCCCATAGTGACTCACAGCCCACTGAGAGACAGCAGATGCTTCCTATCTTCCTTTTATTCCCTCTGCTCCTCCACCCTTATTTTCTTAGAGTAATCTTTCCCTCACCAGCAGCCCCATATGGCCCTGTGCCCTTTGGCCCAGTGGGCACGACATGGCATGTTCCACCCACACCAATGCAGGATCCTTAGGAAGGCAGCAGTGTCAGATAGTCTGACAACTGTTGGGAAAGAGTCATTTTCTTTTCCTGTTGCGGAAGCATAATTGGAATTACAGAATGCAGATTTCCTGGTGATAGTTTTCCTCAAAGTGTCATGAGAGAATATCAAGAATGCTGTTGTACCACGTGGTCACGGTTACTTTCAAGAGTATTTGGAAGGGGAGTTTGGCTCATGTGAATAAGACATAAATCGATTTAGTCACATCTCCATCACACCTCAGCATGGGGCTTCACATGATTGAGGCGTTCCAGGATGAGCAACATTCTTGGGATCCGACACGGGAAGTTTTGTTGATGAGCCCCTTACATTCATAGTTAAAGGATTAGTTCATTCAGAATCTTCATATAGTGGATTTCTCTGGGGTTCAACGGGTTGAAGGTCCAAATTCAGTGGGCTCTACACGATCCCAGCCGAGGAATAAGAGTCTTATGTAGTGAAACACTCTGTCATTTTCTAATAACAATAAAGAATTATATAATTTAAGCACAAATGCTCGTCTTGCATTAGCTCTGCGATGCCCCACGCATTACGTAATCATGTTGGAAAGGTCATGCATACTGAAGGTCTCATTTTCTCCTCCTTTCTCCTCCTTTCTCACCTTTTTTTTTTTTTTTTTTTTTTTTTTTTGTTGACTTAGTCTTTGCATGTTTACTTTGCTCGCATGACCTTTTCAACATGATTACATCATCTGTGGCGCATTGCAGAGCTAGTGCAAAATGAGTATTTGTGGTTAAAAAGTATACAATTTTTTATTTTTATTAGAAAATGACCAGTCATTTCGCTAAAACCCTTCGAAGCTGCATTTAAACTGCAATTTCGACCTTCAAATTGTTGGTAACTGTTGAAATCCACTATATGGAGAAAAATCCTGGAATGTTTTTCTTAAAAACCTTCATTTCTTTTCGACTAAAGAAAGAAAGACATAAACGTCTTGGATGACACGGGGGTGAATAAATTCAGGAAATTTGCTAAGGAGATGCTTACGAGATTAATATTAACTTAAAGACATTGTTTTTTAACCCCAGAATAAAAATTGTGTTCTCATTTACTCACCCTCAAATCATTCTAAACCCTATCACTTTTTTCTGAGAAACAGGTGATATTAAGCAGAATGTTCATTCTGCTCTTCCATGCAATGAAAGTGAATGACAAAAAAAAAAGAAAAAAAATATATATATATATATGTATATATATATATATATATATATTTAGATTTTTATATATATGGCTTTTATATATATATATATATATATATATATGGCTTATATTTATAGCTTTTATGCTGGCTTTTGTTGTAGTGTGAGAACACCCACTATTTACTTTATGGAATGGAATAGAAGAGAGCAGCGTGAACATTCTACTTAATATCTCATTTTGTGTTTCACAGAAGAAAGTCATACGGTTTGGAACATGAGGGTGAGTAAATGATGTCACAAATTTATTTTTGGGTGAACACGGTTTTAAAGTTAATTTTAACCTCAAGATATTGAGGAGAGTTGTAGGAATGTTCTACATTTTTATCTCATGCTCTCTGGCCCTCCCGGTGTTTGTTTGACGCTAATCATTCAGCCTCACAAAGGTTTGTAATCTAATGTAGCGTAATTTGCCAAGATCTCTCCGTCTCTGTGTCTCTGTCTCTGTGTTGGAGCTTGACTGCTCTTAATCCAGGTCGTAACCGTCACTGAAATGTGATGTGTTGTTCGCTCAGTCAGCAGTCCGCTGGCTTTATGCCATGCACATGCCCGCACACACATGCACTCAGTCTCGTTTTTCTTTCATTCGAATGCGCACTTATTTGTGTTTTTATATAAAATAACCTTCAGGCCACTTGGAGGTCAACAGTGCCCTTTTTTAAACCACGGAAGAAGAATGAGCTGTAGAAAGAAGAAAAAAAGAAACCAAAATAAGAAAACACTTGAGCCATTTTTCTGTTTCTTGGAATCACTTTTACCATGAACTAGGGTGTGGGTGTGATAAACTACCTTGATTTCCTAGGCTATGCGATCTCTGTTTTTCCTGGTGAGTCATGCTGCACTTTGAAAATACAGTATTCCAGGCCTGTGTGAAATTGTATATCTCTATTCACTTTTTTTTTTAAATATTCAGTATCTGTATATTTTTGTATTTGCCATTTAAAGGGTTAGTTCACCCAAAAATTAAAATTGCCATTAATTACTCACCTTCATGTCATTCCACACCCATAAGACCTTCTTTCATCTTCAGAACTCAAATTAAGATATTTTTGATGAAATCCGAGAGGAATATGACTGCTCCATTGACCGCAATTTAACCACCGCTTTCAGGGTCCAGAAAGGTACTGAAGACATAGTTAAAATAATCCATGTGACCACAATGATTCAACCTTCATTTTATGAAGTGACGAGAATACCAAAATAACAACTTTATTCAACAGTATCTTCTCTTCTGTGTCATTCTCGTACGCTCTCAGTGCTTCCAGGTTCTACGTCAAAACGGCGACTCATTATTGCTCGAAGTTGGTCAAGTGAGCAGCACGACGCATGCCTATGATGCTGACGCAGGAGCCGGCCAATAATGAGCCGGCGTTCTGATGTAGAACCCGGAAGCGCTGAACACAAAAAGTATTCTTGTTGCTTCATAACATTAAGGTTGAACCACTGTAGTCACGTTGACGATGTCTTTACTACTTTTCTGGACCTTGAATGTGGTAATTATGTTGCTTTCCATGGAGGATAAAAAAAAAACATCTTAATTTGTGTTCCGAAGATGAACAAAGGTCTTTGGGGTTTGGAACGACATGAGGGTGAGTAATTAATGACGGAAATTTAATTTTCGGGTGAACTAACCCTTTAGGATATTTCTCAAGGATGGAAACATAATATTAAAATGATTGTGCTATTAAATATCTTGTGCCTCTGGACTGTCGCTCTGCCCCACAAAAACACTGGCCTGCCGCCCACTCTGCTGAAGGCACGCTGTTGGACTTCCTCTCCCCTGGAGAGTTTAAAGTTCCGCTCTCGGTGTCAGTGAAGAGAACCCTGTGATGCCATGGCAGTTAACTTGATTAGAATTCTGAGAATTCAGAATTCACTTTCTCAGAGTTTTATTTCAGGGAGTTTAGATTTCGTGAGCTAAGTAGGATGCTATTTGCTAATAGTTCACTCCAAGTTTTCACATGGATAGGAATTACATGTGCGGCTCTAGGGTGGTTGCATGAACAGACAGTCTTTGTCTAAGTGATGTCTGAAATGAGGCCGTTCAGAGCGTTCCCTGACACATGGAGGCCAGCAGTCTTTTTGGTTTATGTCGTTTACATCAGCTCCCTCAGGAGCTTTTGTCTGTCTGTGCTGTTTGCAGGAGGTTCTGGCCGTCCTCCAGCTCAAAAAATGGCCTAACTGGTTAATAAAGTTGCTGATGGAACATTCTCTTCATCGACTCTTGTATATGCCTTAATTAAATGTCATGGGAAAAATAAAGATTGACGAATTGTTTTCCTAAAACATTTGCTTTGGTTGCCCATATTTCTGTCCCTTATGGTTAAAACAATGTTGGTTTGTTGGGTGTCCTGTAATCAAGTTAAGTGTATATATGAACAGCACGTATTAGCTGTGTTTTTAAAGTGACAAAGATTCTTGGGAAGCAGCCAGACCCAGCTAATGTAGATTATGAAATTTGTGTCTGACCTTCTGAAAAAAGTTAAGGTCGTTCACACAAGCCAAATGCACAAGAATAAATCTTTTGATGTGTGAAGTCTGCCACATAATGGCCTAGTATATAGCATGCGCCCTTTCGCAGATGCACTTCTAGCATGCGCACTTGCGATACTAATGACAGTACAACATACTCACGGCTCTCTGTGTTGTCTTTGTTGCAGGCTCAGTGTTGGACGTGATAAAGCACATCATTTCAAAGGGGGAACACAAGACCGGTGTGCTGGATGAGCCCAGTATAGCTACGGTGCTGAAAGAAGTCCTTCAGGGTCTTGAGTACCTCCACAAAAATGGCCAGATCCACAGGTAACACACTTCTCACTTTTGGAAAAGTTTTCAAATACTTATTTACCCACCCTCATGTTGTTCTAAACCTCTATGCTGTTATTTTTTTCTGTTTAATAGAATAATTGAATCCATGAAGAATCATTTAGTTTTAGTTTATAAACAAGATCAACAGTTCATTCAATTGGTCTGATTTGCTTGTTGTGATTCTTTAACCACTCACTGGAAGGGGAAGATTTTCAGGGAATAATATTGTGAATTTTGGCTTGTTTTCACACAAAGTTACTGTAGGATTCAGAAGACTTGGAATATTGCGCAAGAGTTTGTATGGACAACTTTTATTAGTCTTTTATGGTGCTGTTGTTGTATGGAAAAGATCTCAAAACAAATATTTTGCGTTTTACAGTCGGAAATACAGCATATAGGTTTGAAAGACATGAGGATAAGTAAATAATGACAGAATTTTCATTTTTAAATCAACTCTCTTTAAGACTAGACTGGTTTCAACACAAAGAAGGTCTGTCAGATGCCTCTGGACCGAGACTCCATTTAATCAACATAATCTCAGATGATGAATGATGGAAATAATGAATTCCATTTCAGAATCAACATCTGCTTAACTCTCCGACGGAAATCCATGGAAAAACTGAGTGAGCTGTCTAGTCTAATCGTACCCTTCAGTCTTTTATCATTAAACCTTTAAAACATACAAATCTCAGTTGATGCAGGCCAAGCGTATATGGCCGTTTCATTTCCAATCTTTTAGTAAGCTCATCAAAGATCCCTTTGCTAGTTTATCTGAGACATTCATCTTCAGACGTCAATACACTCTTTGCGGTGATGACTCACTGATGGTTAATTTAAATCATCTGTCGGTTTCTCTCTCTCTATCGCTCGCTTTTTTATATTAATTGCTTTCTTCTCATATCCCTTGTTCTCTCGACACACGCATGGGCCTGTTAAAGCAGACGGTGTAAATAATTCACAGGCTTTTAGTCTGGTTAAATACCCATGACTTGCAAGCTGGACTCTGAATCTCAATGAAGGAGACCTTGTCTTTTCGCTCTCTGCTGCGCCGCCAGTGTGACGAGGTCATTTTTGACTTGCTAGAAGCTTGTTGGGAGTGTGTGGGGTTTTTTTTTGTTTTGTTTTTTAAAAGATGTCTGACACAAACCCATCAACAAATTTTGTACATTTAGTTTGTTGCTTTTGGACTTTTATTACATAGCCAGATCTTTTTTCCCTGAGTTGACTTTTTTTCTGTAATTAATTGCGGAATATCGCTCCTGAAATTAAAGTTTTTAATATATTTTATATTGTTATAATTTCACTTTAATCTCCAAATTAATGTAGAAGTAACATAAAGACAGTTTATTTTAAATATTTGATCTAACATGTTGGAAATATACAGAAATTGAATGAAGTTATCAAACACTTCACAGTCTTCACTGCATAATTTATACATTAAATATAGATTAAGTTGTTATTACTTTTTATTAAAGCTTATTAGAGCAGTGAGTGATTCCTTTTGTTCTTTGATTAACATTAATGACGCACGTTTTTTTTATATTTTGTTTTTTAGGCAGCTTTAAGACCTGCAACACATGACACGGATCTGCTTTCTATTTTCTCACAACTCATGATTACTTCAATTTGTCCGATGTTTTCATGATGACAGAAAGGTCTGTCCATCCAATCTAAATTATCAATCAATATTCAGTTTCACTGCAAAAAACAAAAAACCTGCAGTTGCGTGTATCGGCTAAAGTGAATTTTGTCTAACTTTTAGGAGTACATTATTATATAAAGCTAATAAACATGAAGTAAAAGCCACAAAACGTCTTTAAGCATGTGTCAGGAGGATGTAATCTGAATCATATGAGTGAAAGGTGAAGAGGGTTTGAAACAACATCTATGTTTGCATTCCCGCAAGGAGTGATCACACGATGCCCTCCACATCCCTGGAGGATGCAATTAGACACTGTGGCTGAAGGCTGGCATGAAGTCAGTTGTCAAAGTGGAGTGAAGCAGCAAAATTCTTCATCATCCTCACTGCCCTGTGAAGTCCAGCAGATGGGCGTAAAAACCAACTCGCCCATCTACTCTCTCCCTCATGTCTTTCAACCTCACCACAGTTTAAGAACAAACTGCTTGTCGATGTAAAGCTTTGAGTTTCTCTCTGCTCTGGTGTGATTGGACTCAAATGGACTCTTTGGGTCTGTCCTCGCACTGAGGCTCTCTTTGTTATGAGTGTCAGCTGGGGAAACCAGAACACGTTGTCATGGCTCCCACAGAGGGGTGACATCATTGCTCAGGCTAAGAGATCTGTATCGCTTAGATCTCAGGAAACTATTCCGCTTTTGTTCTGACATTCTTCGGATTGCCTAGTATCTGGGTTTTTTATGGTGATGCAGTTGCACTCTGGGAAGTTTTTGAATGTCTGAACCCTGTAGTATGATTATCATTCCCATAATAATCTACCACCAAGGCTTCCTTGTCCTCCAAGCTTCCAAGTTTGTAAGATAAAAAATGAATATATTAATAAGTAAAAAAAAAGAATAAACATTTGTCATGGTCTCTGTAGATTGAAACAACATTTTTAAACTGTTTTAGAATAAAGTGGCTGACTTATTTGCTTTCGTGGTGGTAGTAATAATAAATTGATAAAATAAAAAAGAATATTTTACACTTATGTACTTGGCAGACGCTTTTATCCAAAGTGACTTACAAATCACAAATGCAACAAAGGGATTCATATTAAGGCAATAACATGAGAAGTGCTAAGTCTATTTTCTATTATTATTATATTGTAAATTCTGTATTTTATTTGCTTTTGTGTTTTTATTGTAAAGAACTTTATAACACTGTTTTGAAAGGTGCTATATACATATAAAAAAATAAAAAGTTTCAAACATTGTCTGAACTAGGAAACGTGTAAGAAATTATAGAAAGCATAGAATTCTTTTTTTATTTTAGTTATATTATTATTATATTAATAAAATAAAATAACTTTTAAAAATTTGAATTAATCGTGTTTTTAATGTATTTTTTTTTACATTTATTTTAAATAAATGTATATATACATATTATATAGCTATATTATATTATTTGTGTGTATATTATATTTTTATAAAATATATAATATTTTAAACTTGCATTTAAAAAGTGAAAATAAATCATAAAGGCAATTTTTATGACCCTTCATATCACAAGCTTTAAATCTGTTCAGCTTCAGCCTCTGGGGCATAAAAGTGCCTGTAATTGAAGAAAACCATATGCTCATGTGTAAATACAGTATTCCGTATTCAATATTCAATATTTATATCTTGTATTCCAAATCAGACATGTCCTTTCCTCTCAGTGCCCTGTCTGAGAAATATGCAAGCGGTTTTCAGCTGTGCTCACTGACAGCAGGAGTGTTTCCAACCACTCTAATAGTCTCCAAACATCTTTTACACTTCAAGAACACCCCCAAATGCGCATGAGTTTGGAGTGGACATGTGTTGGTATGTTTTGATTTGCCCAGCAGGGGTGAACAACTAGGGCCTCTCAGAAAATGTTGGTCCGTGTGTGTGTCTGTGTGGGCTCATACTGCAGAAAGGTTGCAATTATGGTTTTGCACCCCTGAAGAGCATAATTGCATATCGTCATGGCTAGAGAATGTGGCTTTTATGATAACAGAAACAAAGTCTTCTTATGTTCAAAAGTTCATTTATTTTCTGTCATCAGCCTCAGTTTAATTCATATCTCTGCTGCCCCCAGCTGGACAGTAAAATATAATGCAAGAAACGAAAATGATGAGCTTACCCCTTTAGCAGGCTCATCACACAGGATGTTATTAATAATTAATGTAATAATTAATACAAGTAATGCCTCAAAATGAATAACCAGTTCATGTGAGCTAAATTTAATCATGTTAAATATATTCCTATGTGTTCCACTAGCATCTTAAGTCTTAAATGTAATATCACACAAGATGTCTCAATATCCAACGAATATCCATGATTGTGGGAGTGATTTTGCTTTTATATAGAGTAACTTACAACATTTATGACAACATTTGGCTGGTTAATTTTGAATATTTTTTTCCCACAATTGAAATATATAGTTTCACACTGAAAGGACACTGAACCTGAATGTCATAAATCATGACTGTAAACTTTAAGTATTCTCTAGAAATATCCAGTGATTATCCATTGGCTGCTCTATCGATTCTCAGCCTTGCCAGTTTGATGGAAAACACATTGTACTTTTGCAGTGAAGCATTGAAGTACAAATCTGGAACGCTGTGTTCCACAAACACGCACATGACTTGATCATCAGGTGGAGGAGAGCAGATGTCTGCGGGCTTTCAGTTGAATGTTAAATACAGGACATAGGAACAGATTTTATATATATATATATAAATATATATCTTGTTTGTGTCTAAACAGGAGTTGGTAGGTCTTTATTATTATATTCATAAAACTGTTGTCTGACCAATATGATCCACATCTGTATTCTTTCTCAGCTGTTTGTGTGTCTCTAAAGACCCTGTGCTTGTCTACAGGGATCTTAAGGCTGGAAACATCCTGCTGGGAGAGGACGGGTCAGTGCAAATCGCAGGTACCAACTTTCTGTTTAACTGCAGTGTCACAGTTCACTTCTGCTGAACACTGAACCATTCTAGTCTACATAATAAAAAACCGTAATATTGTAAAATATTATTACAATTTAAATTAACTATATTTTAAATTGTGATTTATTCCTGTGATGGCAACGCTGGATTTTTTTGCATCATTACTCCAGTCTTCAATGTCACATGATCTTTCGGAAATCATTCTAATATGCTGATTTAATGCTCACTAAACATTTATTATCATTATCAATGCTGAAATAATAATTTCACCTGCTTTTGAATATATATATATATAAAATTTATTTGACATTTTGATGACTGAGTTTGTTCTTTTTATCGCTTTAGATTTTGGAGTAAGTGCCTTCTTAGCCACTGGTGGTGACATCACTCGAAATAAAGTGCGGAAGACGTTTGTGGGAACGCCATGTTGGATGGCTCCAGAGGTGATGGAGCAGGTAAGTAATTCCACCCTACAACCACTTGCTTCTTTACTCACACACTTAGAACTGCTTATATAGCGCCATAAAACGCAAATCCTGATTCCAGTGAAGAAGATACAATGGGCTTCAAAGGTCCTGAGATCACATGGAAGATTATTTGTATTAAAGTAGATTATACTTCAGGGCTGTTGAATGCTCGAATCTGATAGGTTGAAGAATGTTGTGCAATTATTTTCAGGGAAACGCATGGCTAAAGTAGTTCTAGGCAGGTCTTGACTGAATTGCAGTTCCATAACACTCCGCCAAATGATTTCAGTTATTTCCCAAAGGTCCTTACAGCCTACAACAGCTAAAGAAACAAAACCCACAACGACGCCGACCAAGCAAATAAATATAGTAAATAATAGGATAATAACGACAAAAATTATTGTCATTGTGTTTTCCACAAAATACATTTTATTGTGTCTTTAAAAGCACATCCTCTCTCCCGCTCTCTCTCTTTCAAACGTACACACATATTGTATAGTACAGACACGCACTCGCACAGAAATGTGTTGTCCGCGCTGCTCTGACGAATTATTTAGTAAAATAGTTTATCAACTTAAAAGCTACATGACATTTCTCACCAGCGAGGTAATAACTGTGTGGTTCTTGAGGCCGATAATATTAGTAGAGACAATGCTGCTGTGAGAGACTCACAGACTCATTCAGGCTAATTTACATATACTTATTCTCCTATTCTCTCTGTGGAGACAGAGCAACACTTCCTCACCAGCTGCCCTAACTATGAGGAAATCAGAAAGAGATTTTATCCAAAATTTGAAATACTTTGCCCTAGCTTCACAATTCAACATTTATTAGGTGAAAAAAGAGATTGTATCCTATTAGCAGCAAGATATTTTGATGCCTGTCATAAAGAGGCATTCAACTGATCAGTAATACTCTCTCACTCACACACACACACACACACATAAATGCACGCACACGCACACTGAATTCTAAATTGTTCATAGAATTCTAAAATATTGTTTGTTGTATTTACTTATTTTTAATGTGTGTATGTGTACATGTATTGTGATTCACTGTAAAAAAAAATTAGAAGATCAAATGCTTTGGCAATACATGACATGCCAATAAAGCATATTGAATTGAAATTTAATTGTGTCTTTAGGTGTGGTAACCATTGTATAAGTGGAATAATTGACTCCGGACTGTTAAATTATTAGAAACTAATGCACACCCGCTTCGCGTCGTGGCCACATTACCACCTCGGCTGTGCATTATTTATCTAATAATTCAACGTCGTCAATTATTCCTTACATAATGCAAGATAGACGCATTTTCACTAGTAGTCAGACTGTTGGACATCGCTGTAAAGGGACTGTATTACATAGACAATTAAAGCTTATTTTGAGTTCTAAAGACTTCAGTCTGGTGTAAAATTGCCAGTAACTGCTGACATATGGATGCATCTCTTGTGTTAAACAAATCTGTGACTGTTTGTGTGCAGGTGAAAGGTTATGACTTCAAAGCAGACATCTGGAGTTTTGGGATCACAGCCATCGAGCTGGCCACGGGCTCCGCTCCGTACCACAAATACCCTCCTATGAAGGTGAGGATAGAGCAGGAAATACAGTCCCATACAATTTCTAATGACTCTTACGACTGTATTCATGTATCGCACAGATGAAAAACATGCTGTGTTATAGCATGTTGTGTGTTTCAGAGAGCTCTGTGTGTTTGCAGGTGTTGATGTTGACCCTGCAGAATGATCCGCCAAGCCTTGAGACTGGAATCGCGGACAAAGAGATGGTGAAGAAATACGGGAAATCCTTGAGGAAGATGATATCGTTGTGTTTGCAGAAGGAGCCAGAGAAAAGGTGCTGAGCAGAGATGCAGTGTTATTGTGGGGTCATGTGATCACCGCCACTACCTGCTCAATATAAGATAAAACATTTTATTTGGCTGATAGGATATGATTTTAAACATTTTTAAAAGTACAATTCATTTATGTGTAAAACATTTTAATTAAGAAAAAAAAAATTTTAGGGACTGGACTTAGGCTAATATTCCCTGATAACAATTTAAGTTACAACAAATGTATTTCAATAGTGTTTGCTTTTTAGGCCAACATCATCAGAACTCTTAAAACATAAATTCTTCCAGAAAGCCAAGGTAAGAATCTTACTTTCAGAACATTGTTTTTGGTTTATTTTACTATGTCTTGTTTTTTTTTGTTTGTATGTCTTAAAGGGATCGATCACGGTATACCGACTTAAATTTCATGTTACACAAATTTTAAATGATACTTTTATGGTGCTTTTGATCTTTTCATATCCTTGATGTGCTGCAGTACAAGTGTGTAATAATCCTTCAGAAGTCTCTACATGTGTATTTCACGAAACAAAAAACAGCATATTATACCGACCTGACAAAACCTCCTTTTGAGGACATCCTAATTTGTAAAAACGGCATAAAAATAAAGTAAATACAGTATTTATTTTAATTGGTTAGGGCATGGGTTAGGTTACAACATTTATAACTAGCTGTATAGAAATAAAAAAAAAGTGTGTGTGTGTGTGAGATACCTCTACATTTCCCCATTTAAATGAATCAGTATTGAGTTCAGTCCAGCATTCCTCTCATTACTGGGACGTCATGTCGGTGTCTAAACAAAAGCAGGGATAAGTATCCCAGCATCCCATTCCAACTGGCTGATAAACTCTCTGCCAAATGGAGTTCCCTTTCTACTATTTGAATCAAGCCAGTCTTCTCTCCTTCCAGCATTGAATACTCAGATGTTACCGTGCATGACCAGTAGGGGGCTGGAGTTTGAATGTCAGCCCATTTTGTAATGTGTGATGGTTATTTGCGTAGTTTCGAGAAATGTTTATCTTACTGTTCCGTTTTGTTTGGCAGAATAATGAATTCCTGCAGGAGAAATTATTACACAGAGCACCTACAATTACAGAGAGAGCGAGAAAGGTGAGGAAAATGTTATATAATGTTTTATTAGGTACTATTTTTATTGTTTTACGATGTTTTAGTTTTTACCATGTTTTAGGATCTTTATTATAGCCTATATATTATTATTATTATTATTATTATTATTATTATATACGCCGCATATGTATATATTATAATGATTTGGCCCAGTTTTATGTATATGTCCAGCACCACAAATCAATATCTGAGAGACAATAAAGAATATTCAAAATCAATTTGAAAAAAAAAAAAAGATATTCAAAATTTTAGCTAATTAAATGCATTCATTTTGATCAAATATTTTTCTTTTCCATTACGGATAAAGAGATTAAAAATAAAAAAATATATAATAAAATACATTTAATTATTAATTATAATAATAAATTAAATATTAATTACATTTGTATAAAAAAAAAATCTTAAATATATTTTTAAGCCTAAACATATTTTGCTCTTTTATGCGTGTGTCTGTATAAACATAAATGTTTGTTTGTGTGTGTATGTGCGTAGGTACGGCGAGTTCCTGGCTCCAGTGGGAGACTCCATAAAACAGAAGATGGAGAGTGGGAATGGAGCGATGATGAACTGGATGAGGAGAGCGAGGAGGGCAAAGCTGCTGTTGCTGCCTTACGGGTAACTCACACACACACACACACACACACACAAACAGACAGTTTTAGCTCTGGTTCAGCACTGGTTGTTTGTGTTTGGTGTTTGTAATGGTGTTGCTCTCATCCCTTGGCTCTGTGTTTTTTGTTTGCCGCTAAAGGAGCAGCAGTCGAAGTCGACAAGGCGACAAGTCCGTTTCTCTCAGCCTCTTGAGCTGCCCCCACCCAGGGTTGTTCAGTTTTCCCACTGATACAGATGGCTCACCTTAACAAGGAAGCACACTCAGTCAAACACAGCATTTGGACGTGTAGGAATTGGAAGTGCTAGATAAAGAGGAAGTGAATTTATTCAGAGAGTATAATATATCTGCTAACATTCTTGTTATCCAGCTTCAAAGACTAAAACAATAAAGATACTAGATTTAAGGTTGGTTAAGGATAACCGTTGCACCTTCACCTGTCTGTGATAATCTGTTTCTCTGCATATCTTTGCAAGAAATAATCATGTACAGTATAAAAGCATTTAGATCGCTTAATGTGATAACTATTGGTCTGTGTCCTCTGCTTATTGTGAAACAATAGCTATTATGTGCCTTTTGAGATCACCAACAGAAATATCTACTTACACAGCTACTTAAGCTTGACCACATGCTCTAATCTCAATGACTAAACTGAGGTAAAGCAAAAACCACGTAACCAGTTTTTGCTAGAAAAAAACAGAGACTGAGTTAATGTGTGCTTCCTGGATGCCATCTGTACTGTGTTTTTATTTATAACTTTTACATACTGACCAAATCAATGACCTCTGATAACCAACCAAATTTTGTTTAACAGCCTCATAATGAGACTACTGCTGGTTGAGGTACTAACAGGCAATATGGCCACTTCTGGTCACTACATGATCTTTGGATTCCAGTTTGGTCACTGCTTATATGGTCAAATACCTTTGATATCATGTCATATCTATATGTACACTACCGTTCAAAAGTTTGGGGTTTGTATTTTTTAAAATAAGTGTCTTATGGTCATTAAGGCTGCATTTATTTGATCAAAAAATTAGTTAATTAATTAAATATACAGTAAAAACAGTAATAATATGAATAATAATTAACAATTTAAAATGGCAAGTGTAATTTATTCCTGTCATTGCATGATCCTTCAGAAATCTTTTGTACTGACACTTTTGATTAATTGAATACATCATTCCTGAATTTAAAAAAAATGAATACATAAATAAATACCTAAACATTTAAACAGTAGTGCAACTTGCTGGGGTTTTTTTTGTTTTTTTTTTGCTTTTTGGTTAAGGGTTTTGGAATACTTTGCATATACATGTTTGGTTGCATATCTGAAAACAATCCCAATAGTCCTTGAAAACCTGAAGGATATTATATGAAAACTATGAAATATGTACTTCAAATCATAGCAAATGTGTGAACTCAATGAAGGGCCTTAACCCCCTGCTTTATTCCTTACTACAGTGTGTTTAAATCCAATGCTGAATTACCGTAACCCAAACAATTGTTATTATTTATTACAAGAGACTTTGACCTTTGACTTTTGCCCATTCTATCTCTCTCACACAGTCACCAAGAGTAAAAGAAGGGCTCCAGACTGCAGAGGTTTGTAGACCATGAAGAACCTTTCGGAATACCGAAATACTGAATACTGAATTTATTTATTTTTGTATTTGTATTACAGTATTAATGATTTGAACTTACAATTTTTCTTAAATAAAACTGAATTTAAAAGGGAAAAATAACCATATTTTCCAAACAACAACTAGATGCCACTCACATGCAATGCATATTATTTTCTTTAAACATTTATCATGAAATAATACCTACTGTTTCACTTAGATTTTTTAAGAATAGTCAGCAGTATAACCTGTACTATAACCTGTGCACTGCACAGTATCCACTAAATGTCTATACAATAATATAGATGTAATATAATAATATAATAATCTAGTATTCCTTTCCAGACAACTTTTTCATTTAATGTCGGTATTATTTTATTTTATCTAATATATTTCATGATGACCAGAGTTTAGATTTTATAATATATATGTATTTATAAAGTAATTAGTAAATGTTTGTGTTCTATGCGTGTATTTGTAGATATTCCAGCCTTTCGGCAGTCATCTCCAGCCTGAACTACCTCAAGCTGCTGGCCAGGGCCCGGCCAACTCTCAACACACTGCCCCAACTACAACCCCATCACAGCCACAGCCTGCGCAGGTAGCTGTTGTATCAAGCATTCAGTTATTAGGCCACCTCAGTTTTTAAATGATTTCATAGTGAGAGAGATGCTCCTTATCACCATCTCTGCCTCTAATTGTAGGCCCCAGGAAGTGATGCCTCCCAATCCCCCATCAGTTTAGTATTAAGGTTAAGGTAAGTTAGGTTTGCTGTTCTTATGTTTGGAGACATTTATGATTAGGATTTTCAATCCCCTACTGCCCATTTGAAGCGAGGTGTCCCCCCGGGATCCGTTCTTGGCCCACTACAATTCATTATTTACATAGAGTGGGTACAGAAAGTATTCAGACCCCCTTCAATTTTTCACTCTTTGTTATATTGCAGCCATTTGCTAAAATCATTTAAGTTCTTTTTTTTTCCTTATTAATGTACACACAGCACCCCATATTGACAGAAAAACACATAATGCTTGCCATTTTCGCAGATTTATTAAAAAAGAAAAACTGAAATATCACATGGTCCTAAGATTTCAGACCGTTTGCTCAGTATTTAGTAGAAGCACCCTTGTGATCTAATACAGCCATGAGTCTTTTTGGGAAAGATGCAACAAGTTTTTCACAGCGGGATTTGGGGATTCTCTGCCATTCCTCCTTGCAGATCCTCTCCAGTTCTGTCAGGTTGGATGGTAAACGTTGGTGGACAGCCATTTTTAGGTCTCTCCAGAGATGCTCAATTGGGTTTAAGTCAGGGCTCTGGCTGGGCCATTCAAGAACAGTCACAGAGTTGTTGTGAAGCCACTCCTTTGTTATTTTAGCTGTGTGCTTAGGGTCATTGTCTTGTTGGAAGGTAAACCTTCGGCTCAGTCTGAGGTCCTGAGCTCTCTGGAGAAGGTTTTCATCCAGGATATCCCTGTACTTGGCCGCATTCATCTTTCCCTCGATTGCAACCAGTCGTCCTGTCCCTGCAGCTGAAAACATCCCCACAGCATGATGCTGCCACCACCATGCTTCACTGTTGGGACTGTATTGGACAGGTGATGGGCAGTGCCTGGTTTTCTCCACACATACCGCTTAGAATTAGTTCTATCATGGTCTCATCAGACCAGAGAATCTTATTTCTCACCATCTTGGAGACCTTCAGGTGTTTTTTAGCAAACTCCATGTGGGCTTTCATGTGTCTTGCACTGAGGAGAGGCTTCCGTCGGGCCACTCTGCCATAAAGCCCCGACTGGTGGAGGGCTGCAGTGATGGTTGACTTTCTACAACTTTCTCCCATCTCCTGACTGCATCTCTGGAGCTCAGCCACAGTGATCTTTGGGTTCTTCTTTACCTCTCTCACCAAGGCTCTTCTCCCCCGATAGCTCAGTTTGGCCGGACGGCCAGCTCTAGGAAGGGTTATGGTCGTCCCAAACGTCTTCCATTTAAGGTTTATGGAGGCCACTGTGGTCCTAGGAACCTTAAGTGCAGCAGAATTTTTTTTGTAACCTTGGCCAGATCTCTGCCTTGCCACAATTCTGTCTCTGAGCTCTTCAGGCAGTTCCTTTGACCTCATGATTCTCATTTGCTCTGACATGCACTGTGAGCTGTAAGGGCTTATATAGACAGGTGTGTGGCTTTCCTAATCAAGTCCAATCAGTATAATCAAACACAGCTGGACTCACATGAAGGTGTAGAACCATCTCAAGGATTATCAGAAGAAATGGACAGCACCTGAGTTAAATATACAGTACTGTGCAAAAGTTTTAGGCAGGTGTGAAAAAATGCTGTAAAGTAAGAATGCTTTCAAAAATAAACTTGGTAATAGATTATATTTATCAATTAACAAAATGCAAAGTGAGTGAACAGAAGAAAAATCTAAATCAAATCCATATTTGGTGTGACCACCCTTTACCTTCAAAACAGCATCAATTCTTCAAGGTAAACTTGCACAAAGTCAGGGATTTTGTAGGCATATAGTTAGGTGTATGATTAAACAATTATACCAAACAGGTGCTAATGATCATCAATTCAATATGTAGGTTGAAACACAATCATTAACTGAAACAGAAACAGCTGTGTAGGAGGAATAAAACTGGGTGAGGAACAGCCAAACTCAGCTAACAAGGTGAGGTTGCTGAAGACAGTTTACTGTCAAAAGTCATACACCATGGCAAGACTGAGCACAGCAACAAGACACAAGGTAGTTATACTGCATCAGCAAGGTCTCTCCCAGGCAGAAATTTCAAGGCAGACAGGGGTTTCCAGATGTGCTGTCCAAGCTCTTTTGAAGAAGCACAAAGAAACAGGCAACGTTGAGGACCGTAGACGCAGTGGTCGGCCAAGGAAACTTACTGCAGCAGATGAAAGACACATCATGCTTACTTCCCTTCGCAATCGGAAGATGTCGAGCAGTGCCATTAGCTCAGAATTGGCAGAAAACAGTGGGACCCTGGTACACCCATCTACTGTCCGGAGAAGTCTGGTCAGAAGTGGCCTTCATGGAAGACTTGCGGCCAAAAAGCCATACCTCCGACGTGGAAACAAGGCCAAGCGACTCAACTATGCACGAAAACACAGGAACTGGGGTGCAGAAAAATGGCAGCAGGTGCTCTGGACTGATGAGTCAAAATTTGAAATATTTGGCTGTAGCAGAAGGCAGTTTGTTCGCCGAAGGGCTGGAGAGCGGTACACGAATGAGTGTCTGCACGCAACAGTGAAGCATGGTGGAGGTTCCTTGCAAGTTTGGGGCTGCATTTCTGCAAATGGAGTTGGGGATTTGGTCAGAATTAATGGTATCCTCAATGCTGAGAAGTACAGGCAGATACTTATCCATCATGCAATACCATCAGGGAGGCATCTGATTGGCCCCAAATTTATTCTGCAGCATGACAACGACCCCAAACATACAGCGAAAGTCATTAAGAACTATCTTCAGTGTAAAGAAGAACAAGGAGTCCTGGAAGTGATGGTATGGCCCCCACAGAGCCCTGATCTCAACATCATCGAGTCTGTCTGGGATTACATGAAGAGAGAGAAGCAACTGAGGCTGCCTAAATCCACAGAGGAACTGTGGTTAGTTCTCCAAGATGTTTGGGCCAACCTACCTGCCGAGTTCCTTCAAAAACTGTGTGCAAGTGTACCTAGAAGAATTGATGCTGTTTTGAAGGCAAAGGGTGGTCACACCAAATATTGATTTGATGTAGATTTTTCTTCTGTTCACTCACTTTGCATTTTGTTAATTGATAAATATAAACTATTAACATGTCTATTTTTGAAAGCATTCTTACTTTACAGCATTTTTTCACACCTGCCTAAAACTTTTGCACAGTACTGTATATAAATAATATATATATAGTTAAATATATAGTGTCACAGCAAAGGGTCTGAATACTTAGGACCATGTGATATTTCAGTTTTTCTTTATTAATAAATCTGCAAAAATGTCAAGAATTCTGTGATTTTGTCAAGAATTTCTGTCAGTAGGGGGTTCTGAGTGTACATTGAGGAAAAAAATTAACTTAAATGATTTTAGCAAATGGCTGCAATATAACAGAGTAAAAAATTTAAGGGGGTCTGAATACTTTCCGTACCCACTGTACTACCCCTGCGTCAAATCTGTAGGCCCGCTTTATCCACTCAAATTGATAAAATCGCTTCTTCCATACATAAAATAAAAGATTGGCTAACCTCTCATTTTTTTTAAACTAAACATGGATAAAACCAAGATCATTATTGTTGGAACCCCATCAATCACTAACAGCATTCCTAATAACTGGTGCTCTTATTAAATCATCTTGTACTGTTAAAAATATAGGTGTTATTTTCGATTCAACCCTCTCCTTTCAGGCTCATATTAACTCTGTCACAAGATCGGCATTCTTTCAATTACGTCGCATTGCCCAGCTCCATCATTTCATTAGTGTCAAAGATTCAATGCCGAAACCATTATCCATGCCTTTCTCATCCCACCTTGATTACTGCAATGCCCTTTTCACTGGTTTATCTGCAAGTACCATTTCCAGATTACAGTATATTCAAACTCAGCTGCTAGAATACTCACCCAAGTTCTTCATGGAACCATCAATGCCAATAAAGAAACTTTATTATTTAGAGTGTAGACAGGAGCAGTAGATGACTTCTATTTCTCCTCTTGTCCTACAGAAACTTGAAAAAGGAGCTGAATGACATACGATTTGAGTTCATGCCTGGCAGAGGTAAGAGCATAAAAACATAAGTCTTGCAACAAAAAATCTGAATATATCCACACCATACACTCTTAAAGGGATATTCCACCCTAAAATGAAAATTCTCTCATCATTTCCTCATCCCAATGCTGTCCTAGATATATATGACTTTCTTTCTTCAGATGAACATAAAGATTTTTAGAAAAAATAATCCATCTCTGTGAGTCTATACAATGCATGTGAATGAGTGCCTCAAAGTTGACACATCAAAAACCACAAAAATATAAAATTTTTAGATGGATTATCCCTTTAATTCTGATGTATTCAAAAACTGTCTATTTTTTTTCCCACAACTCCGTAGAAAAACACTGAATATTATGGTTGATATTTGTCAAGGGCGGTGAACATCTCAATCAGTACGATTTATGACACACTTGGGCAGTTCTTTTGTCCAAAGTTATTTTCCTTTAAAAATCAATTTAACACCCTGTTAGAATCAGTTCCTGTTTATCTCCGTGTTTTGCCCTCCAGCAAAGAGGCCAAATCAAAGCAAGAGCAAAATTCTTCTACCCCATCAGATGTCAAAGAGCCTGCTGCATCTGCGTTTTGTCAGTGCCATGTTGTGAATTTTCCCAAAATAAAACATTTAGTGACATGCGCATAGCTGGCCTGATGTGGTGTGTGAGAATGTTCTTCTGCCCGAACACGTCTTCATTCTGCTGTCTGTACTCACTACAGGATGTTAGCATGATGTGTGCAGCTGATCAGCTATTAAGTTGTCAGCCTCATTCTGGAAGATCTACAACCTTGTCGGTTCAAATATCCAGGAGGTTGTAAATTGCCAGAATCAGTTTGTTGGTCTAAACAAATCATTTTAAAGTCACATATATTTTTTCTGCCTGTAGACACAGCAGATGGGGTTTCTCAGGAGCTGGTATCGGCTGGCTTGGTAGATGGGCGAGATTTAGTTATAGGTAAAGATTTATTTATTTTACTATTTTATTTTTTTAAGGAAGTAATAATTTTACTGAACAAGAATGCATTTATGTTACGAAAGAGTGGAAAACTGAACATTATATAGAATCAGATTTTATATATATATATCTATATATATATATATAGATATATATATAGATAGATATATAGATAGATAGATAGATTTATGAGAAAGATTTATGTATATATAGATATATATATTTATAATCAGTTTCTATAAAATATTCAGTTTTCCACTCTAATTGTTATGCTGATGATAATGTAATTTTTACTTAAAACTTTAGAACAATTCCAAGAAAATTTACAAAAAATAAGTTTTTGACTATAACTTGTACAGATTTTTACTGGAATCAGTATGTTTAAAATGCTTGAAAAATGCTGATGTTCCCATGCAGTGCAATATGTGAAGAAAATAAATTGCAATTTCAAATTAAAGTGATTCATGGTTTTGTGTCATTTCAGTGGCTGCTAATTTGCAGAAGATAGTTGAAGAGCCTCATTCCAATAAAAATGTCACATTTAAACTGGTGAGTAACTGTTTAGTTAAAACCACTGTAAAGGCCCCTTCGCATCAAGGACAATAACCATAAGGATAAAGATATAGTTATAAAATACCTCCTAAGTATGAAAGAATAACAGTCTACACCACAGCACAGAGAAACCATATCATTGGAATCACTTTCAGAACCTGGACAGCCAATCAGAATTCACCCTGCTTTAAAGAGCTCGAACTGCAGCGCGCTTAGAATAACCAGAAGGATATTGTCCGTTGGTGTGGAATATTGTTATCTTCATATTTTGTGAATGGGCCTTAAGTCCTCAATGGTTTGCATTAGTAACACGTCATGCGTGATGTTTTTCAGGCCTCTGGTGTTGAAGGCTCTGAGATTCCTGATGATGTCAAACTCTTGGGATTCGCTCAGCTCAGCATTAGCTAAACTTTGGCTCCGTTTGGGACCATGACTTGCCTACAAATGTGAAAACAAACCAACACTACCAACAGAATGACACATTGATATTCTTGTCCTCTTTCAATTGCCCTCAAGAAACCGCTGTTGCCAAAGAGAAAAGTACCATTGCTCAACCCATAGGATTTCAAATGGCCCAACGACAGAATTACACTGATGAGATTGATCAGAATTTGTAGGAATCCATTAAAATAAAGTTTACGATTTATTCGTACAAGGATGCCGTTATCATAACCAGATATAACCTTAATGCTCTTTTAATGTTGATCTTTCTTTTCCTCTTTTTCTTTTTTCTATGTTTGTTCTATTATTGCACAATCTGAACTGACATCCAAATAATGAAATGTCTCCAATATAACTACTGAGTGCATGTGAGGAGAGTGGAACTCAAAGAAACATGAATGGGTTTGCAGTAGCTATAGAATATTTTTTTTACTTGTAATTTTTCCTATGCCTTTAAAGAGAAGCAGCTAGCATGTTTTTACCAGACCGCTTGCATTATTTACTTGGGTTCATTTAAACCAGCTTGATGAACATTTACAGAATCTGGTTTAGAATTTTCAGAGATTCTGGTTGCTCAAAAACAAGCTTTCCCTTCTCGCCTGTTCTACAGAGAGTCAATACAAACAAATATTCTTTATTTCAGATGCACAGATTCACTGAATAAGATTAAATCATCTATTCAATGTCATTGAGCCTCGACGAACACTCCTAAAGGCTGGTTTATTTTGCTGCTTTTCCCTTGGTTATTTTATTGTGTGTGTGTGTGTGTGTGTGTGTGTATTTGCAAATGTTACTATCCCATGCTGCTCTAAAAGTTATTGCCTTAATGTTTCTACACATTTCTGCATCAACCATATCTCTCCTTTTTTCGATTTCACATTAATTTGTGCATTTTGGTTTTAGGTTTTTGACAATGTCTGTCACTTCTACTCATTTTTTAAGTCTCTGTGTAAGCGATTTCGATTTTTGAAAAGGTAGAAGTAAGTGAGGTACCGGATGAAACTTTGGTGTTTGTTTTTTTTTATTTCCTCTTCTGGAATTGAACTCTTAAGTATTCATGTATTTCTGATCTCGATTGAACATGTAAATAATGTAATTTGGTTTGATTTTATATGGGATGTTTCACTCATGGCCTTTGTGTTCTCCATAAATAAGGTGATGGGAGGTGGTGTCGGTCACAAAAGACACATTGTGAGTTTTGTTGGTTTGTCTGTTTGTCTATGAGGGTGCCTATAATCACAGCGGGATCTTAGGTGGCCAATATTTGCCTGATGTTTCCAGCAGGTCTGTCCTAAACTGCTGAAGTTCTTCTTAGAATTTATGTGAGGTTGTTTACTTCACTCAAGAAATCTCATTAAACATATCGCTACCTGTGTGCAAGAACAGCCTGGAATAATCTTAAGTATCTTAATGAACTTGAAACAGTGTTTGACCTGATTTTTTTTTTCCTCTGCCATTTTTGACATTTTAATTATATATGGTAACACTTTAGTCTCATTTATTAACATTAGTTAATGTATTAACATCAGCTAACAATGATCAATACATTTGTTACAGTATCAATCTTCGTTAACATTAGTTAATAAAATACAACTGTTCATTGTTTGTTCAGAGTGCATTAGCTAATGTAAACAAGTACAATTTTTGTTTATATATATATATATATATATATATATATATATATATAACTTTTATATATATATATATATAACTTTTTTTCCTACTTTATTTTCCAGTTTTATTGGGAAAATTAAAAAGATAAAAGGAGGGGAAGTAGAAGAAAGCTTTAACGCACAAATATTTTCTTTTCACCTCTTTACAATCACAACAACAACAAAAAAAACCTGAATTGCTTGCATTTGAATAAGCTAGTTTTGGAATTTTCAAAATGCGGTTGCTAAGGTCAACATGATTATATGATAAATAATAATATCCAACCTTAGAAATATGCATCTCATTAAGTCGCACAAATCTCCTGCTTGTTATAATACGGTGTTGGAGAACCGCCTTCACAGTCAGTTTACTGTAAGAAACAAAAGATGAAAAGCAAAAAACAATTATTTTTTCTTTATATTCTCATTTTTATTTTTCTTGTTTTGAATTTTAAGGCGTGTTTTTAAATGCTTTAAAATAAATAAAGAATAAACTTAAAAGGCCTCCTTATTGGTTACATTATTATGCTTCCCACAGAGCTGTATGCATACAACAACAAAAAAATTTATTTTGATTTACAGTATAGAAATACAGCTTAAGAACAAACGGTAACACTTTATTTTACAGTACCGTAGTTACACGTTACTTAATGTACTTACTATAGTAATAACAGTAAACTAGAAGCTAAAGTTCGTAGAACAAACTTTGATGTTGGCTTGGGAAAGCCTTGACGTGTAACCAGGGGGAAAGTGCATACACACTCATTATGTATTCAGAAGATTAAGGGGCCGTTCACATATCGCGTCTTTTGCGCGCGCATATTCATTATTTCTTAATGAATATTTTTTTCCAGTCGCGCCTGTGCCGCGGCAAGATGACAACATCTCAACTTTTCAGAATGCCGCAAGCGCACCGCAGGTCATGTGACAAGAACCATCCAATCAACCCTTTTTCTTTCTCTAACGGTAGCCTAATTAGCTCAGACGAACGCAGAGCCGTTCTCGGCAGAAGCTCTGTTTGGTGATGCTTGGGCCAATTTTTCTTAAGAGATTATCAAACTGGTCCTTGTCAAATCTGAAATAGGCTTTGAATCTCTCATCGTCCTGACAGAGGTCTTGGATGAGTTTGTGAAATTCTGCGTGGTGCACCCAAACACTGCGGGAGTTTGTTTTTTCTTCTCCATAAATAAATCGTGTACTAGAGCTACTGCAAGGGCTTTTCGGTGATGGAAATCCATTGAAATTATCGCGTTGTCGTGGAGAAAGCTGTTCATGGTTGCATAGCAACGACAGACGCTACAGAAACGCAAGCTCCCGAACGCTTGCAAAAGAAGGAGGAAGCGCTTTTTTAGGCAGGATATGTGAACAGCCCCTAAAGCATCTAAGTTATCGCCGCTTTAAGAGGCATGACCCTTTTAAGAGACGAGGTTGGGGCTCGTGAACTGTCTGAATGTGTGTGCGTGCAATGTATGAGGCAAACACGAATGTAATATAAGTGATAATGATCCAAATACGATTTATTTGCAGAAGTTTATCTTGTAGTTGTATTTTTAAAATCCCTGCATGTATACACAAATACTTATTTCTATAACTGGGCGCGATCATTATTAGAGACGCAGCGCGTCTGTTTGTGTGACAGAAAACTCTAAATGAAGCTCTTTAATACGTTCGTGTGATTGAATGTTGTGTAATCGCTGGAATGTTTTAATTAATAAGGTTAAAAAATACATGGAAATGATGCACTTTCATCAGTTCGTCAAAGACATCAACAAACTGTCAAACAATACGGCTCGCGATCTCGACATAAATGTCTTTCATGCGTTTCTTTGCTTGTATATTATACAATTGCTTGAAAGTTTTTAATCAATGAGAGTAAAAACACATATAAATGTCCTGAGTTGTAAAACGAAATCGAGCGCTTTCTCCGTCTATAACATGATTTCAGTCTTATTTTCTTGGACCGAGAATGGGATCGTGGCTCCCTCTAGTGGACGGTACTGCACCTCTACAGGGGGTATTTTTGCTTTTGCAATGCAAGTCTATGAACTCTGAAAATATGAACTTTGAAAATTAATATTTCGAGTACTGTACGTTTGATCACTCCAAAAAGATATAGCAACGAACTACACATCAGGGCCAACGTCTGTGGCAAGTTTGGGCCTAGGGGCATTAAAGTTTCGGGCTTGGGGCATTAAAGCTCTAGGAGGAGTAGCAGTCAGAAATTTAGGAACAGAAGAATAATAACAATCACTAGAACAGTATGTTGACTTTCCCAAGCCAACATAATTATGCATAATTACAAGTAACTAACCCTAAAAGTAAAACAAACCCTAACTATAACTTTGTATAAAAGTACATGTAGTTAATATTACTCAGCACTTAATTAAGTAATTACAATGTAACTACGGCACTGTAAAATAAAGTGTAACGAACAAACTAACATTAAAGATTGTTAAAAAAACAAACAAACAAAGCTGTGGAGTCCTTTTTTTTTTTTTTTTACCTCGTTCAGTCACATAGCATGTCTTCTTGTTGTCACAATCATCTTTTCCTCTTGAGAGTGTGGCTACTTTGTTACACATTACATTGTTGTCTAAATATTGTGCTCGACCCCACAAGCATGTCACAACCGTTTACACATTACCACAATATTAAGACCGCCTTATTAACTGGCAAAAAGGCCTCAGTGTTTACTGCATTAGCCTCATGATCCAAAGTCCCTCTCTCTCTCTCACACACACACTGCAGGAACTCCTCTCAGCACATTTTAACCGTTGGAATCAGCTTATTAACCTACTAATTGAGAATAGGATCATCATACTTTATTATTATGATTATTAAAAGTCTTTCGACTGTCCTTCTCGCTGTGAAATAACTTTATCTTTACGGATAAGAGCTCAGGTACAGATATGCTGAACTTGTGACAAGTTTAAAAATTAATTTCTCGCACGCGGTGCAGGTGTTTTAAGCGCGAGCCGCCGCTGATGCTCGCGCAGTGATCATGATAGACTTCACGCAGATCCTGTTGTCTGTCGGCGAGTTTGGCGCGTTTCAGAAGCGCTTGCTGCTGGCGGTATGTCTCCCCAACATCTTCGCAGCTTTCCACATGTTCAGTCAGGTCTTCACCGGCATGACCTTCCCACACAACTGCAACAACAGCTGGATCTTACAGCGGGCTCCCAACCTGACGGAGGAGAAGCAGTGGAACCTCACCATCCCTCTGGACAGTAAAGGACAATATGAGAGCTGTGAGATGTTCTCACCTGTTGATCTTGATATTGATGTCATTGAAGCTTATGGAATAAATTCAACGACATCATGTAAAGATGGATGGGTTTATGAGGCAGAAGAAGGCAGCAGCACCCTAATAACTGAGGTACTGAACTTTATTTATCGATATCTATCATTATATATGGTGCATTTTTTGGCTTTTTTTAATTTGTTTTATAAAAGTTAAAATAAAAGCTACTTATTTTTTTTTTCATAAATATTTTACTTTTATGGTTATAATTTAGTTATTATTCAATGACTTTCGAAGGAGTTAAAATTTAAGTTCGTGTCGCGCAGCCCGTAAAGGCATTTAAAAAAAAAAAAAAACACCAACAATTTTGTATTATATTTGTTTTTATTAAACCTGTTTAAACCGGTTTAATAACTTGATAAGCAATGACAGAGTTTGTTTTGTCGATATAGACAGCGATCAATTTGCTGTTGCCATGGTTACCTCCTCAAGCAATGGCAATTTAGGCAATTTCTAACTCATAATATAACTTTTGGTCACCGAATCGTTTGAAAACATTTAGCACATATGTTGAAAAACAAATCGTAATTAATATATATATATTATATGTATGAGTGTGTATATATATAAATATATATATATATATATATATATATATATATATATATATATGTATATATGTATATATATATATATATATATATATATATGTATATATATATGTGTATATATATATGTATATATGTGTATATATATATATATATATGTATGTATATATATATATATGTATGTATGCACTCACACATACATAGCCTACATAAAAACACACACTTTTATCACGATTAATCCAATTTTCAGCACTATTAAAAACAATACATAAAAAAACTATTTGACATGTTGACTGCTCACCCAGCTAACAAAAATATGTTCTAAGAAAATTGTTCTAATTTTCATGTTAATTTATGTAAATTATATTTCTGAATCTTCTCTAAACGTTAAATATGTCCAGTTTTTTTAAATGATTTAATTTTTTTTTCCTTGGTTATGTGAATGTTAAGGAAACTTTGAATTTGATCATTTTGCAAACATTATGGAAATGTTACTTTTGAATGTTCTCTAAACATTCTGAAAAACTAGAACTAATACGTTTCGGAATAAAACCTTCCACGAACAATGTATAGATAATGTTTTCGTGCCAACGTTTTGAGAACATTATTGAAGAGCTCATAACTTTGAATGAACATTCTATTAATGTTACAGGCAAAACATGTTTTGTTCATAACTTGAGAACATTTCCTGAATGTTAGCCAAAGTTCTGAGAACATTCCCTGTTAGCTGGGCCAGCTTATTTTTGTTTTGTTTTTTACAGCCATTCATCTGTTAGTACATAAAAACAAATGTAATACATGCATGCATTGTCATAATAGTTTAGTTTTGTGTTCGTTTTTTCCTATTAAATTTATCATGGCCAATTTTTCATTGTGCCAAATTACCCCATATATTTTTAACACAAAAGATCAATGTGTTTTTTTTCCTGGTTAAAATGTAAACGTAAATTCTGGAAACATTTTTACAGAAATTAACTTTCAAAACAAAACCGACCATTTTATATTGTTTTAATGTTTGTCAATTACATACAACTGAAAGTTATTATAAACTCTAACCAATCCACATTTTCATTGCCATCATTTGTTTGCTGTCTTTCATCATGTTTTTCTTTTCTTATCTCACCATAGTTTGACCTGGTGTGTGAAAATAAGGTTTATAATGAGGCATCTCAGTCCATCTACATGGCTGGTCTTCTTATTGGAGCCCTATTGTTTGGGCCAATGGCAGACAAGTATGTGTAGAGTACAATCAACATTAAATTATATAAAACGCACAATGATTGTTTTGGAGTTTTTCTAAAAAAAAAAAAAAAAAAAGATTATTCAGATTTTTTTTTAAAAAAACATCAGTAATAAAAGACTACTCTTTTATGTCAAATAAGTAATGTGTGATTTCATAACTGCTGGTTAATATGTTTTCTTGTCACAGGTATGGCCGGCGGTTTATCGTACTGCTTTCCTTGTTGCTGCAGTTTCTGTTTGGGGTGGGAGTAGCATTTTCCCCCAACATCTATGTCTACATAGCCCTCCGCTTTGTGGTCGGCACCACAATATCAGGGCTCACTATGAACACGTTTGTTCTGGGTAACATATGACTCATTTTTATGCGTGTATATTAAAACACTTTGTTTAGATAATTAGATATGGATAGCATGTAGAAAGCACATTTACATGTATGTTTCAAAGTCGACATGAAATCAAAATTGACTTTTTTTTTGCAGCATTTATTATGAATGATTTATCCTTCATCATTTTTTAAAATTCAAGTGCTCTTGTAATCCTTAATCAAAATAACCTCCCCTCCCTGATCCGATGATGTGTTACAACCTGTCACTCACATGACATCACAGCAATAGCAAACCACAACCATCCAATCAATTCCAGATGGACAAAATCAAGTCCCGCCCTACATTTTTTTGTTGTTCTAGAAGCCGTTTCCCTCGGATAAACATCACAAATTGCAACTGTTTCATGCCGACTTTAAACAAATGTCCTGTATCAACAGAAATCTTTACGAAAATGTATAAAGAAACTGTTTAGATCTCAGCAGATGATTATTATTTTATAATTTTAAATTTTTCATGTTATCTAAAACATGTTTTAGGTACTGAGTGGTGCGGTTCAGCCAAGCGCGCCCTTTTCACCATATTGTCGCACTGCTTTTTTGCCCTTGGTCTTACTCTGCTGTCTGGTTTGGCCTTTGGGATCCGGAACTGGAGGATTTTACAGCTGGTTCTGTCAGCGCCAGTTGGGCTTTTCTTCATCTATTACTGGTTAGAGTTGTTCTATATTAGACATTCCCAAACTTTTTTTTGTCAGCCGAAATCCTTTGACCTTAAATATTTACTTGAAGTATCCCCTGAGGTAATTGACCCTTTGCAAACAGTTTGATTGACAGGTGATCTGACCAATCATAACCCTGAATAAACCATTTTATCCGACAAAGCAGTCAGGGGAGTAAATAGATTAACGTTGGTGAACTTGAACAAAATTGTGAGTACTCACGTCTTTCCGCGCTTGAAGCGACATTCCTTCTGGTGTCCATTTATGTTTATTTGATACTATAAATGAACTAGTATGAAGAGATGGTTCACAAGCTGCTTGAAGGAGCTACAGAGATCTGTCACGATACATTAAAGAGCCACTATACGGTATTTATTGTTTAAACTTCTTTAAAAAACTACAATATTTTAAATACGAAACTGTTTCATATCAAAAGTAGCCTGATCTGTCTTGTCTGTCGACGCGTTGTCAGTGTCCTCTTTGCGGCGCGATGTATTTGTGTGGCGTGAGAGCGCATGGCTTGTCGGACATAGCAACAGTGACTAAAGGGGGCGGGTCTTTACAAAGGGTCAATTGTGTTAATATTTTATGATTTAATTTAATAATTGAATACTTTAACAGCACATTTGTTCAGAGTTTTCTGATGTCGGTCACATGACATACAAGTATACAAATAAAAAAAATTTAATAAGTGAATAAAGCTATTTTGATTGGCAGGATTCTCCCTGAGTCTGCCCGATGGCTTCTGACTCAGGGCAAGCAAGCTCGAGCCAAGAAAGAGATCCTGAAAGCAGCCCGAATCAATGGCAGGAAGGTGTCTGAAAATCTGCTTGACAAGGTGACCGTTTTCTCTGTGTAAATAGCCCAGCTTTATCTGGTCTAAAAAAGAGCTGATAAAAGATCATATTCACTCCCATTTGGCTTCTAAAACATACAGTAGTTCTTTTAAATGATGTATTAACGTGAAAGGATGCATTATCAGATGGAAGCAGAAAACACAGTCCAAACAGGCAACATGCTAGACCTGTTTCGAGTGGCTTACCTGAGAAAGAGAGCTCTCATCATGTGCTATATATGGTGAGTTAGGACAGCATATCATGCATGTCCAATACAACAACATAAAAATGTTAACAATAAAGCAGTATCCGCTGAGCATAAAGACTGATTTGAAACAAAATCAAGCTGTGAAAACACTCCGAGCGTGATAGTAAAAAAGCAGCCGAATATCTTATGTTTATTTGTGTTATTGTAGGTTTGCCACGAGTCTGGTTTACTATGGAGTCAGCTGGAACGTGGGGAACTTTGGCCTGGACATTTACCTGACTCAACTCATCTTTGGCATTGCAGAGTTTCCTGCTCGGCTGGCCTGCTTTCCTCTCATTCAGCGCTTTGGAAGGAGGATGTGCCAGAGTGTTCTTCTGCTCCTTGGAGGCACTGCTTGCCTGGTTATTCCTGCGATACCAGCCAGTGAGGAAGTCCTATTTCTAATTATAGAAGCAGGGATTTTGATCCATTTGAGGGTCAAAAAATTGTCCCCAAAATGTGTGAAAATAATGTGAAATTACCCCCTATGCCCTCATTCACTGCTCCCTACATTAGTCTACTAATATAGTTCACTTGAGGGAGTGAATGAATGAAGGGCTGCCGCTTTTAGCGTTTGTGCGTGCTGTTTAATAATCATTTGAAACATCAAACCAGCAGCTCCATTAGTAAGATGAAAATATTAATCTTGAACTCTGTCCTGGAATCTATGTATAAACCTTAATTAAACAATAATCAATTAAAAAGGAATTTATACCTGTATGACGATATGCTGTACCCACATTGGATCAGCAGATTGGATTCAGCTGCGGCGCCATCTTCTGGCGGGACGTATGAATTAATTCGGCATGTGACTCTCACAGTTCATTATGGGTATTCTATAGCTGTTGAGCATACATCAGTTGTACACTCGTTATTTCCGTGCATTGTGGGATTGAATGAGTGCACTTGAAAACATCCAGTGTGGTTTCAGACACTACTAGAAATGGCTGTCCTCTCAATTAGTGCCTTGTTCAAAAACATACAAATGAGATCATAATAATTCATTCATTTTATTCACCAAATCATAAAATTCTTATCATGAGGATTTTTCATGAGACTATTTGGAAAAAAAAAACATTAAAATAACAAAAACTTGCTGGGTTAGTTCAAATCAATAATTTATTACTCGTAAGACCTTCATTCATCTTCAGAACACAAATTAAGATATTTCTGATGAAATCCGAGACTTTCTGACTCCTCAGTAGATAGCAATTTAACCACCACTTTCTAGGTCCAGAAAGGTTTGCTGTTTACGTTCAGCACTTCAAGGTTCTACATCAGAACACAGAGTCATTATGGGCTGGCTCCTGCATTAGCATCACATGCTTGCATCATGCTGTCATGTGAACAGCGTCGACCAATACTGAGTCGGTGTTCTGATGTAGAACCTGGAATGCAGAATGACACAGAAGAGAGGATATAGTTGAATAAAGTAGTTATTTTTGTTTTATTTTTGAGCACAGAAAGTATCCTCGTCGCTTCATAAAATTAAGGTTGAACCACGTGGACTATTTTAACAATGTCTTTAGTGCCTTTCTGCAACTTGAAAGTGTACCTCTCGGATTTCTTCAAAAATATCTTAATTTGAGTTCTGAAGATGAACAGAGGTCTTATGGGTGTGGAACGACATGATGGTAAGGTATTAATGACAGAATTTTTATTTTTGGGTGAACTAACCCTTTAATTGTTCATTTATGTGACAGAGAATATCAGTGGCACATTTATACTCTTGATGTGTTCTCCATCTGCATTTTTTTCCAGAGTTTCCTGTGATTGTGACTGTGATCGCAGTGATTGGGAAGTTCTCCATCGCTGCTACTTTCAGCATAGTTTATGTGTACACCGCTGAGCTGTACCCAACGGTTGTGAGGTATGCATGTAAAAGAGAGAAACCTGCACAAACACTCACTATTTTCAGTTCTGCATTCTAAATGACTTCTCATTCTTAACTCAATCATCTAGGCAAAATGGAGTGGGACTGAACTCCATGTGTGCGCGTGTCGCTGGTATTCTAGCTCCTCTGATTGGCTTGCTGGACATGTATCATCCTGCCATTCCAATGGTCATATACGGCACTCTTCCTTTTGTGGGAGGAGCTCTGACCTTCATGCTCCCAGAAACACTAAACACCGAACTACAGGATCACACTGACGTTCCCGTGGATGAGAGCATGTGAGTATTCTTTATATAAATGACATTTCACTCAACCAAGCATGAAACCTGTCTCGCAATAATAAATCACATAAAAAGCATTTAATGCACAAAATTTTGATGCAAAAAATTAAAAGTTTTTTTCCTCCCTTTCATTTACAGGGGAACAAAGAAAGCCAGTATTGAAAACGGACTGAATCAGGAGCAAGAAATGGCTCTCAGAAGCACAAAATTATGAGATTTATAGTGCTATTTAAAAATGAAGTTGAAGTTCACACAAATAGATTTATTCAATAAGTGTGGCTGATTAAAATAAGACAGAGTTGTGACTGTTTACTTTTCATGTTGCAAGTATCATGTTTGTAATGCTTTATTGATTAAAATAAATTTGTACTTTTCATTTTATTTTGAAAAATAGTAAAAATCTGATTTATTTACACATGCAGGAGCTGTACTTTTTCAGACTGATGCTACAGAAAAGCTGAATCAACTAGAAAACCATGAATGAAGACAGAATTTGCTCATTTATTTATAAGTTCAGTCATTGAAATAGTGAAACATCATCTAAAAACTATGTACAAATACTCATATGATTTTATCCCAGACATCCATGTTTTTTGGCACATTTGTTTTATAATTATTAAGATACATCAGCAGTATGTAAACTATTTTATATTACAGCTCAGTGGAGCTTTAATGGTACTTTGCCACACACCGATGTCATAAAACACACTGTCATCAGGGTCTCAAACATAACAACATAAACATTTTTGAATATATCAAGCGATTTATAGATATAAACTCCTTTGTGAAATCATGTTATATTACTATTAAATCTTTAAATGATTTAAAAGTGTTGATGCACGATGGCCAAAAAGACCAGAAAATCATATTTGCCAACATAAGACCATCTGCATGTCAAGGTTATATACTTGTTCAGTGGCCATTCCTCTGTAGCCAAAGGTCTTTATGCTGTTGACGGCCGAAACCCTCATCATAGTTGCCTTTCCTTTTGAAAAGCTGCTGATAGTGGAAAACACAGTAGAATTCCCCGTAGAGAGGAGCATAGCTTTGAAGGCTAAAATAAAGCAAAACATCTTTTAGTATATTCATTTCTTATGAACTGTAGGCTATAAAAATCACATTAATATGGTGCATATTTGTAGATTAACAGTTTTAAGCAACAGCTGCAATGTCAGCAAAGTAGGTTAACAGCTTAAGAGGCAAAGTTTAAAACCTGGTGCAGAACTGCAACTTCAGCACTTCCTGATAAAGGATTTGCTGTGATTTATGGTGTAGTTGCATTATGGTAACAAAGTGATTTAGCTAATGTAGAATTTTAGATGTAATGTGTTTTAAATGTTTATATTTCAGCGCTGTTCATTATCAGCTTCAGCATTATCAGAAATATTCTTACCTCAGTTTCTTTTTGCAGTGCTTGCAGCAGAAACAGGTTTTGTGAAAAATGAGTTTATCAGCTGCCATTCTTTCCATTGGGTAAACTGGTTTCAGACAAGATGAGCATATTTCCTGAGCTGCTGGCTGAAACTACAGTCACATAAAAGGGTTAACACACCGCTGTACCATACAACTTGGGGTCAGAAGTTGGCCTTTAATTTACTTAAGCTATTAAGTTGCTTGTGTTTTTTTATGTTGCTTGGACTTTTGGAAAACACTGGTGTAAATTATGGTGTTTGCACTCCTGTCAAATATAAAAAGATTCATTATTTATGAAATACATGAAATACCGATTGGCTAGGCAATGGTAATGTCATCAGACTTTTGGGAAATATTTCTGTCTTCTCAACCCAATCTCATGAGAAAATGTAGCTATTTCACAAGTGTGTAACTTCATATGATATGATTCATAAGAAAATGTCCAATTTGTATGAAAAATGAATGAGTTTCCATCCTCAAAAACTACCCCCCAGTGGGACGAGAGCAACTGGTACAAAAACACAATCCAAAAAAAATTTACTACAAATCAAAATAGTTATGAATTGATGTGGGACTGTGTTGGTTTCAGTTAAACGTGTTGTTAAACACATGAGAAAACCTGTCTACTGACATTTAGAATGTGCCATGACAGGCTTCTTTTCTTTTTTTTTGACAAATATGGCAGAAATTCAAATTTTATTGTATTCATTCATAGAAATGACAGAACATGTCTTCTGCATGACTGCAACCTACAAAGGAAATAATAGTTTTAAAACAATTCACAAAAAACAAACCGAAATACTAACAATCAATACTAACATAGATACATAGGAATAGTGAGGTAACTTACAAAGGATAACCAAGCAAAACAGTACAAAAATGTGTTACATTTAAATACATTCTCTGGGAACATTACTAGATCTTTCATTGATATGACAACCAAAACTGAAATAAAATTTCCACATTTACAGTGGGGGATGATCCTCTCTAATAAATGGCGTGTTGATTCTTGGGTATGTGACAATTTCAGATGTGGCTGGACTGCTCGTTATGAGCTTTCTAGAAGTTGTCCGTGTTTCAGGTTGGGTTGTCACAACCGTAGAAGTTTTTGAGGAGTAGAACTTGTTGCCGAAGCAGTCCATCCTCTCGTAGTTCTCTCTGATGGTTTTTGTTCCGATGACTTTCTCTTTCTCGGGCATCGTTTGCACTTCCAGCACACTGATCTGCCGTTGTGGATTCGGGGGGCTGGAGGAAGGACCCTTTGTGACCGAACATTGCCTGCGGTCTGAAGGCACACTACAGCAGCACTGGAGCTTGGACTGTTCTTTTGGTTCTGCTTTCAGAGGACTGATCTGAGGTGATGGCAACTCCGAAGGCTTCCTCGCTGCAGACTGAATGGAAATAAATGAAGGAGATGCTGGTGAGGCTGATCTCTGTTTGGTTGTGGGAATAAAAAGCTCTGGCTTTTTCTTTGCCGTTGACTGTTCAGAAACACTCCTTCCGATCTTATTTTGAGCTTTTGGTGATTTGCTTGACCCAATACTGATTTTTCGGATATTACCTGAGGGAGGTGAACCTTGTACAGCCACCATTGACTCCCTGAGGAGACCAGAGAGTCCTATAATGTCAGAGTCAGATTTCAGAGTCGATACTGAGTAAAGAGCCTTTTTAATGGCCTCCTCTATATCCATGAGTCTAGCAAGGGTTTGATCTTTTAAACGAATGATTTCTGCACCGGCTTTCTCTAGGTCCCCAAAAGCAACCTCCATGGATGACATCACTTCAGGTTCACTTCCTAAATGTTCCGTTGTGAATATTTTCGGCTTGATTTTTTTCACCTGAGGCACAACCCAATCTGGTACGCTCTCGAAAATGTTTCTAAGCGAGCTCACGTCTACTTCGTTGGTGTCTTCTTCGATTTCCTCTACTTTAGAGAGTATGTTTTTCAGTTCTTCTTGCTTTTTCAGCTTGTCGAAGATCTCCATGACAGCCGGCACATTTCCTTTCATGATTTCATCCATGTGCACCGAGAGTCTCTGTCTTCGCTCATCCTCAGTCTCTCCTCTCCTTTTCTTTTCCCGTCTGACCACTCCACTCACTTGTTGATCATCACTTTTATCATGTTTTTCTTCAAGGTTGTTGCTATCTATCTTACAGGTCTCGCCTGAAGAGCCATTGTTGTGAGGAGAAGTAGTGATTTCCTGTGCTGTTTCAGTTTCCAAAATGGTGGACTTGATATTGGTGTTGTCTGTAATGTTCTTCAAATTTTCTTTTGCCATTTTGATTCTTTTAGGTTTCACAGGAGGCATTGAACCACTCTGCTTCACCCCAAAGTTTTGAAGAGTGCCATGAAATCCTGTGGAAGATTCACTGACAATGCTTTCTGGGGAGCTCTTTGGAGTTTCTTCAACAACCTGTACGCAATTTAGCTTTTTATTTTCAGGACTTTCAATGTTGTTCATTGATGTATCACTAGGTTTAGGTTCATTGGCATCAGTGTGCTGTACACTAATGCAGAGTACGTCTTCATGAGACGCTGGGTCTAGGCTTGGTTTGGCAGTTGAAGGTTCTTTAATCTGCTCAGTTGGTGGTTTTGAAGAAGCAGCAGGGACATTGCATTTGTTGAGACAGTTTACATTAGTTTCAGTGCCAAGAGGGTTTGGCTTAGTTTTTAAATGATCTGGTTTAGGTGGGATAGCTGGCTTGGGTCCGATAGGCGTTTTACGATTTTTAACAGGTGTGTCGACAGAGACTTGAAAGCGAGAACAAGTCACTGGTTTGTTTTCAAACTGCCTTTCACAAAGGGTTGTGTCAGTTCCCTCACCGAGTGATTTTAAAGCCTCCTTTTCTGCAAGTGGTGCAGTCCTATCACTAGTCCTATCACTTGGTTGCTCTACATCTGTCTTTTTGTGTCCTGCATATCCTTTAGCAGAGTTTCTATAAATCATTGCAGCTCTAAAATCACCCTTTGAGACATTAAAGTTAGACTTTCCCAAGGAATCAAGAGCTGCCTGTATGCTACCCCTAATAACCTCCTCCTTACTTTCTTCTTCCTCTTGAGTTTCGGGGAACTGTAAGATCTCTTCTTTCTCACTTACATTATCATTGTTTTCCACATGCGTAAACTCATGGTTTACTGAACCAAAGTCACAAATTTGTTGGGTGTGGTTTGTCTGGGAAGCATGTTTTGCTTGTACACTCTGCTGAAGAGCTTTTGCCTCCATTGTGGCCTGATGAAGATTCATAATGGCTGTTTGTAGATTCACTAACTCATCATCTTCCACTACATCAACCAGCTCTGCTTGAACAACATCTCCATCATCCATGCTATCTTGATCTTGGAGAATACTTTCATTTTTCAGAGTGTCTCCAGTGTTAGAGCAAATTTCAGCCTGGCTTGATTCTTCTGAATTATTTTCATTATTTAGCAAACTTTCTGTGGGTGACTCTTTTGACTTTTCTTCTGACTGACTTTTGAAGCTTAAATAATCTATATTGCTAGTAAAAAGGGCTTTGATATTGTTAACATTACCTGGTATAATCTTACTTGTTGTCTCTGATTCCCCCGGAGGTGCACCTATATTTAGGTCATCATCATCTGATGATGTTTCTTGTAGCCGTTTTAGATTATCAAGGTCTCCTTTCTCAAAGCACCTCTGGCATAGCTGCACATAACTTGCTTTGTCTGTATCTACTACTGAAGAACTTTCAGATGAACTAATATCTGTCTTGAGATCACCCTCTTCAGACTCTGGATTGATCTTTAGACTTGAAGGAATGGACCTAACCTCAATTTTACCCAACTCCTTCACCCCTGTACTGTCCTCACTATGGATAAAAAGAACATAAACTGTAATCTCTCTCGTTCCTGTGGTACAATCTTGTATTAATACTCCTTTTCTCACGGACTTCTCTTGACTCAGTAGATCCTCAGTAATCTGAACCACATTGGCAGTCCTGCACTCTTTATCTTGAGTGAATGGAAGTTGGTGAGTGGGAACGTCTACTTTCTGAATTTCCACATTGCCCTGATTGTCCTCTTTTAGGAAGGTCACAGTTGGGATCAGGCTTGTTCCTGGTAGCATCTGAAGCATGATGCTCTTTATGCTTCCAGTCACTATCTCTTCTTCATCAATTTCTGGTCTTATATCTTCTTGTATGAAGTGATATCTTGCTTTCTTGATATGGCCAGTTTCATTAGTTTCAAGGATGGTTCCATCAGAATGTATGATATTGAAGTTGCATAAAGAAACTAGAGTTTCTTGGATGTTTTCAAGGATTGTTTCTGATTCTTCATTGGTTTGCTGATTGATCTTATCAAGTGGAGTTGATTCAAACATCTGAGCTCTATTTTTTACATTTGCCTTCAGCAATTCTTCCTCTTGGCTAAAACTATCATTTGTTGGTGAGATGTTCTCCTTGTCATGTAATATTGTTTCAAAGACCTGTTTGGCTCTTGATATACATATGAATGCCTCATTTGGGCCTATGAAATCAGTGGTAAGACTGTTATGGTGAATGTGAGATGTTTGTTTTCCATCAGTTTCAGAATGATTCTTTGGTTTCTGGTCCGATCCATGTTCCTCCTCAGAAACAATGTTTCTCCTTGGACAGGGGCTTTGACTGTCTTTCAGAATATTCATTGACTGAGTTTCGAACATTCTGCGTGTGGCTTTCACATCCACTCTGATGCTCTGCTCTGATGTCCCTTCCTGTGATTCGCTGAGTTGAGGTTTGTTCTCTTCGTTGAGGAAGTTAGATGTAGGTTGTTCAAACATGCAAACGGTTCTCTTGATGTCGCCCTCTTGAAACTCCTTTTTCATCTGTAGGTTTTGGTCATGGAAATCCACTGAATTGATTTCATGGTTCTCAAACAGCCAGCACCTTGACTGGACCTCACCCTGATATCCAGTGTCTGTGACTGGGTCGATGTTAAGAATATCAGCCATCTCCTTCTCGACCAAACTGTCTACATTTTTCAACTCAGGGTAAGTGTGTTTTAGCAGTCGTCTAAGCTCACATTTCTGTCTGCGTTGGTGCAGAATGGACATTACTTCTCTTGTAGGGGGTGGTGAAGTAAAGGATCGCTCATGTTCATCAACACTGGTTTCCAGAGGATGTGTAGTTGGATTTGATTCAGGTGCATATGCAATGCTGTTTTGAGCACCTTCAGCCATCTTAGAGTAAAAAATGACAAACACATTAGATTATTGTAGCCAATGTATTAACCTATTATTTCAATTGGTTATGATTAATTTTGAGCAAACATGAATGGTTAAGAAGTTAAACATACCTGTTGAACTGTAAGGAAGCCAAACCGCATGCCAAAGAAAAACAGCGTTTTGCGCCTAATGTTTCTAATGGTTATTAATTTCAGCAGTCTGAATTCAGGCAGTTGAGAACATTATCATTCATGTTAGTATTGTGATTTTGAGACCACTGATTATGAGACCGACAAAGACCGGTAAAGACACCCAGAATAATTATATGTTCTGTCCTGCAAATGAGTAGTTAATCATACACAGCAAACTTCCTTTGTTGTTATTTTAATTCAGACCTTAGATCAAAGGATCCACTAGCACATTTTGTTATTTACAGATTGTGCACTTACAGAAAGACACAAACTACAAATGTTGCTAATGTTTTGCTAAGCTTTAAAAACAAGCAAAGAATTTTGTTTGCAGAATAAGGTGCAAAATATGACATAATGCACTTAATTTTGAATAAAATACATTTATACACAATATAACAATTTATCTCAAAGTTCACATCAGAGGTTAGTTTGTACTTGTAAATCAAATGAAAAAGCCTTTATCACTGGATTAAAGTACATCTTTGAAACAATTATTCCTTACCTTGCTTGCTTTTGGCCTTTTTCCAGTTGGAGAAGTGGGATTCTGGTTCTAGAACAAACAAAAATCAAGGAAATGACTAGCGTGTCTGATTCACTTTCAAGTTGAGCTTTTATGAAAATTACCACCAACTAATTTTCAATTAAGAGGTTTTCCAAAGTATTATATAATAAAACTATTAATTATATATACCCATGTTCCTTGAACTTGTAGCTAAACACTTGCAACTAAAGCAGTTGTACAAGCAGTTCATTAAGCAGCATTTTCTTGCTGCCTTACCCCGTCTCATCCCCCTGGCCCCAAAGGTTACCACATGTATCATGAAGAATAAAAGTAGCTACAAGTACTAACTGGTTTCAAGAGGTTTCCTGCTGGTTCTGCAGCTGCCACTTTTGACAGATATAGTGCAGACAGTGCTTTGACTGAAATAGAGGGTTTCTCCAGTTCGTGGTGAGCCGAGTTGTCTCTGAAATCTGCGACTGACCTTCTTTTATCCTCTGTAACAGCAGAAAGATCAGAATCATTCAGGTTATTGTGACTCAAACTTTGACTCCTAATTTACTGAATGAAGGAATGAAATCAAGGTCAACATCTGTGCTTTTACAACCAGACACGCGCATCAGGGGGCACAAAAAACATTCTGAACTGTCAGAAATCAGATTTATTTAAAAAAGAAAGGTTTTTCTTTCAGTGGGAGGTGAGCAGTCATGTGATTGGTCATGCATATTGTTTGTTAGTTTTGTGAGACTTTATCTGTGACCCAGCAAGCTTTTAGCAGGGCTTTTAGATTTAACTGTAAAAAATGATAGATTGCTATGATTTATTGACTGATTCAAAAGGTTTTTAAAAAGGTTTTACCACCCTCTTACCTAGAATTTCAGTGAACATAAGGACTCGCAAATACTTTAACAATAACAATTTTCTCAATAACAGTTTATAATGATTCTAATTTTCATAACCAAACATTATTACCTTTTAATTTCTTAAGATCATTCATGTATCATATTTATGGAATATCTGTATATTTTTAAAGAAAATCCTGACCCCCGCAGGATCTTCACAGAGAATTCATTACTTCACCTCCATTAATGCTTTTTAATATTAATTTTAAATCCATTTTGTAAGTGTGCTTCATTTCAAAATGGTGATGTTATGATGGTTATTGCTCTGTCAGCTCTCATTACAGTAATGCGGACAGCTGCTATGAATGAAAGTCATCAGTACGTTCAGAAACTAGGGTGGAAATCATCTGACTCTCCGTGACACAGATACCAGTGGGATTTCCAGTCGAGAACCAAGCAAACTGCTTGGTTAAATGAGAAGAAGGGTACAGACTAATATTACATTTCAAGGGCAAAATATTGTCTTGCTTCAAGCTGGTAAAATAAAATTGGGATCAACTTTGGCTGTATTTTAGTATCTGAAAAGCATTAAGGAACTGACACTCATTATCTGATTTTACCGTATAGTCTCTTGTTATTGTAGTAAATCATTTACCTGTTGAGAACATCTGTATTAAATCACTCATGCTAATCATCTGATCTTGGTTAAATAATCATGTTTTGTTGTTCAGTTCACCATAAACATTCTCCAACAGCTATTCATTAACAATACAAGACAGATTTTCATCAGAACAGAACTATATGTAATGTAATTAAAGTGTCCAACAAAAATCCTCTTTAACTAATTACAGCATGTTAGTGAGTTGAAAATTAACAAACGATTATTTATTTGCACAGTAAAATGTTAGGGTTAAGCTTGTTTTCCGGCTTGTTTGTAACACAAAAATGAATAATGAAATTCTGGAAATCCCATGTCCTTGGTCACACAACAGTGGTCTTCTATAATACACAAGCTGTGGGAAATCCTCTTTAGCACACATTCTATTTCATGCAATATAGCGGTTTAAAAATGTGTAAACATAAACTCACCATTCAGTGCTCTTTTTCTTTGCTCATAAGCTTCAATCAAATCTCTCTGAATTATTTTATTACTTAGTTATAGTCAGTAATGATCCTCTGACGGCTCTATCAGCCCTGTGTGTCCTCCGAGTGTGTCAGCAAGCCTGTGGCTGCTTCTGTTCTGGTAACAGCTGACCCTGTCCAACTCCTATGGAGGGATAAGTGCCAGCCAGCTATTTTAGGAGCTATTCTGCTATTGCTACACCAGGCTGAGTCAATCACTTGTTGAGATACATAGCTACTTTTCCAGTCTGCCCCAACCCAGCACTCAGAAATGACTAAAATAAGCATGTTATTTTCATCTCATGTCATTGTGAACAGTTGCTGCTCCTGCTGTGATGTCATCTGGCGTTTCCTCAGTTACAGTTTGGAGACCCCTCACACATGGCCCAAGTTTTATCAAAAGCAAAGTAAAGAATATTTTTTACATTTCACCAATGCTTTGATTTGACAGTATTTGCAATATTATGTGCTTTGCATCTTGAAAGATCTTCTATATAGTTTGATCTTGACATTCAGGTCATATGATAGTCTGTCAACATTTGAAATGCAACCTTGAACTAGAATCCTTAATAGTGGTGTTTACTGAGGTATTGCTATTACTATTGCTCATAGTTTGGGTTAGAGTTTTGAACAAACCCCTCACCTTGCTATAACCGGGCACTTGTCCTGTACTGCTTGTGCTATAGGCATGATACCTCAAGCTTTGTAGCTAGATTTTATTTTTAAATGATCAGAATTACAAATTTAGCACTGGTGAACAATAATAGGGCAACAATACATAAATAGCCAAAATACCCATAAATCAATCAATCAATCAATACATCCATTTTTTTTTAAATCTGAAAATGCATTGTTGTTGTTGTTATTGTATTGGACACCAATACCAATATTGGACACCACAAATGCACCGGCAACCACACAGAGCAATCCCTTAGCAACACCTTAGCAATAAGCCAGAAGAGTTTTGCATGTGCAAGCACCACTTATATTATCTTTATTAAATGTAAAAATCAAGTTATGTACTCACCCTCTGGAGATGATCGTTTTTCACTATAAATGCCAGAAATAGTCTTTCTTCTATCAGAATGGGTTGTAATCTGTTTTGTTCTCACACTCTGAAACAGTAATTATTTAATCAATGAAATACAAATGACTCTTGTTCATGCACATCTGTAAAGTCTAACTGTTTACCTTTGTAATCACTTGAACCTCTTCAGTCTCTTTCTCTTGTTCATCATGGCTGTTATTAACCTCTGGCTCTCCTTTTGGCTTTGTGTCCTCAGCATCCTTGTTATTGGGAAGTGTATTTCGAAGAGTAGTGTTACTGGCTTTCTCAGTACCCATTGACTGAAGTGCAATCTTGCTGCTCTTGGACTCAGGCTGAGTGGTGACCTTTGACTCAAAGAGTGCCCTGAGTGCAGTGGTGCCCGTAGGTCTGTGCCGAGGGAGGTTCTCCATAGACTTACTACGGTAGAGAGGAGAAACTCTGGACTCCTGTTTGACATCAGTCTTCTTCACTTGAGTTTCAACTCTGCTGACATTCTCAGTGACAGGAATTGGTGTAATCTGCACGCTCAACTGTGGGAGAAATTAGAAAACCAATTCACAGAAGGTTTTATGCAGGTTTAATTGGATGATTCCTTCGATCTTAGGTAAACAATGACATTGCATGTTGAATTTTGAAAAATCCTACTGTGTATGTGAGGTTTAGAGTTTTTACCTCATGCTTGATATCCTCTGAAACAACTTCTTTTGTTTTTCTTGCAGGAGAGTTTTGGTACCTGATGAAGACATGATGTTCAGAATTTCTGATAAAGTCCAAATTTACTTCAAAATGATTTCCTTAAATATAACTGTTATGTACTACACTTTCTGTTTATTTCAAGGGATGATTTACAGTTTTACCATTATAGCTACATATCAACATCAAGTCCAACGGATTATTGATATTATGTCATTATTACATAAGGAAGTGTTCATTAACAAGTTGGTTCACTCAAATTGAATATTCTTTCATCATTTATTCACCTTGACATTTTTCAAAACATTTCATTTCTTATTTTATGTGGAACACAATAGGAGTTCTCTAGATGAATGTCTAAGCTGCTTGTTTCCATACAATGGAAGTGACCCTGTCTGTAAAGCAAGATTTTCAATGGATAACAACTTAAATTCAGTCAAGTTGTGTATGGCTTTAGAACACTTGAGAAGGGGTGGATTCTGGAACCCACTGCCGCTTCAACATATATATTTTGAGCAATTTATCATGAAATTATCTTTCTAAATATTGAATTATTTAGAATGACTAACTTCAACTTATGATAAAGCCTTTAATTTCATTTTCAAACACTAGAAAATAATGATATATATTGTCTGTGCCTCGGACTGAGAGAAAAGTACAACTTATCAGTATGTTTTGGAAAAGTGTCCTGTTCAGAGCAGAGCTCAGATCAACTTCAGCCTTGAAGAAGCTGTGAATCATGTGTATCCATGTATGTGCACTCCGTGTTCTGTACAGGTCCGTTATGTGTACCAGTGGACAACTGGAACTCTGCCTGAGACGTGCCGACGCCTTGTCCTGACTGAACAGGACATTCTGCTTCTGCCTATCCGTCCATGTGTGGAAAATTACCATTTTTTCTAGTTTTCTTAACCAATCAGTATCTTAGTAATGACGTAGTTAGTGGACTCAGTTAGAGTATAATTGTTGTAGAAATGTGAATGTATGGGAGAGAGAGAGCGGCCTACGAACTCCTTGTGAGACTTGAAGCTGGCTTCTGCTGATGAAACTGCAAACTCTTCTTCAGTAAAATTTTCTTCAATTTATTTTTTTAAACTCTGACTCTGGGTCTTCATTTATCATATCTGGTCTTTAACTGTAAAATACCCTACACTTGGAATGTATGTTGTAAACAAATCTCACTGACAACATTTTTGTTTCTCCTTTTTGGAGCTTGGTCCCCTCTCACTTTCATTGTATGAATAAAATGTGATGTTTAAAAAATGAAACGCAGTTTCAGACATTTTTGCTAAACATCACCTTTTATGTCCCATAGAGAGAAAGCAAGTGTAATGGAGGCCAGCTAGTAAGAGTTGTGTGGGGAAATCTCAATCCCCTGGCCTCAAGAGGCACACTAGCGACTGACTCTAGAGGCAATGATGTCAATGTCATGTAAATGTCAATGATGCGATCGAATCGCGCTAGGAGCAGGGCGAATAGAACCAGAGGGGTTACACAAGTCATACAGGTTTGGACCATCATAAGGGTGAGTAAATGATGACAGAATTGGTGAACTATGCATTTAAAGTAAGAGAAATGTCCCTCACCGTGCCACAAGTTGAGAGACAGACTTCCTCTTGTCTCTGAGTCCAGTTTCTGTCCAGGACACATCAGTGGAAACACTTCTGAGAGACGGGGCCCTCCGCAAGCTGCTCGTCACTTCCATTTCTTCTTCCTCACCTAATACTCTGTCCTCCGTCCACGTTCCAACCTACACACTCTGAACACACACACACACACACACACATCACATGTGTCTTGACATTGAGCACATTTGTAGCATTCAGTCACATGGGGTGTCTTACATTTTTAAATCAGTAGTGGGAAAAGCATTTAGCCTATTTACTGTCAGTCTCTATAGGGACACATGGCATGCTTTTTACTGCCTTTTTTTCCACATATTTTAGTAATCATCATTTGAGGTATCATTCGAAAAAACACTCATTCCATGAAAACCATTTTAAAATTGGACATTGTGTTATTATTGACTACTTTAAAACCTTTTAGCTGGTGCAAATTTTGTGAGATCAACTTCAAATTCAGAACAAAACTTTTAGCTTTGACTTTTTTTTAAATTTATTTATTTATTTATTTATTTTGTCCAAATCATTTTGTGATATTTTGGTAACACTTAATTTGATGGTCCACTTTATTCTACACAACATTCTACTTATTATAAGTAGCTTTGCAACTACATGTCAACTAACTGTCATTAGAGAATAAGTAGACTGCTTAATATCTACCAACACTTTATTTTAATCAACCATGCAAGAGAAATGCAAGAAACTATAAGTAACTTTGCAACAACATATCAACTTATTTTACTAACCCGAAACCTTACTTAATGAGAGTTAGATGGCATGTTGTTGGAAAGTTAAAGTGGACTATCAAAATAAATTGGAACCTACATTTTGTTTATGATAATAAATGTTTAGTTCCTTACATTTGCTTTACCGTGAACTTACACTTTCATTTTTGAAGCTGCTTTCACTTCCGCAGTATTCGTCCTGAGTGTTTCTTTAAAAAGAGACCAACCTTAGGTCTGTATTCCAAAGCATTCATGAATTACAACAATTTAAGTTCAGATCTGTGCTAAAAGAGGGTGACAGGTTAAACCGGATGTTTAAAATATGGATTTTTATATTAGGTTTATTTTTTATTATTATTATTATTACTACAGTTTTCATATTTAATTTTCAAAAGGAACAAAAACAGTGAAAAGAAGTGCGTACATGTATTTTTAAATTATGCAGAATATAGCATGTTTGATTAACTGACCCATGGCACATTACTCATATTAATCATTACCAGCGTTGATAATATGTCAGTTATAATCTGCTAAATGATAATTAACCATCTCTCGTTTAGAGGAACACTAGTAATCCACTGTTATGTGCTTTAAAAAAAACAATAGATATTTTAAATAGGCCTAACCGTGGTTACATTTTAAAGCTGGATGTTTTAAATGCAGTTTGTTTTGTAATCAGACACATTTTTGATATATTGACATGAAATGGATAAATTAAGTAAATATTTTACCTCTGAAAAGTGTGTTGCTCACTCCATTCACAGATGCCTAGAGACAGTTCTCTGTGCATCACGAGGAGAGATTGCTGGGCAGATTCTGTGGGCAAAGTCCGGCTGGTTTATTACACCTGACTCCAGGAAAACTGCCTCCTGAAGGTTTGTAGCCTGTAAAAAGGGCTGGTTAGAAAAACTGTGATTGCCATCAATAAAACACATGGTTCCTACTACTGAAAGTTGCATAATGTCATTTCTGCCCATACGTTTTGTAATATGTACAAAAAGAAGTTTTCTTAGGCCTGGCTGTTTGACACTATTGGTGAATCCCTCACATTAAATTAAGTTCTAAATTTCATCAACTGAATTATAAACTAATTACATAATATAATATACCTTAATAATAATCGAATGTACATATTTATGTTATCTGTTTTTTTATGCATGATTACATTTATTGGTCATACTGTATATATTGCATGGAATTATCTACTATGTACTTGTTTGGTACAAAGTACTTATTGTGTTTATGTTGTATTGCAAAACACTTTAGTGGGATACGAGTAAGGTTAGGGACAGGTCTGGTGGTATGGGTAAGTTTAATGGTGGGATAACGGGTAAGGGAAGGGTCAACAGTGTGATTATAGATGTACTAACTACAGAAATTAATTACAGCTGTAACTTCATGCAGGTGTATGTACACAATAAGTGCATCACATGACTGTAAAACTTAGTACATAATGAAGAGGTGGATTCTGGAATCCACTGCCGCTTCAATATATTTTGAGTGATTTATCGTGAAGTGATTAATCAAGATTTATCTTTCTAAATATTAATTATTTGAATAACTTCAACTTATATTAAAACATTTATTTTCCTTTTCACCTGTTCTGTACAGGTCCTTTATGGGTACAGGTGGACAACTGGCTCTCTGAGACCTGCAGACGCCTTGTCCTGATCTAGAGGGACATTCTATCCCCAAATTATGATTCTGACTTTCTGTCCATGTGAGGAAAATTACCAGTTTTGTCTAGTTTTCTTAACCAATCAGAATCTCTGTAATGACGTAGTTAGTGGACTCTGCAGTATAATTGTTGTGGAAATGTTAATAGAGAGAGAGAGAGAGAGAGAGAGAGAGAGAGAGAAGCCTATGAACTCCTTGTGAGACTTGAAGCCGGCTTCTGCTGATGAAACTGCAAACTATTCAGTAAAAATTTTTTCAATTAATTTTTTTTTAAACTCTTGACTCTGGGTCTTCATTTATTATATCTGGTCTTTTGGGTCTTTAACTGTAAAATCCCCTACAATAATCAGTAGAGACACTTAATTTAAAGTGGGACCAATTTATTTAGCACATATAATCTTCTAATTCATTGATATGCTGCATTCAAACCATGTTGTAATTACCATAATTTTGAGATGACAACTCTACTAATACTCAACTGGTTGTAATGCTCTTCTGGGTGGTTGCCCTGCACGCTTAATAAACAAACTCCAGCAGGTCTAAAATGCAGCAGCCACAGTTAGAAACCAGGAAGAATGACTATATTTGGCCATCATCTGTCAACATTGCATTGGCTCCATATTAAACATTGCATAAATTTTAAAAACGTGCTGATGTCTTACAAAGCACTAAATGCTTTAGCTCTTAACGTATTACAGTCCTTCAATCCATTGCAATCTCAAAATTCTGGCCAGTTGATTATAACTAGAATATCAAAATCAACTACAGATCCTTTTCCTATTTAGCACCCAAACTCTGGAATAGTCTTCCAAGCCTTGTTCAGGAAGCAGACATATTTTGTCAGTTTAAATGTAGACTATAAACCAAATCTCTTTAACCTGGCATACACATAACACATTTATATAATATACATCCATTAAAGGTTTGTTAGGCTGCATAAATTAGGTCAGCCGGAGACAGGAACACTTCCCATAACACACATTGTACTTATTACATCATAAGAAGAATGGCATCTACGCTAATATTAGTCTCTGTTTATCCTGAGGTTATCATAGTCAGCTGTATCTGGTTCGTATCTAGATCAGATGCTGGACATGCACCCAGACACGACCGCAATGCAGCCCTGAATATCAGCAGAGATCCTCACCAAAGACCACAAGAACCAGACAAGTCCTCTGCATAGATCTATGACCAGCTTCGTCTCCATACTGCCGTGGTGAATCCGATCTTCAAACAGAAGGAACTGGATGAAATATTTGAATGCTACAATGTACAATCAAATGGAGCTCTCAGAAAATTCCCAGTTTTTCCTAAGTTGTAATCACGGATTCTGAACACTTTTATTTCTGATTGCTGTGATGTAATAAGTTAATAATTTAATGTTCATATTAAAGGCTTTCTCTGCCATACATTATTGCATGCTTTAGTAGGTGTTAGACAGATGGTTAGACTTTATTACTCAACCATGACCCAGGTCACGTCTGTGGGACCCCTGATGTCTTCTCTTATTAGGGTCAAGCTTCCATTTGACTTTTGACCCTGTAGGGTTGAGGTACAAGAGCCTGCTCTAGACAGTTATCTTCAGGGGTCAGTCCCGAGTTGCAGAGCTTGCATGGCATGTCATTCTGTCTTAAAAAGAATTGCTAAAAACAGCTATGAGACTTAAAGGCATTTTGTTGTGTCTAAATTTTATATGCTCTTCTCTATTAGGAACCAGGAAACCAATTATGAAATGCAGTGAGTCCAAAGGTACATGGTGGACAAAATATATATAATCACTTATTTGTGCTTTTTGTACCGTTTCATGTGCTTCGGTGCTTTGAAACCATGATGGCCGGTTTCAGGCATTCAGGAAACAGGTTAAGAATGGATACTGTAAAGACCTGATAACCAATAAATGATTTCATTGTGAATGAATAAAAGCTCATAATAAAACCTCAAGTGTTTACCTCTTTCAAGTATAGAATCACATTTATATGGAAGCTTGTTTCCATCAGGGAAATAAATAAAATATAATATAATACGATACGAGTAGCCTATATATCTCGTAATACTGACTTTTTCCCTCTGATTTGCAAGTTTAAATCTCTCAGTTGCGAGTTATAAAGTCAGGATTTCAGGATATAAACTTGCAATTCTGAGAAAAAGTAGCAACTGTCTTTTTTTATCTTTTATTCCATGGCATAAACAAGCTTCCATACTATAAAATACAACCAAAACAAATCCACATTTTGAACACATTTGTCATGATGTATGATTTAGGTATTTAATATCTATATTTAGGTATCTATATTTGTCCTGTTTTGTGGCAACAATGTAAATATTTACCAATTTCTATTTGATGATGAACAAAGTTTTATTGTTTGTTAAATTCTGTTGTGTTATTTCTTTAAATACATTAATCAAAAACAGTGTTGTTCACCCATATATATATATATATATATATATATATATATATATATATATATATATATATATATATATATATATACATACAAAAATACAGCATATCTTCCCCCCACATGAGAGCGCCTACAAATAGGGGAACTTGACTTTAGGTGTTCTGACTGTAATGTTCCTGTTTGTGCATGGGACTGTCATATGTGTTTAGTACATGAATGGCTCACTTGAACAAACTTCAATAGCCCCTGACAGCTCAGGAAATGACAGGATTTGAGTTTCTGCCTTGATCTGACAGTCTGTCTCCATCTAAGACTCTGCCATATTCAATGGGGCCAAGATAGGCATTTGTTTTGTCTTTCCTGAGTCCCTAGTGTAACATTTACCCTTGTATCTCTAATCCAAGATCAGCTGTGTGTTTAAGTAAAGTGTTGATTGAAAGGACTGGGTCTAGGGCGGTTTACTGCGCAACAGCTTTCTGTATGGTTTGTTCAATTTGTACATACATTTATTTAAATGGTTAGTTCACCCAAAAATGAAATTTCTGTCATTTATTACTCACCCTCATGTCGTTCCACGCCTGTAAGACCTTCGTTCATCTTCAGAACTCAAATGAAGATATTTTTGATGAAATCCAAGGCTATCTGTATGTCATTGAACCTTTTGAAGTCCAGAAAGGTAGTAAAAACATGGTTAAAATATTCAACGTGACTTGAACCTTAATGTTATGAAGTGACGAGAATACATTTTGTGTGCGATAGCAAAACAAAAATAACGACTTTATTCAAAAATATGCCGGCCAATAATGAGTCGCGTTCTAACATAAACAAGGAAGTTTGCGAAATGCATTGATTCTTGAGAATCCTTGAGAATTCTTGAGATCCTTTTTTTGTGATTTTGTGAATATGTAAGCTATAAGAAAAGCAGCTTTACAGAAAAAGCTTGTTTCAGTGTTACAAAGTATTCTGTTATCAGAATACTTTTCTATTATTAGTCAGAAATGATTGTATCAAAATAATGTCCATATGGCAGTGATATACAGCTACACACATCCTGATTTTGCTGAGTTAGACACGTTTTTGTTGATCCTGGAACATTTCTGTCTGAAAATTTAGTCCTAGCCATATAACTACTCCTAAACCTAACCCTACCCATAAGTTATCCCTAAAATCAGAATGAAATGATAGGTGAATAACAACGTACAAGCACCTCACTCTGGTTGTAAGCCTAAACTTGACATAAACTCTAAACTTGTCCCTCAGATCTGATTGGCATTCAGCTATAAGAATTAAGTAGACTCATGAAACATGTTAGGCAGCAATTGCAATTTGTGCTCGTAATGATTACAATATAGGATAATAAACAATTATAAGGATAATATTTGGTAGTTTTGTTTGTTAATCCGAAGCTGGTGTAATCTGAAGTCTTCACTAATGTCTTTGCAAATCTGAAGTCTTCACAATAATGCTGCTCAAAAACTCAATATGGTCTTTACACAACATGTTCTAACATTCTATTTAGCATATTATCCCGAATTAATTAACGAAATGTCATTAAAAACCCTTGTTAAAGAAGTACACGTTAGCAGTATTTTAAAAAGAGGAGGCTATTTACTAAGGAAGGAATAATTAAGTGGAAACTGAATGTATTGTTTTCATTAAAATTATTTAATGATAATAATATCATAAATATTATTATGTACAGTACAGTACAGTATTTGATTTGAAGTACAACACAAATGCATATTCAAAGCAATTAAGGGTGTGCACTTCATTATTATACTCAGCCTTCAGTACAACAACAAGATCATAGAAGCACATAATATCACTCTCTACTGGTGAGTTTCACATGCCGTATGCTTCTGGGTGGCCGTGTTTTTTTCTCATATTCATCTCCTAGCAAGTATTCACATGACCACAGGCTAGTACAAGTGTTTTTATCTCAACCTGTATAACAAGCACTTTAAGCGACTTGCAGTCCTTTCATGCAGTAAAATCAGCTCTGTGAAGCCCCAGGGTTATACATCACATTACTGTGAAACAGCTGGCACCTTTACATTTCATTTCTCATCTTTGCTGTTCAAGCCAACAGAACATACAGGTTGGTGTCGAGTCGAGTATTCTGTGACAGCTGTGTCGGTAATGTTTTGAGACATAAAAGAAACAACGTGAAGCACCTCACACTTTGATTGAATGTAGGGGAGACCCAGCCACCAGTCTGCAGAATAGCAACCTGAGATTATAACATCTATAGGAGTGTTAATGTACTTGTTTTATCTAAATATTGGCAAAAGGAATGGAAAGATGGCAAATCTTCACTTCTTCAGCAGATTTATGTGCATGTGCTGAGGTTCCCCCATGGCATATATTGGATTTACAATGTTTGCCTTCCTTTGACAGATTTTAAACTCTATATAGGACATGTTTAACACCCAGGCCTCAGGACAAGCATGGAAGATTTTCATGGTTCATCAAGTGTAAGACCCTGTGCCTGTGTGTGTTTTGTGAGTAAGGTTCACAAAATAACCTGTCCTGTGCTCATTCCCTTGTGAAACAGAAGTGCCATACATTGTATTGAATGTGCACTTCAAATCTTAAAAGTGTACTTAAAGAGTACTTTCGTGACTATGTTTCTTAACACACTGAAAGGTAAGGTAGGCAATAGAAGTGGTCTGAATAATAATAATAATGAAACATATTAAAACATAAAAGGTCTCAGGACCAAAGTATGTTCTTCTAATGATATGATGTCCTACCTGTCTCTATGCATGGCTATGCAGACTGTATTGTTGTAGGCCTGAGCGCCGCAAACAGCAGCCGTCCATCCTGAACCAAAACAACAAGCTCATGCAGCGTTCATGCCATGTCGTAACCGAAATTTAGAGTGCGCAATCTGTGACGTTCTACACAGAGCTGTTCACATCCTCAGACTCGGATTTTTGCATTTCTGTGTCAACACTATCAACACTGAAATGAATCTGCAGCAGTCAGGTAGTATAAGTAAGAAGTCTGTAAAACGTTTATTGTTATTGTGATGTTATTGTGTTTTGAGACATGAGGAAATTTAACAGTGACTTTCATCTGAATCTCCACTGGCTGCGCGCAACCTGCGCTCTGAGAGTGCGCGTTCATGTTTTCTGGAGGAGGCGTGGCTTTGGAGAGGTTCTGAAGAGAGGGTGGGATGTGTCTAGAAGGGAAACAGGTACGGCCGGAAGTGAGGCAAAACCTCAGGATAAATAACAGTAAATTAAATGTGCTACTTATTTTTTTTTTTAAATAAAAATTGTTTTATGTTGATATCTAAACCTACCCAAACCCTAAACCTACCCTTACAATACTGCAAATACCGTTATTAAATTAAATAAATAAATATTAAATGACGCAGTATTGATGTGCGCATACTCAGTGGCCGTAGTTGTGTCCCTTCTTGTCTTTACAGGGTGGGGGATCGAGAAGTGACAAACTAATGCTTTCAAAGCTAGCTTGCTATTACTAGCCGCTCCGAAATTACCTACCTTTAAATACACTTTTAAAAAGTGAACTTTGTAATAATGTCAAGTTACAAGTATTAAAGTATAAAGAAAGTTTAAAGAAGTACACTTATTTTAATTTGTTGACTAACATACTAAAGTATATTGTGTTATTTGATGTTACATTCAATGTTAATATATTTTAAACACACTAAATTTTAACTTCATTACAAATGTGCATAAAGTGTATTTTAGTTTACTATAAATGTTTGTCATTATATGCAGCAGTACACTTTAACCATACTGAAAAGACAATTTAAGTTATTATGAAATTATATTAAATATAGGCTATTAAAAGATAAACTTAAGTCCCGTCTAAGTGGGTCAACAAATCACGGTGCACTATTTGCATTTAATATAAATTTAAATAATAAAATATTTTCATTTAAATGCAAATAACATAAAATGAAATGTCCGAAAACATTAAATTACAGGCTTTATAGGACTAGTTCACTTTCAAATGAAAATTACCACAAGCTTTACTCACCCTCAACCCATATTAGGTGTATATGATTTTCTTCTTTCTGATGAACACAATCGGAGCTATTAATAAATATTCTGACGCATCCAAGCTTAATAATAGCAGTGAACAGGAGTCACGAGTATTAGCTGAAGAAAGTGCTTCCATCCACATCCATCCATCATAAACGTGTACTCCATACGGCTCCGGGGGTCAATAAAAGTCTTCTGAAGGAAAACCATGCGTTTGTGTAAAAAAGATATCCATATTTAACAAGTTGTGAAGTAAAATACCTTACTTCCGCCAGACCACCTTCTGTATTCAAGTTATGAAGTGTAAACTGCCATTGTGTCAATTACACTTTTTCCGAAAGTTGAATATGGAAGGCGTAGGACGTATCGTAAGCTCTTTGAACTGCAAGAGTTTTACACGGTCTGGTGGAAGCTAGATATTTTACCTCATAACCTGTTAAATATGGATATATTTTTTTACACAAACGCATCGCTTCGCTTCAGAAAGCCTTTATGAAATGCATGTTTCTGATGGATGGATGTGGATGGAAGCACTTTCTTCCGCTCATACTCGTAACCCCTGTTCCATTATAACGCTTGGATGCATCAGGATATTTATTGAAATATCTCCAATTGTGTTCATCAGAAAAAAGAAAGTCATATACACCTGATGGCTTGAGGGTGAGTAAATCTTGGGGTAGTTTTCATTTGAAAGTGAACTAATCCTTCATCCAAATCAACTTAGTGTTTGAGCTAATAACTTAAAAAAAGTTTGTAAAATTAGTTTTGAGAATGTTCCCAGAATAAACATGTTGGTATATTATTATTATTATTATTATTATTTTTAAAAATAATTCTGGGAACATTATGGTTAAAATTCCTAAAAACAATGTCCCTAAAGCAAATTAGTTCTGAAAATAACAAGAAAAATAAACTAATGTGTTGACTGCTATGCAAGCTATACATTTTGTTTATGAATTTCCAGGGAATTGAACCCATGACCTACTGTGATAGCGCCATTCTTGCCAGTTAAACTGAACACCAGATGTTATAAAAACTACACAATAAGATGTTTCTGAATCAGAATATGCAGCATTATTTCCATAAAACTGACAGATTAGCCAATTCTTCATCAGATCAGTCCTCTGAGCTGTTTGTTCTCTCTCTCACATGCTGCTTGGCTGCAGTCCACCCTGTTGCTATTTACACTAACTCTTGATATGCTTTTGGTGCACATGATTTTGGCAGCTTCAGGATATTTGTGGTGTTTTGACCTCTTATGATACTCTTGCCTAACATGAAGCTCTACAAAGAACCTATTCTATTGCTTCTGTTGGGTCACCATGCATAATGCAACAGCTAAAACTGTGATCATGGTAGCCTATGGATGGAAAGTAATTATTTATATATGTATGTGTATGTATTTATTTCTCCTCAAAGTATGCTTTTTTTGTATGTTCATTTTATAAAAGGTTAAAAAAAAAACGTCCACTCTTGCTTAGGTTTAGCGATGCACGCAGTTTGTATTTTCAAATGTGTTGATTTACAGGAAGTTAACTGAGGCCCCCTAGTGGTCCGCCGCGGCTAACTACTCAACTTATAAGTTAGGTTTACTTATGACTGTCTGGTTTTCGTGAGACTGCTGTTTCATAAGCTGTTATGAACCGCTTTCATATGACTGGATTTCTCATCCCATCTGCTCGGCAAGGTGCCCCAATTTATCAGACATTTAAGGTCGACAAGTTCAACTCTATAACCATTGCCACATTCTTCCCCAGGTTTAATAGAAACAAGTAAGACTTTAAAATCCAACATTTATTTTGGTTTCATGTGCTCGGCTTTTATTTACTCGATACACAAAGTTAGCAACGCAAATTAATGAGGTAGGCTAATTAACAGTTTGATCATTGTCTTTTGCTCATGTCAATATTTATTTAATGTGAAGAATGTTTTCGCATAACAGTCGACATTTTGGAAAACGACATTTTTAACAATCAAATACAAGGTCATGAAAATGGGCCACAGATCTGCTTTGTTTATCGATGTAATATTTCCACTCGAGCAATAGAGGGCAGGAAAGAGTCGTCAAGACACACCAGATTGAACATTAGAAAGCACAGGGACAAAGAGCTGTTGTTCAGTCATGCAGATTGCTCCATAAATCAAGACCACTGTATGGTAACATGATAGGCAGACTTTCTTCTTTATGGAGTCATTGCTGGTTTTTGCTTGCATTTCTTCGGAATGTCTTGCTACATACTCTGTTTAATAGCTGAATATGTTACTAAAATGTGTAGACATAGGTTAGTAAAGCCTGTCTTAAATAAACTAGACTTGGCTTTTCTGTAAGAAATACTGACGCTAACTTACCCTGATTAAGATGGTTTGCGGGTCTCGGCTTGTTTAAGCTGGTCTCCCATCCCGACTAGTGTTCTGCTAGTTTAGTTGGTCAGCTGCTGTCAAACCACCTCTAAAACCAGCAATACCCTTATGAATTCCCTTATGGCCAGACCAGATAAGACCAGCAAACCAGTTTAAGCTGGTTTTAGATGTTTTCTTTAGCAGGAAATGTTTTAGTTAAGTCTTATTTAGCCCTGTTTAAATAAATTTGGGGTGTTAACATTTTAACGTAGTTAATACATAGGATTTAAAACAAAAAGAAATGCAATACAAAATATTTTCCTTGATGTTCCTTAAGCAAGTACTGTAATGACATCTATGCAGATTTAGCACAAGTATAAGATGGTGTTTGAATAAAGTTGGCTCTGCCGTGCAGGGTATCCGAGTTCCTGGCAGTGCCAGCTGGAAGAACCACAGGCCGATGCCAACATCCCCCTTTTACCTGGCATTGTGCCCTCTGCGTGCCCGTGCCGTGCACTGAGTTGCCGCGACAACCAAAGCAGTGAAGTGGAGCAGTCCCAGCTGCAGCCCAGAGCACAGTGAGTAACCCTGTGCTTACAGTCAATCTTTATACACACACATTTTACTGACCTAAACTTGCACTCTTAGTTAACTGTTCTTCCTTATTTCACTGTATATCACTCTTTCTTCACGCACACGTGCAGGGTTTTGCTTTTACAGCCCTGCTTCTCAGTGTAGTTTGACACCCAGGACAACAATGTGAATTGCTTTAATGAAGTCCTCTCATTGTCCTGTCCAGTTTACAGCATACGAACCTCTGGGGTCAAGCACAGGGCAGCTGCTCAAAACACAACTGATCTTAGTTTTGTGGGCAGATCCCAGTCTCCATTCCTGCTGCCTTTTGCATGATTCCCTGAATTCTTGGCGCAAACGCTTATTTACGACACAAACAAGTCAGATTCTTTAAATTCCTGTATTGCTCTCCTTTTCCTTTGCAGACCTCCCACTTTCTCGCTCAAACTGTTGTGTGGTTAGTAGTGTTTTTGGGACAAAAGTCAGTAGAAAAGTTACAGTGTGAGTGCGACTGGGCGTCACTTCAACTACAGGCACTTTTATGTCGCAACATTTTTCTTTTTGCTATATCAAGTAACATTAAAATTTGGTTTCACAATTGCATAATTTATTTTTGTACTTTTCAAATGCCTTTTATATCTAGATTTTATTATTTTACATTTTGTCAAAGATGTTTAATCATAGCATCTTTTAAAATAATCTTATAAAATTGTATATATGTAGTATTTTTTTAAAGATTATATATATATATATATATATCTTTAAAAAATACTATATATATATATATATATATATATTTATTAGTAATTGTTAGTTTTTTTATGTATATTAATGAAATGTAAAAAGAGAGAGCAATTTTATACTGAAAATATAATTTACACCTCACAGAATGAAATATTGAAATGAAAATAAATATGTTCAGGTGGGGGGAAAACAATAAAATGATTGAATTTTCCTGTGACACATGAATATCTACTTGTAAGGACTAGGAGCCAAGTTGAAATAATTAGTTTGAAAAGGATTTTACGGGGAGATTCAGTTTGAGAATTTCGAACAGTTCTACAGTTTGAGAATTTCTTAATTTCTAAAGTCCTCAGGACCAAAAGTGCCCATAGTTGAAGAAACACCCAAGTATCCTGCATAGCAGACCTCGTATGCCAACCCTCAGAAGCTCAGCTGGCAAATCTGATATTATCAGCTGCATCGTGACTGTGTGGGGAGCAGGGCTTGACTCAGGTCTGACTCACCGCTCCTGTGGGTTCATTTCTCTACTGATCTCGGAGCTTTTGCCCTCAGCCGCACCGGGGATGGACTCACGCGAGTTCTGGCACAGAACAAGTTGAGCGCCTGATGAAAGTAATTAACTCACTACCAAGTCCGGATCAGTGTGGGGACATTATGCTCTGTTGTTTGGCCCCTGTGATAGTCAGATATTCTGAGAAAACGCAGAGCTTGACGATGACAGCTATGAATTTCTCCCAGTGGTGCAAACTGAATGACTGAGTACATGCTGTGTGCTTCTATTCTGGTGATGGTGATAATCATGAACATGATTAAGATAATGACACCAGCTGCAATCATCGTTATATTTGGGTGAGGTCAGCAGTGTGGGCTTACCGCTATAATAAAGTAATATGATATTTCTTTTCGCATTAAGGTGGTGCAGATCACATGGATGATGATGCCACTAACTACAATAGATATGACTTAACCATTACATCATTAAATGATGCGTTCATGTGACAAAAATATTCCTCTGAGGAGACATAACGCTGATTCACCTGGCAGTGCTGCTGATGATGATGATAATTGTAGTGTGAGCTTAGATCACTTGTTGAAGGATGTGTGTAACACCAGACAGCATCCGCATTCGTCATTAAATCATGCTTTTACACGCAGGCATATTTGGGAAACGCTCAGCCTTTGGAAAACAGTATAGTTTTTATAGTTCTATAATATAATTAGCGTTTATTTTTATGTTTTCAGTTTTCATTTTTGTTTTAGTTTTTTGTAATTTTGTTATGTGCTTTTGAGATTTTTATTAATTTATTTTTTAAATTACTATTTAGATTTAATATATTTTTATTTTGTATTTATTTCCAGTTAGTAATTTAGATACTTAAGCTTATTTCAGTCAGTTGCCAGTTTTTTTATTTTATTTTATTTCAACATTCATTAACAGAAATTTTTTAAGAACCGGCCTCAGTGATTTTATTTTTAATATGTATAAATTCCTATAAAAAATGTTAGTATATTATATGTGTAATTATATTTTTTTCATGAAATTTTATATTTTTTGAATACATTTTTTATTCACTAAAATATATTTTTTTCCTTTCCAAAAAGAAAACAGGCAACATACTGGCAGGTAACCTTCAAAATATCAGCCGATTAATTGACTTACTGCTTATGATTGCAGTTTTTAAAGAAGGAAGATCTTGCAGAAAAAAGTTTGCCTGTACCCTGCATTTTATATAATATTTGCTCTTATGAAAGTCACTTTATAACAATGACTGTAAGGCAGACTGTACATGAGATTTGTACTTTAGTGCAGTGACAATCCTGAAACGAAACAGGTTGAACAATGTGTGTCTCAGCTGTTAGGACGCAGGTGTGCTGCTCCAGTAAACGTGCTGAAGTCCATCTGACTGGGAGGGCCGCTGCACGCACACACACACACTAACGCACACACACTCCTCTCTCTGTGCGTAGAAACCAATCCACTCTAGCTGAAACTCCTCCTCCTGTCTCTGTGGCTCTGAGGGAGTGTGTCTAGGCCAGGCCTGCGAGCGTGCATGCATGAGTGTGCGTGAGCGTGCACGTTTCACACGTGTGCCGGCCGTGGACCGGACCGCGTTGTAAGCTGCTTTGCAAGGGCTCAATAGAGTGACCGTTTCCTAGAAACACACTGGGATTGTTGTTGCAGATGAGAGCTGTTTGCACATGGTGCTGCTTGACTGTCAAATGCTCAGTCTGAACGCAACGTGTCTGTCTGAATGAGCTTCAGACCTGCATGCTTATGAGTAATAGAAGCATTTCATATCTATAAAACTGCACACGTTTCTTTGCAAGCATGCTGTTACAACTGGTGGTGTAACTATGAGTATAATGTTGTACAGATATTACAACTCAGCAACTAAGTTTCTCAACGTAGCAAAAGTTGTTTTCTCATAATCTTGACTTTGATCAGGAGAAAAAAATGAACGTGAATCAATAAGCATGTAAACGTTGTGGTCACTTGAGCTGGCTTTAATGAAATTAACCACATGTCCCTAGTGTTTATTTTGTTAAAGTTGCCTCCTCCTGAAATATCGGACACTGAAGTGGAAGTGGTCTAACATTGGGTGACAGGGCTATTTAAGATTTAGTGATTCCTTGATTAAATAAAAAAATATTTATCTAAATAAATGTGGTCATCCTTGATGCAGCAATATATGTATGTATTGCACTGTTGCACTGAATGACTGTTACCTGATAAAAAGATAGTAAATAAATCAAATTCATGAAATAAAACATATATTTAAAAAGAAAACATGAAACATTAATGAAAAAAAATAATATATCAAAATTAATTCATTGTTATGTATTAATATTAATGCACATGTTGTTTGCTTATATATGTTTTTAATGTGTTTATTTATGTATAAAACATTACTTTTACTTTAATTGCTTTAAGTATATAGATTTCAGGTTCCATTTGTAATATATATATATATTTACAATTTACAAATGGAACTTGAAATCTTTCACAAACCACCAGCTGACAGCAGTTTTTAATAAACCAGTCCTAAACTGTACATAAACCATAATTCTCAGAAAAACTGGAACACTCATCACTTCTGTCATCAGTAGAAAAAAATGCAATGTTTCTAAGTACAATAGGAGGTTGATTATCATTAGGGTACGTCCTGTATGCTTTACATATTTGATTTGAGCATTCATCACAGAAACACCCTAGTAACACCAGGAAAAAAAGGTGTGTGTTGTGTTTATTTGTGTGAGCAGTGAGTGAATTTGTGAGTGTTCACGGTGTTCTGTGTGCGGCTGTGGTGCCTGTCCTCTGCTGGGAACAGGAATATCAGGTTTCCTCTGTGTGCACAATGTGTACTCAGTGTTTCCTCTGTGTTCTCCTGCTGTCAGCACAAAGCAGTGCTACGTCAAATCAACATGCCTCACTGCTTCTTCCGTCCAAGTGTGTGCACGTGAGCGTTACCAGCCGCACACAGTCTGCAGATTTTATTGGACAGGTTTTTATTTGACTGCTGGGCATCTGTTAATTCTCTCTGGTAATACATTAACACCTCAGGAATATGATGCAAACGGATTAAACTGTTAAACTGTCAGGATTTAAGACTCACAACAGCAGTAGGGAAGAATCGGGGAACAAAGACTCAAAAATGAACCCTCCTCAATATCTCTGTTGTTTCTCCCAGAATAGGGATTCCCAAATTTATAACGAACCCCTTTGACCTAAAATACTTACTTTAAGGGCCAGGTGTTGTTAATATTTAACAACACATTTACTTGTTCAAGGTTCTCTGATGTCTTTTAATGGTCACATAACATGCAGGTTAATACACTACCATTCAAAAGTTTTCTTTTAAAGAAATTAGTGCAAAAGATTTCTATTTCAAGTAAAAGCTGTTCTTTTGAACTTTCTATTCATCAACTTTCTATAAAGTTGAATTTTCAGCTTTATCATCATATAGGAATACATTACATTTCTATAATGTAATTTATGTATAAAACGTGATGTATTTATAAAAACATTTCAGATCCTCATCCTACAGAATAGTCAATCAATGTGGCTTTTTCAATTATAAAACCTATGCTACCCAAAGGTTTCTACAAAAGGTTTACATGCATCCAAGGCCAAAAAACACTTTAATTTTCTCATAATTTACATTGCAGCATCACCTTTTTTCTCACAGTGTCTGAAACCATTCAATAAAGTATTCGGTCTCTCTAAACCCCTCGTTTCTGAGAGCCTACTCTGCTCTGATTGGTCAGATGGGCCTGTCTGTTGTGATCAGTCTAGCGCATGTTGGAAACCAAACGCACATTGCCATATCTGAATTTCAGCTCTGGAGGCTCCCTAAGCACTTCTATAAACAGTGATACGAACAGCAATGATGGCGTTGGTTTTACCGTTTTAAATTCAAACCCGAGTCCTTATTCTTTGGAACTGCATTGATTTGCGAAAGCAGTGCATAAAACAGCGTTTTCTCGACATGTCAAACACATGAACCAATGTCTTCCAGACCTCAGCTTACAAGTACAGTGTTTGAGGGCTGGTCAAAGTAGACATAGTTTGTGGGCACCCAATGAAGACCATTATGCAAATTTATTACAAACCTACTAAGGTTTGTGCAGGAAGCAATAGTGGAATTACTGATGACTCGTTTCAGACATTTCAGAAACGGTTCTTTCTTTTGGGAGACAATAACTTTGACCTTTGAAACTTTGCATAATTTTACATTCACAAAGAGCTATGTTACACACTACATGGAAGGTAATAAAAAGGGCACTTTAAACACTTGTTTCAGCTTCGAATATTTGGTTACATCCTTGCCAGACATGAAGAGGATTGAGTCGACGGTCAGTTCTGCCATAAATCGCATTAGTTGGTTTGTGATGTTGGATTAGTATCATCCATGTCCTCTCTAGTTGGCGAGGGTGTTGTTTTTGTGGTACATTCCGCTCCCAGAAAAGCCCTGGTGACCCCTGCGGCGTCATGTCAGTGCACAAGAGCAGAGGAGGAGGAGACGAAGAGGCCCCACTGGTCTCTGATCCTGGAGAGCAAACCATTCAGCTTCACCCTCTACTCTGTTCATCCTCCTCCCCCATTCACCCTCGTTCAATCAATCTTCTCTGCTTCCCTAACATACACAAAATAAACAAGACTCACATGTGATGAACAATATTTTGGTGCAGCCACAACTGTCTGGCTGAGCTGGTCTCAGTTGTGCAAACCTGTTATCTGTGTTAATGGACTTTGGTGCATTTGTGTGTGTGTTTGGCTAAAGGGGATTTGTCTTGTGATGAGATTAGGCAGAATAACCCAGACGAGAGGGAGCTACTCACTGGCTTTGAGCACTGATACAGTATCGGCTACAAGAAGAGCTCGTTGCTTCCCTGCCGGGCTTGTGTATGTGTGTGTGCATGGTGTGTGCTGCTTGTTGGTCAGTTCTTTGTGGTTTGTGATGATATGGAAAGCCACTGAGTAGTAGTTATAGATGGGTGATGGTCTTACACTCCGTCCTTTTAGTAGTTATCTAGTATACAACTTTAGATTTATGTATGTGACCCACAATAGGGACGTCTCTATGGCATTATAGCTCAAAGCTTTACTGTAGAGTCTATAATAACCCTAGCGGTTATCTTTGACAATAGTCACCTTTGTATATATAGTGCTTTATGCAATACATTGTTTCAAAGCAGCTTTATAGTTATAAACAGGGAAGTACTGAGCAATGATGCAAACAGAAATAAAGCAGCTCTAATAATAATAATAAACATTCATGGCTTTGTGTGTCTAAAGGAATATATTATAACACTTGTGGTATAATGTTGATTACCATAAATTCATTTTGTTCCTTGTTTTCTTAAACAAAAGCAAAAACAGAGTGAGGCACTTTAATACAAGTGAAAATGCTCATAATTTTCAAAGTAAAGTAAAAAAATGTTTGTGTGCGATTTTAGTGTGAAAGAAATAGCTTGATAACCTTTTTCTGTGTGAAATGATGTCCAATTTTACAGCTTTGTTGCCACAATTCCCAAAAGCGACTGTAAAAAAAGACAACAAGAAGTAATGAACAAAATAATGTAAGTGCATATACATGTACATTTATGAAAATGAGTAAAAAAAAAAAAAAAATAGTTTTTTTTTGTGTTAATCAATATCATGCCACAAACAGTACTGGTATTGTTAACTAAACTATTAAAAGCTGTTTTTGTTAATTGAAATAAAGCTAAGATTAAATATAAATATTTGATGGAAAACTTAGAAATGTTGCATTGGCAACTAACTTAAAAAAAATAAATTGGAAGTACTAAAATTAATAAAACAAGCTAAAATGGAAATAATAAGTTGAAGGTAAATAGAAATATTTTTAAAATGACAAAAGCACAAAAAACTGACAAACATTTAAACTAAAATGAAAAAAAGAAAGCTAATTAAAATATTAACATAATATATATAACTATAATATATAAGTAATATTAAAATGATCCCATGTGATTATATTAGTCATTACATGAACAACGTACCATTCCTTTAAACAGCTTGTTACACAATTTCACGGATCAGTTCGTATTTTTCAGTGTTTTGTTATACTAGTGTCTTTATTCTGTCTGTAATTGTTCTTTAATTTGTTTCAGAGCTGACAGCTTATCTTCTCATCATCTTAAATTTGCACTTCTTTTGGAGACAGACAGAAGATTTTCATGATGTTATCACGGGTTTGTGTGCGTGTGTGATGTAGTGATGAGATTACCTTCCCTCTATGGCATGTGCTTCATATAAACAGATCGTGTTCCCAATGCCTTCCTGTAGGGGGCAGTATCCCCCCTGCCCCTTCTGAGAGCATCTAATTTACCCTACTAAAAGCATACCAACAACTTTCTATCTTCTATAGTCGTGTGTCCAGTTATGCATGCATCATATGTTTCCAAACTGGTTTGAAAGTAGAAAGTGATTTGAAAGTATTGCTGAATGTCTTATTTAGTCAGTGGGTGTTAGATTTGTGTGTTAGTTGTTCTTTTTTTCCATTTTGCACCAAATATGGCTAGTGAATATGCCATGCAGTCTGTGTTTGCAAGGTTGTTCTATTAATGGGGAAGGGTTTATGGGATAGATTGGCAGGCACCAATACAGTAGCGAGTCTAAATTAAGATTAAGACGGAGTCAGTTGGCCAAATGATAGCTGTGGTCAGGATGAGGTGTTATACTAACCTACAATCAAGTCCTAAATAGTCATTTGAATGGTTATTTTTGTGCTTGTGCTTGCAAACAAATATCATTATCAGTCATTGAAATATTCACAGTTCTTATTTGAGACACACTGAGTACAATGCTCTAATGCAAGGGTCAGCAGAGAAAAATGGTGTAAAAATGTTTATTGCAATAAGTTTATTAAAACTTATTGCGTTTTTTTCCTGCTTTCTAAATTCTAGTTGGAAATCATGATATTAATTAAAGTTAATTATTCTGTTAGCCATAGTTTTATATATCACTTCATCACTTCATGCACGATGTCTCTCTGAGGAATTGGTCTCCATACACACAGTCTACTGAGCTCTTATAATTTAACTGCACTGACTATAATTGCATTTTGCATTTATGTCTACTATTTTTTACACTACTATCTGCCATCACCACTTTATCTCCATAAGTCACTTTATCTATTTATTTATTTATTTTTGTTGCTGTTGTTACTGTTAATGTTTACCTGTATGCACCTAGGGTCTGAGAGTAACAGAATTTAAATTCTCTGTATGTATGTGCTGTATATATGGCAGAATTGACAATAAAGCTGACCTTGACTTGACTTGATGTTTATGCATCTGCGATTACTCTAATGATGGTAGAAATGAAGGTAGATGCATAGCTTGTTGTAGATCTTCCGTTGCATTCTGTTTGTTTTTAAACGTACTGTTTCTATCAGATATAAAATGGGTTGCAAACGCCTTTTCATGGTGACGTCAAGAGAAATAGAGTAGCTGAACGGGACATTTTTCCTGGAAAATAATTTGTGCATAATGTCACACAACAAATAACGGATTAAACCCCACTGTGACAGATTCATGTCACTGAAATTATAATTATTGATGTGTTTGTTTTTTACATTTGTCCCCTCTTTTCCCTTCTCTTCTCCTCTCCTCTTTTCTCCTGTGGGTAGGAGCTGGGGGGCTGCACATGTCGTCAGCTCTGGTTTGCATTATGCAGGTCTGACTGCAGGGAGTTTGATTAATGGCTGGAGTCAGAGGGGACAGACACAGGAGCACAGGGGGAGTTGCGCACAACATGCATCTCCGCCAATACAACAACTAGATGTAAGTGGGTTTACCCATTAGCATGGCATTTTTAAGGCCTGTGGTTAAATGCACAGGAACATAAGAGAAACCTACAGCTACTGGATGAATAACAATATTCAATATTCATGCGATCTTATTAAATGTCAACGTTTAAGCTATGTCTATAAAACCTTTGAAAAGTACAATCACAGCAGAACATTCCAATCTGTTGGCGCTGCCGCTGACCCAGAGAGAGCAGTTGTCACATAGGTATGAAACGGCTACGCAAAAAGCTTTTTCAACTACACAGTATGATTATTTCTCTTGCAGTATTGAAATGATCACAGAAGTACTGGGATAAAAGTTTGTAGTTCAGGTAAAACCACTGATGTCTACAATAGCAAACAAAATAAATTAAATGACCTTTTGAAACTTGACACTTCAAATAAAGATTGTATCAATTACATCCTTACACCAGTACACCAGAAGTGACTTAAAAAAATGTATTTGTCATTGAATCATTAGCTGTGTCCCAATTCAGGAGCTGCATCCTCCGGAGGTCGCATTTGAAGGCTGACATCGAGTCAGTCTCATTTAAGAAAAGTAACTGTTAGAAGTAATAAAGAAATTACAGTATTTTACACCTCACAATGAATAACAATTTATTATTACGCTTACCTTTCTTACATGAGATGGACTCGATGACGTATGCAGCCTATAAATTTGACCTCCGGAGGACGCAGCCCTTGAATTGGGACACAGCTATTCATTCAAGAGATTTGTTCAAAAATCATTGAAAAAATGTAATTGAATCATTCAGCCAGACTGATTTATTTTTTTTTTTTTAAATAATGGATTAAAATTAATTGCCGATGTCACGTTTGTGTACAGTTACACCCCTAGAATATATATATAATTTTTTTTTTTTTAATATACTGTTTTGTTTAGTTGTCTTTTCAGAATCAAGGGAGAATCGATCTCCAATTTAAGCATATATATATATTCTAGGGGTGGCAGTTTGATACATACCTCAGTATTGAAGTCACGGTTCAGTACCTGTTTGGTACAGCAGGAGGTAGAAAACTAAACATAAAATTGCTTTTCTTTTTTTACTAAACGATGTTTATTCATCAAATCTCTATTTAAATAAATTCAATTATAAGTAACATTTTCTTAAGGATAAAAAAAATCTATCTCAATTAAAGATGTAAACTATATACAGGGAGCACTTTCTTGCACATTACTATAATATTAAAGGTTACAATTATCAACAAATCCCAAACTATTAAATTCAGTTGCTATTTATCTTTAGATATAATAATCAACTCTCAAAAAAAGCACGTGTATTACACAAGGCAGGTTTTGCATTAACTTCTAAATCTAATTATAAAATTATTTCTCTAGTGAACCAACATCATGCTAAACATATGAGATATTATTCTCAAAATGTTTTATTGATTTCTTTCCACGGTTGAAACACTGCTTGAAAGATTACACATAAACATATCTATGCATAGATCGTCTGTTCTTCTGCGCTTTCCCCCATTGTGGCGGTTAGCAAACAGTGTTGCATTACCATGCGTGCCTTTTCTGGATTTCAGTGTGGATCACCCGTGACTGACTGTATTTGTCATCTGACTGTATGCACCGAACCGTGACGTCCATACCGTGATGGTTCGGGATGAATACATGTACACCCCTAATATATAAATTACCTACAGCTCCAGTCCACACATACAGGATTACAGTGCGGTTTCCTGGGCTACAAACAGGAGGTCACTGAGAACGCAATAGAGGAGACATCTGTTCCAGATGATGTCAGCTTACACTCATCCTCACACACACACAATCGTAAAAGTCACGCACACTCCCCAAAATACACTCCACCCACATTATGTGTGATCATTTGCAGGATATGACAATGCTGCTGGTGGATATTAATACCCTTTAGCTCATCTGAATGCAGTCGGCATGCAGGAAAAAATATCTGACAGGTGCTATTTTTAGTGCTACAGGCAAGCACACTGGGATCCACTAGAGCTCAATAGCAGTTATTTTGGAGAGCAGCACTCACAGAAATAGCCGCAGCATATTGAATCCAGAGGAGAGGGACAAAGAAACCTGGCCATGGATGTGCGCTCTCTATTTATAGCACAACGGCAGCAATTAACGCTGCAGAGAACACGAGAGTACACACCACAAATACTGCAGACACTCAGGCGCTTATGTTTATCCTACTCTGGCGTACGACACGGTCTGCCTGTGGTATCTGATTTGGGATCGGCTGTGTCTTCATCAGGCTTCGTCCAAAACAAGCATGAGACAAAGAACTTACTTGATCTAGATAGTTTTATAAGCAGCAGCTCTCAACTCTTATACTCTATAAGCTCTCAACTGTCATCCATGGTTCAAAACTATCATTTACTCATTCTCGTGTTATACCACACCCATCCAACAGTCTTTCTTCTGTGGAACTCGAAAGGAGAATTTCTAAGGAAAACCCTGGGTACTCTCTTCAATATAATGGAAGTTCATGAGGAAATGGACTGTCAAGCTCTAAAATGCACCAAAGCACCATAGAAGTAGTCCACATAAGTTTTACTCTGATGTCAGAGTCTTCTGAAGTATTTTGATAGTTTTGTGTGAGAATTGTCTGATCCATTTCTCAAGTTCAGTTTACTAACTCACTGATCAAGGCAGTTATCCTAAATAACAACACTTTTTAAGTCCAGTCCCCATTTACTGTGACTGCATTTACAGTACAGTCCATTTACAGTACATTATTAAAACAGTCTTTTTGTACTTCACAGAAGATAGTAAGTTGTACAGGTTTGGAACAACATGAGGGTCAGGAAATGATTGCTCCTTTTTTTGTTGGCAGAAGAAATTGTTGAAATTAACATTTTATACTGGCCTGAAAATGTATTTTGAATTTTACAAATATTTTTTGTCTCTTTTAAAGCCCGTTCACACCAAGGACGATTACTATAAAGATAACGATAAAGATAGCTCTGAAAAATTGTTCTCAATATTAAGGAATAGCAGAGTTCACAGCACAGCTGTAATGTTAACGGCACAGAGAAACAATATTGTTGGAATCACTTTCAGAATGATTTTATCCTGCTGATGAATGAAAAAAACATTGACAGCCAATCAGAATCCATCCTGCTGTGAAGAGTTCGAGCATTTAAAGTGACAAACAAGCACGTGCTTTGAATAAACAGACCGATATTGTCCTCTGGAGTGGACGCTAATATTTATAGTTGTTGTTCTTGGTGTGAACGGGGCATTATTTAGCGGTTTTGCCTAATGTAGCTATTTTTAACAAACTGGTCACTAGCAGTGTCATACACAAAATATTGTCCATTTCCTTGTTAAACTGCACCTGCTGACTCATCATGATTTGGTTTCTCTCTCTCTCTTTTCTTTCTTTTTCTTTGCTTAATGCTTGGGATATTCTACATTTGTGTCACGATATCAGTTTCTTTAAGAAAAACTTTGGCATCCAAGAAAAACATTGTCTTTGAAGACAGATGCAACAGCTTTAGATGGTTTATATATCATTGATATTAATTAACTGTGTTTTGCACTATTGTCAAAGTTTGCCATCAATAAGATTTTTTTTTAAAGAAAAATAAGTAATAGTCATATATTAATTCTTTTAAAACCATTATTTTAATATATTTTAAAGTGCTATTTATCAGCTTTTATTTTAAGTAGAAATCTTTTGTAACATTATCAGTGTTAAAAATATTTACTGTCACTTTTGATCAAGTTAATAGTATTAATTTCTTTAAAATAAATAAATAAATAAATCTCGTACCAACCCCAAACTAATATACCTGCCATTTTTATCTTGCATTTGTTTCCTAGTGTTCACTCTGGACCTTGAGCGGTCAAAATAACTCATTAAATAACCAAGTATGCTTGTCCAGTCATGTCCATTTGGAGATCTCTTAGGAGTTTGAACCACATCAGCAAGGGAAAAGGAAGTAGGAAGTGTAAAGGTCGACCTTGAGCTTGGTTTTAGAAGCCCAATTTATCCCAGTGTTTTTAATGATTCAGAGTGGTATGAATTACCTCAAGCTGAGCTTTTTTATGCCGACCCACATCACATGCCGTGAGAGGGATCAGCAGATATCAGCTGCTGAAGAGCAAGAGCAGCAGCGATTCTTTTCCTCAACGAAAGGCCTCCAATGTGGGGAATGTTCATTTGGATCCATTCATCAAAGCTGACATTCCAATAAGAGGTCCCTGTGATGGGATCCAAACTCACTGCTACCTTGTGAAAGCAATTTTCCCCTTCATGTGCTCCAGGACAGCAAAGGGGAGTTAGACTGGTAGTGTGGCTAGCTTAATCGCTCAGCATGCAGAATTGACAGAGCCTATAGATTTCTTTATGGAGAGCTGTTTTGGCAGCCCCTGTGTCGTTAAGGCACATTCATACCTGCCATCAATAATCTAATGCGACAATTAGCTGAAGATGGATGTGACAGGTTCTTCAATACTGACAAACACAGCAGTTCTGTCCATAGACAAGGTCAGTCACTCCTGTCCACTGGAATCAGAAGCAAAAGGAGCGCATGTCCTCCAGCATCTAAACAACATGTGAAGATCAGTCTGGACTGACAGCAAGGCAGATGAGTCACATTCGTCCTTTGAGTTTATGAGACATGACTGGGGTAGACTGAAGGTGAGCAGGGTAGACCTGTACTAAGATTGGTTGCATCCGACTAACTTGCGTCCAAACATTTAAAAGCATAGTTTACCCTATATTAAAATTTTGATGTTGTATGATGAATTTTTATATTCCTTGAAAATCATTGAGCCTTGGTGCATTCATGAGTAGTGTTGTCCGAATCACGAACAAATAATGAGTCTTATGTTTTCAATGAATCGGTTTATCCAGTTCATATAACTAGTCTAATTGGTATTTTTTCACTAGTTTTAGTGATCTAGTACTTGAGTTTATGTTAGCAACTCAGTGATTCAGTCTCAATGACATGAGTTAAACTCACTGATTTTGTCCCATTGACTCTAAATCAACTCATTGACTCAATGATTCAGTTTTATTGATTTGGGCTTAACTCACTGACTCAATGATTCGAAAACATTGACTCTAATTCAGTGCATTGATTCAATGATTTTGTCCCATTGACTCTAAATCAACTCTCTGACTTTGATTCAACTCACTGACTGAATGGTTTGGTGCTACTGACTTCAGTTCAATATACTGACTCAATGATTTGGTGATTTATTTAACAACTCACTGCAGTCGAAGACAATCCGTGAATCGGTGTGTTCTGGCTCACACAAAGCAAGTTAATGGGTTTAAAAGACATATTTGGACCATATTTGATGTGGTGCTTTTGCATGCTTGAAAGCTCCAAATTAATTTAATTTAATTAATAAAAAAATTAAAATTAATTAAAACAGTGATCACTACATGATTCAGATTTTTTTGTGTGTGTTCCACAGAAAAAAAGAAAGTCACCTAGGAATGACATGAGGGTGAGTAAATGATGACAGAATTTTTATTTTTGGTTGATCTACTGTATTGAACTTTTATCATCCAGAAAAACCTGTGAATCCCTCTACTTTCTAATCAACTCTACAAAAAAAAAAACAATGATTTGGTTGCCCTCACAGGTACATCAAATTTATGCTCTTTTCTCTATAAGGCAGGGTCTTTCTTCGAGCACTGGGTGATGTCATAAACTAGGGCTCATGCTCATATGTGGAGGGAATCATATTATGGGTTATATTTTGCCCCTTGCTAATTCTGGACGCTTATTAAAGCTCTTCTAAAAATACCTTTCCAATGTACCCTGGTGACTGTATTTGCAAACATGTCCTTATATACCACAGCCTGCAGCTCTAAAAGTGGACAGCCCCCTGCTTCCACTGGCCTTTGGTGAAATTCGTCTCTATCACGGGCCAATAATGGACCCTGGGCTTTGAAATAGCCAGGGGCTCTCAAGTGGCTGTACAGCAGATCCGATGGGATTTCCTGAGCCACATGTGTCTTTGAAACCTAAGCTGAGAGTGAGAGCCGTGCTGTTCTCTGACCCCAGAGCTACTGCAAGTGCATTTCAGCATACCAGTTATGGTAGCAGACGCTAAGAGAATTCTATCAATAAATAATGTGGAGCGGAGATACACATTCAGCACGTCATTCATTATGAATTAAATAGCCACCCGTGAGCCACTAGCTTACGACAATGTGACACTTGCTGACGGGCTCAAATAATGATGGATGATTTTGAACTCCATTGCATGTAGTTTTTCTCAGTTTTAAGTTTAATGAAACCTTGCAAGCAGAATTGTGCCTTTGCATTAAATTGGTCATTTGACATGCTTAGATAAACTGTGAGGAGGGGTTAGTATAGGTGTGAAAAGGTTTCTTTTTTATTATTATTCTTTTTCATTTTTTGGTTATTTACATATTATTTTCAGTTTTTATTTTTAGATTTATTGTTGTTTTAGGTTTATCAGAATCTGCACCATGCTTATTTTAATTGTCAAACCTATAACAACTGTACTGCAGTACTTGATGATGATGAAATGTAATATAAATGTGCCTTTAGCAATAAATTAGCTAAAAACTGCCATCACACCACATCTCTGCTGCATTTATGATTCAGCAACAACAGATCTTTTGTGATATAGCTAGTAGCTCTATATGCCAATTGTGACGTCCATGGAGCAAATCAGCAAATTAGAATGATTTCTGAAGGATCGTGACTGAAGACTGGAGTAATGATGCTGACAATTCAGCTTTGCCAACACAAGAATAAATTACATTTTAATATATTTTCAAATAGAAAATAGTTATTTTATATTGTAATACTATTTCACATGATTACTGTTTTTACTGCATTTTTAATCAAATAAATGCAACCTTGGAGAGCAGACAAAACTTCTTTTAAACACATTAAAATTCTTACCGATCCCAACCTACAAAATAAGGGATTATTAAAATAACAGACATTTACATACAGTATAGTTCGCAAGACAATATAATAGCTGAATTTACACAAATGAACCAGTTCACCCGCTTACATCCCCTTAAATATTAGAACTGTGTATTGTTACCTAGATAATCAACAACTGTTTTTATGTTTTGTGATGGTTGTTCATCAGTTCCTTGTTTGTCCTGAGCAGTTTAATTGCCCTTCAGGAATCCTCCAGGATTCTTTCCAGGATTCCTCCACATTCTTTGGTTTTGCGATTGTATGATTTTGAGATCCATCTTTCACACTGAGGACAATTGAGGGACACCGTTATAACAAAAGGTGATATATTCACTGATGCACAAGAAGGCAATGTGATGCATTAGGTGCCGGAGGTGTAAAACTTTTTAAATTTGATAATCAGGAAAAATTTTACTTATTTTGTCTTGTCTTCTGGGGATCCTGTAAATTACTTGTGCAGATTCTATAGACAGCACTAAATGAAAAAAAAAAAAAAAAGATTTAAACAACATCAGAAAAAAATGACATTATCATACTGAAAAAATTACACCTCCTGGCTCTTAATGATGTTCCCTTTCTGAGAATAAGTGAATGTTTTCACCTTTTGTAATAGTTGCGTATGACACTCAGTTGCCTTCAGTGTGAAAAGGTAGATCTCAAAATTCTCTCTCGCTCTCTCTCTCTCTCTCTATATATATATATATATATACACTCAATGACGTTGCCAAAAATGTCTCAAACATTGAAATATAGATTTACTAGTTGTAAAACACTTTATGTAATTTTATATACATTTAATACATTTAACAACACACAAATTTGTAATGATACACATAGTACACATATTTTCAGAGTTGCATGCTTGCTAACCACTGTGATCTTGTCAATTTCACATAAGGTTGTTTGGTTGTGCAACTGGCCGCAGATTGTCCAACACTGATTGATAATACGAAATCTGAAATAACTTTCTCCTTTTTTCTATTTGTTTTTCATTCATATTGTAGTGCTTATTCATAGTTTCAGTTTAGTTTTTTTGATTTCTGAAAAAAAAACAAGCTATTTTTTGCATTTTTTGTAATATTTCAAATGATTATTAATATCTTTGCTGTGAGATTAGCAGGAGAAATATCTATTATTTGGCTCCTTTGTTATATGAAGCGCTGGGTGAGGAAGAACTCATCACGGTAGCCAAGGACTGTTTTTTTTTTTTTCTTCACAGTAGCTAATTATCCTCTTGTCCTCTCTCTCTTTCTCCCACTCTCTCTTTGCCGCCAGAGTTCTGTTCGTTACATGATGTTCAGACTTCATGACACCTCTGAGTTCCAGTCCCCAGGCAGATGTCCCCGCCTCTCCTCTTTCCCTCTCTCTCACTGTCTTTCCATCCAAGCTAATGTAGGAAACGCCGTCTCGCCTTTGTGAAAGTCACAGAAATGCTGTGTGTGCACATTTTAAAACACAAGACATTTGCACATGCACACACCAGTAATAAACTGTTCTCACTATGTTATTCTAGCTGTGTTTTTTTTTTTGTGAGACAGCTTGGCGTTTTTTTGTTCAGAGCTGTAGAGTGTATGTAACTGACATACACTTTTGAGAGACAGATCTGTATGCACGTCTGCCTGTGTGTCTAAGCATGTGGAGAGAGTCACATGTTCCCACTGTGTTCTCTAGCCTGTCTGCTCACCTGGCCGTTGCCATGGGAACAGTCAGACAGCGGCAGACTTTGCACCGATGTCCTCAGAGGATTCATAGAACAGGTCTCCGAGCGCCCGACGCTCCGGAACACGCTGCAACCCTCTAGCACAGAGAGCTCACTCTCTGTCCTAATATCTCACTGTGTGTGATCGGCCTGGGAACTGATTCTAGAATAGAGTCCATTCTGTAACTTTTAGTAATAATGCTTTAACAGTTGGGATGCACCGATGTTAAAAATCTGGTGGATTACTTATTAGCTGATAATTATTTGCATGTTATGCCTAATTTTAAAACCTTTGCAAAACCTGAAGGCATCATGGTAACACTTTACAATAAGGTTCAATAGTTAAACATTAGTATAATGCATTAACTAACAGGAACTAACCATGAGCAGTACATTTCTTACTGTATTTTCTAATCTTCGTTAATGTTAGTTAATGAAAATACATTGTTCATTGTTTGTTCATGTTAGTTCACAGTGCATTAATAATAACAAGATTTTAATAATGAATTAGTTAATGTTGAAATTAACATTAACAAAGATTAATAAATGCTGTAGAAGTGCAGTTCCTTATTAGTTCATGTTAACTAATGTTGTTAACGAATGTTAAGCATTAGTTAATGGGTTTTTAAATACTAAATGTCAAAATAAGGTAAGTGAGCATATACAAGTATACATTTCCAATATTGTTACCGATAAATTGAAAATGTATTAATTCCAGTATTGTCACTAATAAATTAAAAAATGTGTAAATGGTTTTCAATATTGTCACTGATAAATTAAAAAAAGCATGAAAAATTTCCAATTTCCTTTCTGATAAATTTTTAAAAAGTTCTAATATCGGCCTTTAACTGATATGGAACTGATATGGAACTGATATACCATGCATCTCTATCTAAATAAATAGTTCATCAGAAAAATGTAAATTCTGTCATTTACAAACCCTCATGTTAGAGCTGAACGATTACTCATTAAAAGATTGCAATCTCAGTTCAAACATCCACATGATCTCATTCCTAAATGACAAGGATTTGCCTTGAAACCTCTGACCAAATCACACCTGTAGCTGAGCCAGAGAGAGCAGTTGTCCAACTACACAGTCTCATTATTTCTGTGTTACAAATATTCATATTACCATAGAAGAACCGCAATGAAAGTTTGTATTTCGGATATAAATATTCATGTCTACGGAAGCAATCAAAATAGAGTAAATCAATTCTTCATTGAACACAAAAGAATATACTTCATTGGGCTTTCATTTGCATGCAATGAAGATGGTGCTTTTTTTTACTGCCAAACTCCAAAAAAGCACAACAGTACTATTGTAAATTTAATCAAAATATCTTCTGAGCAATATTTCAAATTGCCATTGACACAACGTGAAAAAGACCAACATTTAATGCTATTTACCGATAATCTTACCCTCTCATCTGCAGCTTTCAAATCTCATTCTCATAACAAATATTAAGACGCATTGTGAAAGGTTTGACATCTGTGAGGCCGAATGCCATTGATTCTCACAAATATGTGAAAGTTATGGCAGAGGGAAAGATTTTCAGCTGGTGGGGGGGCCTTCACAAAACGACCACTACCAGTTGGCAGTGGCTTTTGCGTAAAATTGTTCACACAAAGTAAAAATGTGTAAAAAAATTACCTTAATGGGTACAACAGCATGTCATATGGGGCAGTAACCTTAAAAGGACAACTTTGTACCTTTTTTACCCCTAAAAGGTGCATATTAGTAGGAATACATATCTTAAGGTACTACTATGAACCTTTTAGTGGTAAAAAGGTACAAAGATGTCCTTTTAAGGTTACTGCCCCAGTGACAAGCTGTTGTTAGCCCTAAAGGTAACATTTTCCACTGAGAGAGTCTATGGTACTTTTTTTTTTTTTTTTTTTTTTAACTTTTATGATCTTGCCAGTAAAGATTACCTAAAAACTAAATTCTTTTGAATGACAACAAAAAATACCACGAGTTGGGGGGCACAATTCACTCCCTTCCCTATATGTTCATTGTATGAGATACCAAGAAATATGCAGAAGGGGGTAGTAAATGGAGCTTTTTTTTGTCTCTTTGTGACTCTAAAAGGCTGTGTTAGACCGTCTCGTGAATGTGAAAGAGTCGGGAGGGTCTCCAGTAGTGATCTTTAGGAGGGGGTGGAGGGGCAGAAACACGGCGCGTGAGGATTTATTGTGTGGAGAATGTGTTCTGCTGACGACGACATGACAAGATGTTCCCGGCTTTATCGCACCAGTTGCACACTTCTTCTCTTTGTATTTTGCCAGCTGCCTGCGCTGGTGAGGGGAAGACTGGGGTTCAGAAAGGGTGTGTGTCAGAGTATGTGTGTGAGTGAGGAGGGTCGAGGCCAACTGGACACAGGCCTATTCTTTTTCAATTCTTAATGCAAAGTCAGTTTCTCAGATCTTTCCGACACTCACTCGCACACACAAATATATAATTGTTGGAGAGTAAATAACTAAAAGTAGAGACATTGCTAATGCTTACATGACTTAGTTTCAGCATTTTGACAGTAGCTCGACTGTTTTCAAGTGTAGCTGTTCCAGTAACAAACTACTATTTCTAATAAGTACACCGTAAAAAGTGTACTTATTTACTTAACTTAAAAAAGTGAGTAAACCCATTGCCTTAAAATTAAGTTAATAAACTTCATACGTAATTGAAAATAAAAAAGTTATGCGCAATTGTCAAGTTCACATAACTTAATTTTTTCAATTACCCAAGTCTATTATGTTTATTTACTTAATAATTTTAAGGCAAGGGGTTTCCTCACTTTTTGAAGTTAAGTCAACTAATCACTTTTTGTGTAGCTGTGTAGGATGACAAAAGAGTAATTTGCTAATTTTTATATCAATATAATATTTTGCGCGCACAACTTTACGAGATGAGTATGCGTTTGTTTGTTCAGCTGTAAATTTGTTCGTACTGTTGATTTCTGTCTAAAATACGTTGAATTTGTTGAAGTATTAAATTGCTAACTGAATTAAATACTTATTATTTATTAGATGATGCTGTTTATCCCTTTGTTTTCAACTGGGAGTAAATCTTTGGGTGTTTTCTGGTTTTATTAGTTGTTTAGGATACCTCTAGCTTTAAATTGTATTTAAAATGTGTTTTTTTCCTTAAATCTCTTAGGTAATTTCCTTTAGTAACCTGAAGGCACTACTTGTGGGTACAATTTTGTAGCTTCCCCAACAGTGATATACACACACAAATATGCACGCCCGCGCACACACACCCTGTCCCAGCTGCATTTTCGAGTGCGAGGGGTGAAGAAGGGAGCAGAGGCAGGAAGAGGAGGGGACGGGGAGGAGAGAGGGCCATCCCACAGTTAGCCTGGTTAGTAGAGACCACAACATCAGCATGTGAGTCCTCCAAACATCCAGCCTCACACAGCAGACACTTACATAAAGCAGATCTCTCTCTTTCACTGTCTCAGTCCGGCTGTCTCATGCTCCCTTGCTGTCTGTGTTGGAGCCAGACTCACATGGTGTCACATGTGAGAACTCGCTGTGTTCCCTCTCTCCTCAGTAGAATCAAGACACGGTCTCTGCCATCTCTTTTTTTGTCAGCTGATCTAAAGGTTCAACCTACCATAACAACTGTACACTTTTCCCTTCACCCGCCCTGACCTTAAAATGGCCTTTCACAACCTGATTATAGAGGGAATTAGTTGAAGAATCTGTAGAGTTGGCTGCCATTCAGAAAGTTCTACACACCCGCTAACACTTGAGTGTTTGTTTGATAAATTCTTCGGCTAATTTGAACATGCTTTCTGTCAGCTAATCAGAAAATCTCACTGTGAAACCGAACAGTGAAATTAATGAATTTGTTTCACTCAAATAATAATGAAAGTTCATTGTATTTAATAGAAAAAAAGTTGCGTGAACTGAAAACTTCATTGTAGTAAGCTGAACTTAATGTGACTGAGTTGAGTTCCAGCAGATTTCTAATTCCCAGCATGCTTTGCATCAAACTGTATAAATAAATGCTGAAACTAAGTGTTATTTTGTATGTTTTTGCACAGGATTAACATAGGGAGACATAAGTTTGTATGTAATGTTGTGTTATGTTATGTTAGTTTTGTAAGGTTATTATTGTGGTGAAGAGTAGAGCCTGTGGTTTGATTGAGGATGGGCTGCAAAACCTTTAAGACCACATATAACAGCATGTGTTATTTGCTATTTAACATTTAACTGTTTAACCATTGCAATCTATCATTAATCTGAATGTGATATTTTTGTAAATGCTCTATATGTAATTAACACTATAATGAGTGGGACGAGGCTGAGAATTATGTGAGTGAATGGATGCCAGTGACGTGATTGTTAATGAGGGACACCTGTGCACCACACCGGCTTTGCTCCACTTCCACAGCTCTCAGCCTCGCCCCAGTTATCTATTATACTTAAATGTATAATTACACTGTAACAAAGACACCTTAAATAAAGTGTAACCAATTTTTGTTGTAAGAAATTAATACAGTGATACATTATAGGAATGTCATAATAGGAATAAATGAGGCTTTATCTAATTTAATATACACTAATTTGCATATAACATTCCAGAACAGAAATCTATACATTTGATAGTCAAGTTCTTTTTTTAATTTTGGTTATCACAATTATCATTAATTATTTTTGTTTTCACAGTTATCACAAAAATAGTTAAATAAAGTAAATAAAAGTTAAATAAAGAAAATAAATTTCCTCAAACGTTTTGAGTATTCTGAACTTATTGAGATTTACAGTGTGCTATGCATTTAAACATGGTAAAATCATTCAGACAATGTCATGTATTTTAGTATTATTAATTGAAATATTTGGAATTGTTTAATAAATGTTCAGTTTTAATTTTAGTTTTACACTTTTGTCATTTTTATTAGTTTAGTTTTTATTTAATATTTCTATTTAACTATTTATAGTTACATTTCTAGTTAAATTATAGTTAAAGTTCTATTTATTTTATTTTAGTTTTAGTAATTTTAGTACTTCAAGTTTTTCAAGTTTATTTTTAACAGTTTTAGGTTTAGTTTTAGTTAGAAAAAAAAAAAAAAAACACTGGTCATGTTGTATGCTAATCAAATTTAGCACTTGTCCACAAACATGCTTGTCTTTGTAGTTCAAAACAGTCTTGAAACTTTCTTGCACTACTAAACTGTATTTTAGCTGACTGAAGTATCTGCAGGTTTGGGAAATCCAGGTGTGATTTAGACTTTTTCTATTTTGAGCTACAGGGCCCAAGATTAGCGAACTATTCCCTTAAGCGTGTCTATTCAGGTTTGTGAGATCGCTGTGAGGATAGACCTGTTATGTATGGAGCCTCTAAAGGGACATGGTGATGGTAAAAAAAAATTAGATGAGAGAAAAACTGAAAAGGTTCTCATGGGAATGCAAACATTTGCGAGCGAACGCAAAGTTTCTTGGCAAAACGCAAAACATTTGCGAGAGAAGGTTAAAGCATTGACATAATTTTTCCACCTATCTCATATTTTCCATTACCATGTCCCTTTAGGGGCTCCGTAGTTTTTCCTTCTGCCTGCATTACTCTGCCAGGACTGCAATGGAAAGTCCCATTTCTTGCGTTTTATCCTTCTTAAAGAACTTGTCAAGTGCCTGTCAATTGTTATGACCCACAGAATAACATTCTCATTTTATGTAATCCAAAATGACATTTAAACAGGACTAAAGCTTGTGTGCTTTGTTTTATAAGGGTAAGTCCATTGTGACATCACCGCAAATGCCAATAAGAGGATGGATTTCCCAGTTCTCTTCTGCAAGAACTTCCCATCAGTGTTGCCAGTGTATCAAAAGTAAAAATATAGTCAACCTACGTGGGAATATTGTTCAATATTTCTTTCTGGGTTTTTTTTTTGCCTTCATTTACAAGATGGTATAGAGTAAAAAGGACAAAAAGAATGGGAGAGAGAATTTGTATTGGGACCTTAAACCTGTATCCTCATGAGACCACAGCTGTTTAATTTACTGTTAAATTTTGGTATAAGTAAGACTTTTGGGTAACACGTTATTTTACAGGGTCATTCTTACATATATTACATGTAGATAGTAATAACTATAAATTATGCATAATTACATGCAACTAACCCTAAACCAAACCAAACCCTAATCCTGAATCAATAGTATGTAGTTACTTAATATTACTCTGTACTTAAATGTATAATTACACTGTAACAAAGACACCTTAAATGAAGTGTAACCAATTTTTGTTGTAAGAAATTAATACAGTGATACATTATAGGAATGTCATAATAGGAATAAATGAGGCTTTATCTAATTTAATATACACTAATTTGCATATAACGTTCCAGAACAGAAATCTATACATTTGATAGTCAAGTTCTTTTTTTAATTTAAAAAATTAATTTTTTAATTTTAGAGTTAAAGGTTTATACTGAGGGAATTTTGGATTTTCTATTTTTTATCACTCCATAAATCAGAAAAAAATGTAGAAATGTAGAGACTGAAGTATATAAAGTGTAATAGACATGCAAAAGTGTATTTTGGATGTTTTCTTTCCACTAGTCTGAAACAACGTCTGAAATATAAAATCTCAATATTGAACAGCGCATGAAAAACGTTTTTGGCTGTAATGTCTTGCTTAAAGAGTAATAATATTTCACATAATTACAGTTTTTACTATAAATGAAGCCTTTCCAAAAACGTTAAAATGTATTACCAATGACCCCAAACTTTTTGAATGTAGTGAACATTAACACAACCCACTATGCAACATTTACTGTAGGCCATTTGTATTATAATCCAACCTTTTTTTTTTTTTTTTTTTTTTACATAAAAGTTTGAAAGGTACTTTGTGATATGTTTTTATACATGAGAAAGGCCCTTAGCCAATAGCAGAGCCCTTAATCAAGTCTTAAAGATGAAGTGTGTAGTTTCTGCCACTAGCATCACCAATTGGAATTGTTTTCAAACAGGTTTCCCTAATATTTTTATTCTTCCGTTGCTCAGACAAACAGATAGCCAAATAGCTTACTTATAGTCATCTCTTCACATTAAACTCAGATAAGAGAAGTGAAAACCGCAAAAAAAGCTTTTTTCTATGTTGTCAAGTCCTTTAAGATCCATTTGCATGATTACAGTGCTAAACCGTAATTATCATTACTGGTGCATCTCCAGTGGCCCATTTAAGAGCATGTCTTCATGAAACAGGCGTCTAACAATTGTTGCACTTTAGTTTGTTGTGATATGTATCTGTGGGCCTTGTAGTAAACATGCGTTTTGCACGTTGTTGTTGTTGTATGTCATTGGCAGTGCCTGAGCTTGGCAGCATGCCACTGAGTGGAACGGCAACACACAAGAAGAGAATGAATGAGTTTGTTCTTTTGTCAGCAATCTCCAGACCCCATACAAATCGCCTGTCACATTACGCAGAGTTCTAGATTCTACACGAACGTTCAATCACATGCTCTTGAACAGTGGTAAACCAGCATTCGTAAGATTGTAAAACAGGCGGGACGCTCTTTGGGATGTCTAATTTTATTGTATTCTTCTTGACACTGGAAAACATTATAAATCCCAGAAGTTTTCTTTACTGTGTTGATGTATTTATTGTTGGAAAGTTTTGGGTGTCACAAAGGGCTTTTTTAAAATTGACTTTAGGTACAGCACAACTAGTGGAATTAGAGGGTGGAACATTCTCATAAAGAGCATTTTATTGGACAAGAATCTGTCTAGTGCAGGATGAGTCATCAATATTTTTGCTCTATTCTTCAGTGGTTCTAAACTTTTTGAATGAAAGGCCCCTGTTGTCCAACACAATAGTCAAAGGATCCCTGATATAGTTTTTTCCAATATTTCTGCTGAAATAATGACAAAGATGCTTGTTTTGAATTTTTTTTATGTGAACAGAAATGGGTAGTATTGATATTAATTTAATTAACCACAATTTATTTTGTAATTTCAGAAGTTTCAAAATTGTATGTTCTTCAATTAAAGGGTTAGTTCACACAAAAATAAAAATTCTATCATTAATTACTGACACTCATGTCGTTACCACCCTGTAAGTCTTTCGTTCATCTTCGGAAGATCTTTTTAATGAAATCTGAGAGCTTATAAGTAAAGACATCATTAAAGAAATCCATAGTTTACACTCATTTTTATGAAGCAACGTGAGTGCTTTGTTTGTGCAAAAAAAAACAATTTAACACTTTAGTCACAAAATACTAATTTCCAACACGTATTTACGCAACAGCATCTGTTCCCGCATCAAAACAACATGCATGCTCGTGTGAACGAGCATTGGAGAATAATATTTTGTAAATAAAGTTATGTTTTTTTGTGCAATCAAAGCACCCATGTTGCTTCATAAAATTGAGGTTAAACCACTGGAATCACAGGGGTTACTTTAATGATGTCTTTATTACCTTTCTGGGGCTTGAAAGTGATATTTGCGAATGCTGTCAATGGAGGGACAAAAAGCTCTCAAATTTCATTAAAAATATCTTAATTTGTGTTCCGAAGATGAACGAAAGTCTTTAAAATTATATAAAAAATTTATTTCAGTTTTTTTTTTAAATTTTAGTTTAGAGTTTTATAATTAATTTTACTATATTAATAACAATTTATTAATCTAAATACTTTTTAGTTTTGAGGCCCCCTTGTAGAGGACCAGTGCTGTACATTGTAAATGTGTATCTCTGCCAAGAAGTGAATTTTGTATGCTTTCATATAGATGGCCTCCCAATCTAATTTCATGTTCACTTTGTCGTTTTTTCTGTTATTTTTTATCCAGCCTCATGTCCCCATGTATTCTAGGACTGTAATCTACCCAGAAGGCATTGCTGTTTTGTGGGAGCTGGCAAACTGGCAGAGCACACCAGCTTCCTGTGCCTGTATATCCATGCCTGCCTTTTCTCTATTGTAGCACTGGCTCATTGTACTGTACACTCTGAACTAGACAGATTATCTCTGGCAAGGCAGTGATCTAGACAGATTATCACTTTTTTTTCCTACTGCTGGCCACTGTGACTCTTGACTGTCCCAGTCATCAATATTTACTCTCTCGAGGGAGGTGAACAAAAGCATCGGCTTGGGTTCGTACAAAAGTGAGATGTTCAGTTCTTGTACATTCAGGTCAGTGATCATTATAGTTTGGGCTGGAGGGATAAGGACAAGTCTGTAACATATGCACCCTATACCCTTACTCAGAGCAAAAGGCCACTAAATCAATCTGCTCTATCAAGATTAAGAGTTGATGTCATGATCTTCTCTGAAAATGCATAACTGAAAAGCCTTGTATCTTGTACCCAGGTTTCGACCTTGTTAGTGGGAGCTATTAATGCTGCATGTTTAGTTTTGCCAGTATTGTGGCAGAGACCTATATATTTTTATTAGGATTAAGGAAATGACTATGATTAAGGAAGACGGAGGTCAACGAAACGCAGAAACATCCTTTTAAATCAAGAGGAGAAAATAAAAAGAGGAACTCAAGCGGAGAGGCTTAGTGTCTTTAGAGCTAAAAAAGGCCTGTGGGTTTGTGCTTCATTCTCTTTGACCTGCGCTATATTTAGCTCAATCCCGTGGCTTTCTGACTGACTGGGCAGCACTGGTCATTTGCGTGATTATAACAATGCCTCACTTTTTGGCAGCGTGAATATACGAGGAATTATAATGGAGGCATTTTTGTGCAGTTAATTTGTAGAGAAACAACTTTGGTTGATGATAAAGCAATTGGGGATGCTGAAAACCTGCTTTATTTTATTGCAGTGATGTTTAGGAGTTCATTACATAGGTTCCCTTATTATTCTTAATATTTTAGCAGCTTATTACCCCGAAGAACCAGAGCTAATTAGATGAGTGCAAAAAATAGAGCTTCACTATCACTCAACATTATCGGAAAGCATTACACATGCTTACCTCTGGAAATGTCATTAGCGCATAGACAGATAGTTTACAGTGCAAGTGTCACAATAAGTCGGGCATATGGTTGCCAGGGCAACTGTGACATCACTGCAGACATAGTGATGTATGAAAATTCAAATAGCAGGGGAACGGTTGCTAGGTGACCTGAACTCGAAGTCATGGGGCAGCAGCCAAACTGATACTGGTGTTGTGAACACAGTGTACTTGAGTGGCACGCCGTGGGTCTATTAGCCTGCTGTTGGCTCAGACTCGACTTATCACTGCGGGTGGGGGAACAATAGCTTATTGTGCATTTGTAAACCAGTATTGAGAAATAAACATATTTTCTGATCAAAGCTGTCCTTAAAAGGTCCATAAAACCACTTGACAAGTTCCTGCGTTGACATATTTCTTGTTGGAATAGGAAGTGTGGATGGGACATATCACATAAATTTTTCTTTTTTTAAAAAAACAAAAACAAAACAAACAACAACAACAAAAAAAGGATCGCAGTAGGAAAGGGACATTCTTATTCTAGAGAGCATTTCATTGGACAAAAATCTGTATAATGCAGGATGAGTCATCAATAATTTTGCACTGTTATGTTGAAAGAGAATAACTATAAATTTGAAATGTGTATTAGAAATACACAATAGTAAAATTGTCATTCATATTGATAAGATAATAATTATTTTTATGGTGTGTATGAGAAGTCATAACTGGTTGATATTAAAATTATGTACTATTTCATCTAAATAAAACAATAATAAAATATGTAAATAACAAAATTAAATAGTATAGTGAATTTATGCATTGCAAAATTATAATGTACAGTATCAAAATGGGTATTCATTTTGAAATTACCAAGGATTACGTTTAATGGTGTTATGAAATTGAATGTTTTTTAAAGATTAACTTTGAGTGTTCGATGACTTCACAAGGTAATCTAAATGCAATACATTTTATATGTCACTGTTATTTTATCGATATGTGCATCCTTAATGTATTTAAAAAATGTTTCTTATGCTCATCAAGGCTGCATTTATTTGATCAAAAAAACATTGAAAGCATTAAAATTGTGAAATATTATTACAGTTTATAATTTATTTTTTTCCTGGTGCAAAGCTGAATTTTCAGCATCATTTCTCCAGTCTTCAGTGTCACATGATCCATCAGAAACATTTCTTATTATTATCAATATTGAATTCAGCTGTGCCATTTAATATTTTTCTGGAAACTGAGATGTTTTTTTCAGGATGAATTTTTCTTTGATGAACAGAAAGTTTAATAGAACAGCATTGAAACAGAAACATTTTGTAAATATTTTTTATAGATATCTTTACTGACAATTTAATAAAAAAAAAAAAAAACTACAAAAAAAAATTTGAAAAATTTTATGCCAACAAAATTTTGGCATACTAACAAATACTATTGGTCACATTAAAGCAAACAGACATAGACTAAAAGCCACAAAACACCCATCTTGATTCCACGGGGTCTTAAATGTCAGAGAGATTCATTTCAGCCACCAATTCCAGCACATTAAATGATTTATGCAAATAATCAGCTTTTAAAAGTGTAAAGACAAAATCCCAGCCAGACTTGACTGTGGTCCCTTCGCTGGACACTAAACTGAATGATCTGACCTACAAAATCAGATTGTATAAGTATTATCCATATGTAGGTTATTGATGATCCATGCGTGCACACGGTGACGGAGGCCTGTGTCAGGGTACGGGCTTCATGACTCAGAATGAGGTCACTGCATCTCTCCCACTGCTTAGTGGGACACTGTTCTCTTTTGCTCTCTCATGACTCAGATCTGGCAGCGGAGTTGTGAATGAACAGTGTCTCACCGTCTGTTTCATCGGTGCTGTATATAGAGAGCGATTACCACTCGCTGCAGGATCGTGACACACTCTACACCTACGAGCTGCCAAAGCAGAATGAAATCACACGCAGGGAGACAGAACAGAGAGAACCAGCAGCACAAGGCTGGTAATCACGTTCAAATGAGAGAGAATACTTTTTCTATCCCGGAGAGAAAAAGGCGCTCGGCTTATAAGATTTTCCATTTAATTTGGGGAAAATCTAGAGAGGTTTGCACAGTAGGGGATGAATTTCAGTCGTGACTCCGTTTAAACAGAAATGAGAATCTAGAAAGAAACAAATGGCACTAATGAGATAGATATCTCTGTGCGTGTGTTAGTGAACACCCTTGATAACATGTTTGTAGATTTGCTATTTAGATATGCAGAATATGCAATGCTTATGGTTTTATCACCAATAGGGCCCAACGTATAGAGAACCATATCTAGTGGCGTAATCAGTGGCTGGTGTTGATTCATTCTGATATCTTTGTGTCGTGTTTAAACCACAATATGTGATCTGGGGAAATATCGGTGAATCTCAGGACCATGTCAAAGTCGTATTTCACCCCAGAAAAATTGCAAAATCATTTTTTTGTGTCAAGAAAATGAAATGTATTATTTTCATGAAGACCACATTCCCCTTAATATTCTTTTTACAATAGTGTAAAAAAAATCTAATTCTCATTATAATGAGAATAAATATAAAATAAATATATATAAAAATATGTCTTATTTTAAACTTTAAAGTATTTATACATCATAAAATACATATGGTTGTGGTTATTAGAACCACTGATGTATATAAATTATATGAATCTCTGTCATGACAACTCTCGTAGTTTTGGCATGGTAATGCATATGACAATGTTGATATATTTGGTCTTGGTGGAATAGTTTTTTACACTTTTTGCTGCTTCTGTGTACGGGACTTACTACTGCCAATACATACACGACATGCTGATGAACAGTATAGCGTACATGAATTACCCATAGCAGATCTGTACAGGTGGAGCTGGGGAAGGTGGAGGGTTTCTGAAAGCGCGTTGCATTGCTAATTCAAATGCTAAGTATTTGAAGGTTGGGCAGTGAGCTCATTGGCTACTGATACAGCAGGAACCAATCAACTGAGCCCTATAGAGAATGATGTGATGGCAAACATAGATTGAGTGAAGGACTTATTAGCCTTTCCCATCTAGTTTCATGACAGAGCTTTGTATTTATATAGATCAGTAGTTAAAACTTGTTTTTGCAGTTAGAAACGTGAGACGCAGATCAGTCTGAAGATGAGAAACTTTTTAACTTGAGCGCTGCATTTTTAGCACGCAGTGTCATGATGCTGCGAAAGACCCGAGACTCAAGCGTAATGGTTAAACGCTTTCTCTAGGTTTGTTTCAATATAAATATACATATAAATTTTTAAATCAATAAAGAAAGCAAAATTTTGGACAAAAAGCAGAGAAAATCTTTTTTTTTTTTGTCAAAGACTACAACGTGCATAAGCAATAATTTGATCGTATCTTTTTTTCGAGTTTTGACACCGAAATCTTTCAGAAGATGCATAATAGCACCCCCTACTGTATAACATGGATTGCCCAAAAATTCCATCAATAGCGGGGAAGTGTGTCATAAATGACTGAAAATTCCGTCAGTGGCAGGGAAATATTTAAAGTGCTTTGTAACTTTTGGCCCACTAGCAGTTAAAAACAAAACTGTATGCATTTTTTAAAAGAACATTGTTTTGGTGACTGTGCGTGACTGTACGGAAGAATATGGTTACCCTGCTGCTCATGAAACATTCACTACTAGACTACTAGAGAAATAACCAGTTTAGATGGAAAGGGTCTCAAGTTGACTAGCTGAAGATGTTACTGTAGCTGTACATTAATAGACACAGTACTTCCTTTAAAATAAATTCAAGCACAGCGCTACAACAACCACAATGAAATGACCTTTCACAATAGATAATGGTTTGCATTGAACTCCATTAGAGAGCTTCATATGGCATTTTATCTGTTAAATAAAATGCCTTATTCACCCATTGAGTAATAAAAACACCATCTCTGTGTCACTTTTACAACATTTCAAATCCCTAAGTTCTTGGCATCTTCAAAAAGCCAATGTTAATTTTTGTTTTATGAGTTTTGGGGCATTCTCTTTTTGCCAGCAGACTCTCCTCTGTTCGGCATTTGTTTAAAACGGGCTTACCAGAGTGAATCATTCCAAAACAAAAGTATGTTTTGGAGGATTGATTGATGATTTGTATTTTAATTTGGTTGATTTTGAACAAAAAATAAAGTTAAATAGTATACCATTAATTGTCATGAAAATAATTTCACAATGCAAAATATCACATTGGTACAAAAATAGCCATCGTTGTCATGATGCAAAATACAATGTAATATTTTGTCTTTTGGCTTTAGGGTTAAATATTACCCAAACATTTGTCTCAGTATATGGACAATCCTCAGTGCTAACACAAGAGGGTTTTTTTAAAGCCTGATTATTTTTTAAGTCCTCATTAGTCTTCAATCCCTTTGAGTATTTAGAAATCCACCTTGTTAATTGGCAAGTTGACAACATAAACCTATTATTTCACACAAAAACACTGAAAAAACCATTAAACTCTGGTATGGTTAAACTGAAGATCTACATTAGTGTGGTGTATAGGTGTGGATCTGTTTAACGTGACTTCATGTAAACACACGACTACTTCACATCTCTCTCCTGACTGTGTGTGAAAATCGCCGCGGAATAATCACTCAAAGTGTGTTTTGGCACACTTGTCTGTGATTCATCTTGTTCTGAAAGTTCATGTAGTTAAGGTAAGCTGTTGTTTTGTTTCGCGGTTGGGTTATTCTATCCAGTTCCAGTAATTGTGCAAAAAAATAGAAATACATGGGCGGTACTGAACTGATTTAAGAGGCTGTGTATTACTGGAAAACATCAATTCCTCTGTTTTATGATATTATAGTCCTGGCGTCAACATTTTACAGCCTTTCTTTTCAGACTTTATTCTCTCATAACTATCTACGCTTAGTACTCTATGTCGATTTGTGTTAATGTATGAACTCAGCCTTTTTTAACTGTAACTCTGGTAAAGTTAAACTGTCTTTCATGTGTCACTCATCTCCTGCTCGCAGTGAGTCATCTGTACACCCACCTCAGCATTGTGTGCAGTGTGCGCTCCTGGAGAATGACTCAGCTGTTACATGATCACCCAGTCAGCGTGCAGGCTCCGCCCCCTTTATTCACCTGCGCTGATGTCATAAGAGTGGCCTCTGTGAATCGTGCCATTCATCAATTATCAATCAGTTCTGTAAAAGTTGCCGTATAAGATCCTGAGTCATCCTGAGCTTAGCAGAGGGAATAATAGATTCAGTCCATTTTTTCCACATAATATAGACTGGACTGGAACCGTGGGCTTGTTTTTGTTTAAGTTGCTGTCATAGCAACTGAGCTGTTTGTTGGGAGTGTTTGATGGTGATGAGATTGTTTTGGAGCAATAACAGAAGATTGTTTGTGGGTTTGGCATATTTATGCTAATTTAGGCTATTAGTGCACCATGAAAGTGTTTAAATAAAGTATTTGCAGTATACAAATATAGTTTATAGCAGTGCGAGTGTTGTTTATATGCTATATTTGAGTATTCTTTTAATTTGTAGTAATTAAATGTGCTTGTCATTTTTAGTAGTTTTTGTTTTTAGTAGTTTTCATTTACTTTTCAGTTTTAGATTTTTTTTATTTTTTCAAATACTTCACTCATTTCAGTTTGTAGCCAAGGCAACATCTCAAATTTTTATTTAGTTTAGGTTTTTCATACTGGACATTGTCCAGTAATTTTACGGACATTTGCGTTAAAACATCTCCTTTTGGACCCCAAGCGTAAATGAATAAAACAAATGAATGATGTTCAATTATTCATTTAATAGCTATTATTATTATTTAACAGTTAATCAAGTGTAAGAAATAACGTTCAGCTGGTTTCATTTTGCACTAATGTGTTTTTGTACACATTATATAGTAAGCCATGCATATTTTAAATGAATATAATTCGAATATACTTAAGATGTTGATCGGAAGACCTGATTTCGCGGGAGGACTCGATTTGTCACGGTCTGTTCTGTTTATGCAATTTTTCTTTGACTAACGCTATACCTTGTGAATTGACCCTTCGCAAAGACCTGTCCCCTTTAGTTACTGTTGCTATGTCCGACAAGCCATGCGCTCTCACGCCACACATCATGTTCTCACTGAAAAATACATCCTGGAACAAAGACGACACTGACAACGCATCGACAGACATATGAAACAGTTTCATATTTAAAATATCGTATTTAAACAATAAATACAGTATAGTGGCTCTTTAATGTGTCGTGACAGTTCGCTGTAATTCCTTCTAGCGGCTCGTGAACCGATCATCTCTTCATACTAGCTCATTTATAGTATCAAATAAACATGAATAGACATCAGAAGGAATGTTGTTTCAAACGTGGAAAGACGTGAGTACTCACAATTTTTCAAGTTCACGTTCACCAACGTTAAACTCCCCTGACTGCTTTGTCGGATAAAATGGTGGATTCTGGGTTATGATTGGTCAGATCGCCTGTCAATCAAACTGTTTACGAAGGGTCAATTGTCGCCCCCCCCCCCCCAGGGTATGGTTGCCACCTTGTGGATAAAGAAATTACAGCAAAAAATTTAATTCGCATGTACAAAGTACACGCAGTTACAAAAATTCGGCGGTGCGCGTTCACTACGCACATATTCTGATGAAAATTAGCATCACACGAACTGTAAGCTGACCCTTACGTACACATAAAAAGTGAAGTATACTTTGGGCTTTAGTTTTCAACCCAGAGTATATAGCAGAAATTTCTTTATAACAGAGTATATTTCTTTATAGTTCAGCAATGGACAATGTACAGTAATTTTGTAATTGTTGCAAAAATAAAATTCTAAAATTCCTTTTATTTGTTAAAATCTTTTTATTGGATTACTTGTAGATAAGCTTAAAGTGGTCCACTAAGATATTAGCATAGTTATGTATAGGAAATCAGCATATTTATTTTTATATATTCATTCTCTATCATATATTCTTTACAGTATCAGTTAAATGGTTCATAAATAATTTGTTAGGCTTTAAATTTTCAATAATGACAGCTGTAAATTTATAAATGTTTTAAAAAAGTTCATATAAAAATTATTTATAGCTATCATATAATAACAAATTATTTTGTAACATATATACACCACATAAAAGCTCCATATATTTGAGCCTTGATGTCAACACATTATTTTTCTTGAACTGTGGAGCTTTTGCTTAAAACTAGAGTATATAAAGTATACACTATAAAAAATGTTAGTGTAGCCAAGAATAGATTGGAGTGTGAGCCCAGATCGTACCATGTCACTCTCTCCAGTACTTTAAAACAGTTCAGTGGGTTAAGTGGACAACAGTGTTGTAAGTGGGGTCATATACAGGGTGCCTGTGTGTATATGAGCATTAGAGTGGCGTAAAGTGTGACGTGTGTTTAAGGTCAAAGATCTCTCTGCACTGAGAGCCACACAAGTCAGAGTACACACAGCTGTCGGCTCCGGTTAATGACTGTGGTAATGCCACATTCAGATGTAGAGTGTGTATATATGATTATGTGTTATACGAGTCCATGTGTGCAAACTGCATGAGAGAGGGAACAGTCTCTTGAGTTGAAACCTACACTCTTAGAAAAAAAAAAGTTCAGTGGGTTTCAATATAGAACTTTAAAGGGTAATATCACCAAAAAATGAAATTTCTGTCATTTATTACTCACCCTCATGTTGCTCCAAACCTGTGAGACCTTTGGAACACAAATTAAGATATTTTTGATGAGCTATCTGGCCTCTGATAGACTGCAACACAATGACCACTTTCAAGGCCCAGAAAGGAAGTAAAGACATCAGCAAATATTCTTTAATGTATTCTTATATATTCATTTTCCATAATATAACATAATCAGTATCAGTTACATGGTTCATAAATAATGTATTAGACTTTACATTTCCAATAATTACAGCTGTAAATTCATAAACTTATATAAAAAAATATTTTTATTAATTAATTTATTATTATTTATAGTGATAAACAATTAATTATTTATTAATTATAGCTATTATTGAAAATGTGATACATTATTACTTGAGAGAGTTGAAAACTATACACGATTAATGTGTTCCAGGGTCCTTTTCAGATGTGTTTGCTGACTCAGGCAGTTTGTCGAACTTTGCTTCATCAGTTCTCATTACATAACTGGTTAGGGGAGTTATTTACTTAAACAAATGCACATAAACACATACTCATTTCAGCAATTACTTTAGTTCACACCCAGTATCGTGCTCTCTATGAATGACTTGATCTTTCACTAGAACCCCTTCCTTGAAATCCGACTTGAATAACTAGTGAGAGCGTCATGTTGTTATTTTTAGGACACTCCCCACATGGGTGTCTGTGTCTCTTTGTGGCCACCTGGGTATAAAGAGTGCACAGCCATGATTCGAGGAGTTGAACAGGTGTTGTCTGAACTCTCCCAGGTGTCCACTTAATGTGAATAGGTACAACGAGGGCGTGTATGTGTGAGCAATTATGTGTTTTTGTCCTTATGTGTTCATTCTGCTTTCCAACATACCCTTGTGATGAGATGTTCTTGTCGCTGTACATTAATTATGTTTTATTAATGTTTTTACGACTGTCTCTAGTGATCACTGTCACACTGTGAATTACCATAACTAGTGTTTATATAAGTGCACTTTTCAAAATGTACCATGTCTCGAAAGAGTGTCACTCCTCATAGGTCAAACAAATGAAACTCAAGCAGGACACTGACCTATGAGGTCATAAACAGGACCGCCTGCCCACTTGCATTAACTTCTTTCTGGCAGATTTATCGCAAGTGATCTTTTCACAGTAAAAATGGTGCTCTACTGATTCAAAATCTGCAACATTAGCTATGTTTCCATCACCCTGTTTTTATGTGCATTTTGAAGTATCACATCAGTCAACTTCCCTTAATTCGCAAAAAAGTTTTTACTCTCGCTTGAGGTGGGTTTTGACTTGTGCGAAAAAGAGTTAATGCAAACAATGGGAGATGAAAAAGCATTTACCGAGTAAATTCTAACGTAGCAAACATTAAACTCTCATGACAAATCGGCTGTTTCCGCTGATGTTTTTTTTTTTTTTTTTTTTTTCACTGTTGGTTACTAGGTTACTAATACCATCGTCATCCGCTCAAGCAACTTGATGGAAATGCACCTAATTGACCCTTCGCCGGCAGTTTGATTGACAGGCGATCTGACCAATCATAACCCCCAATCCGTCATTTTTTCCAACAAAGCATTCAGCAGTTAGTAGATTAACGTTGGTGATCTTGAACTTGAAAAATTGGTGCACTTCCGTCTTTCCGCGCTTGAAACAACATTCCTTCTGATGTCCATTCATGTTTTTTTGATGCTTTAAATGAACTAGTATGAAGAGATGGTCGGTTCACGAGCCGCTTGAAGGAGCTACAGCGATCTGTCACGACACATTAAAGAGCCACTATACTGTATTTATTGTTTAAACTTCTTTACAAATTACAATATTTTAAATATGAAACTGTTTCATATCAAAAGTAGCCTGATCTGTCTTGTCTGTCGATGCGTTGTCAGTGTCCTCTTTGCGGCACGATGTATTTTTCACTTTGTGAGAACATGATGTGTGGCATGAGAGCGCATGGCTTGTCGGACATAGCAACAGTAACTAAAGGGGGCGGGTCTTTGCGAAGGGTCAATTCACATTTATTTATTTATTTATTTAGTTGCAAACTTTGAAAAGATTCACTTCACGTTTGAATGGAAACCCAACTAGTGACTGATTCATGTTCTTTCAATGGATGATTCTTAAATCATTAGATTTTGTCCCATTCAATTAATATGTAGTTACACTGATAAGAAAAGCCTAATAAATTCCACCAATTAAGTGGTCGGACTCACCTAGTTCAGGCTTTAACCCCTCAAAGCACTTACAGATTACTTTTAAACATTAGCACTTACTATTAGTAACATGTAATTATCTGCTACATTATGATTTTTTCAGTAGCAGATGAAATTGAATAATTGTCCTGTTCTGCTGCTTTTTGTCTTTTACTTTGAAAATACCACTATTGAGGGTGGTAGTTTTGACATGTTTGGCATATTCAGTATTAAGATTAGCAATTGACCAATATGGATTTTTCCAATGGCTAGTATTTTATACTGTCCAGTTTTTAATCAAATTTTTGTGGAAACCGTGATAACTTTTCAAGATTCTTTGATCAATATAAAGTTTAAAAGAACAGCATTTATTTGAAATAGATATATTGGTCACACTTTAGATTAGGGTTGAAATCTCACTATTAACTAAATAGTGAGAATTCACAACGACTTTTGGCTTGGTAAACTCCTAATAGCTGCTTATTAATATTTAGTAAGGTTGTTGTTAAGTTTAGGTAATACGTTATTGCTGAATAAAAGAAAAAAATCTGGTAACACTTTATTTTAAGGTGATGTAGTTACATTGTACTTAGTTACTCAGTTAAGTACTGAGTAATATTAATTAAGTACATGCATACTTACTATAGAACTACGGTTAGGGTTAGGGTAATTATGCATAATTTACTGTTATTACTATAGTAAGTACATGTAGCAATGTGACAAACTTTTGAACGGTTGTGTACATCATACAATTATTACAGACACAGTAACTTAGACACATGGGTTCTCATTTTGCCGCATGTGTGCTTTCTGCACTGGTTTGGAGTCAGCCGTTAATGTGAGGTAATCCGACTCCAAGTCAGTTCAGATCACATGGCGGCAGCACAGGAGAATGCCTGGGGGCTCATCACAGTTTATTATATCTCCCTATGCTGAGAAGCAATTCTCAAAAAAAAAAAAAAAACCTCGCTGTGTAAAAGAGTTGTTAATTGCGGCAGATACTCTAGCATTTATTACAGTCTTAAATCAGCCTCTTTCTCTCTCTTTCCCTTTGCGAGGATGATATTTGTGCACCATTAACCAAATGTTGCCATTGAGACAGTACTGCATGAATGCCCCCATCTGTAGATCGTAGTATCTCCTTTCTCATGAAAACAATTACAGACCATTTGCATTTATGGAAAATATGGTCGTGGTGCATAAAACGTGGACGGCTCCATGTGCTGCGCTTGGCGCGTGTTGATGCTGCATGAATATTTCATGATATGGCCTGCAACAACGCATAGAAGTGCAGACACTGTAATTGGTATCAGCTGTCAGTCAAAACACCATTAATTAGCACAATCATAACATAAACAAAATACTCTGGTCCTAATGAAGAATGGCGTCATTTGCAGTATCACACTGTATAATGCGTTAATCAACGGCTAGAGCTAGAACTCAAGATATGTTTCTGCGCAGCAAAAGCAGCCACTGTAGGTTTTGTAGATTGGTTGACACCTGTGTAAATGTGTTGTTAGTGTCGGTACTGATGGTTTAATGATGAGTCTTTAATGGGGTAAATGTTGGAGCTGGTGTGTTACACACACACTGTCAAAGGCCTGCAGAGAGCTGATTGCTGGTTGACACAATGGTGCTACACACTCCCCCTCCCACCCCTCGCCACTGTTCTGTCCCACCCGTGAAACACTGAGGCTAGGTCAAGAGGTCACTTTTATAGGAGAGACACCAGGACTGTAGAGCTGCGATATGGCTTGCGAAACACGTGGAGTTCACAATGCATGGTGATCATAAATATTTATTTATTTATGTTGGCTTGAGAAAGCTAACATACTTTGATTTAAACATATTATTATTATGAGACCTCAATTTCTGAGGCTGTCTGTCTTCCTTCTAATCGTCTGCCTGTCTTTTCAATCGTTCTGGTCAGGCTTTCTCAAGCCAACATCAAAGTTTGTCCTGACAAATTTATTTATTTTTATCTAGTTTGTTTATTGATTAGTATATATGTTTTAAAAATTGCAAAGACTTAAGCAAATGAATCAGTTAAATATTAATTAAAAATTTTAAATCAACCAATTTTTTCTTCAGTAATATGACGTTAGGAATGCACGGTATATAGATATTAGAGTTGTTGTTTTTTTTAAAAAAATTACTGTATCAGCTAATATTATTTAATCATTCATGCTCATTTTCTGCATTTTTACATTTTAGTTGGCCCTTTCTATCATGCTGACCAATCTTTAAAAAGATTATTTAATAACACTGTTAAATGTAATCTTTAGCAAATTTTAAAATGAATATCAATTTTTCATAGTATACATTATAATGTTGAGATTCCTAAATTCACTTGTAGAATTTAAAATGATGGATTTTAGATTGAAGTGTTTTGTTTTTAATTTTAAATTTATTTGTGGGTTATTGGCCATAACATGAAAATAATTATAGGCTTATCTGCATCAACTTCCCTCTAACCACCTGAAAACTTTTTCAAACTTTTTTTTTCTGGCCAGGAATTATTTGGATTATGTGAAGTTGGCAGGTGGCTGGAGGGAAGTACTTGAAAAATAAGAACTTGACGACATCAGTCAAACAGCAAAGTCATTTCAGATGCAGAGCAAGTTATTGCATTTTGTTAAGAGATTACGTAGACAAAAACAAATGAATTGTTCACACTAAGACTAGAAAAGAGAATGGGGTCAATGTTGATGTTATGGCAATACTTAGAAGTCAATAAAATTGTACAGTTTTACCTGACTGCTGTAGTTTACTAAGTGGATATTGAGAAATGTGATTAGTTTTTCTTTTGTCTACTTATGACTTCACATATTTGCGCTCGGTCATGAAAAACAGAGGATCTATTGTAGCAGTCCACCCACTGGGCTCATTGTGCCAGTCATCCGGTCGCTATAGGAACACATTTAGTATGTAAAGGAAGTGATCAGAGATTGGGTTCTCACACAAGTGGTGGTAATTTACACATCAAGACACATTGTCACATCAAGTCTCTGGAATGCCTGTTTGGCACACATGCTCGCACATACATAAAAGAAAACACATTATGGGGCTTTTGATGAAGAGCCTGTAGCCCTTTCATGTTCTAGTGACACATAGCTAGTTAACAGAGTAAAACTGAGTGATATGAGCCTTTATTCTTCAGACATTGAGTGTTTTCTTTTAAAAGCACATTTGGAGTAAAATTAATGTCATCTGGAGCCATACAATAGGTCTTTAAGATATGCTACTGTACAAAATTCTCCAAAACACTCCAGATTAATTATTTGCTGTTATTGTTATTGATTTAGGCTACGATCAGCAGTACTTACATCATATTGATTATTATTTAAGTGACTCAAGAGCATATATTTACCAGCATGATTTGGATCATTGATAATTTCATTGAGTTTGGAAGATGCATTAAATTGATGAAAGTGGAGCAAGACATTTATGATGTTACAAAAGATTTCTATTTTAATGAAATGCTGTTCTTTTGAACTTTCTATTCATTAAAGAATCCTGAAAAAAAAATGTGTAATGGTTTTCACAAAAATATTAAGCAGCACAACTGTTTTCAACATTGATAATATTATATCAATGTTGATAATAGCAGCAAATCAGCATATTATAAAGATTTCTGAAGGATCATGTGACACTGAAGACAAGTAAATTCAGCTTTGCTATCATAGAAATAAATTACATTTTAAAATGATTTAAAATATAAATATTTTAGATAGTAATGATAGTAATAATATTTCACAATATTCCTGTTATCCTGTATTTTGTTCAAATAAATGCAATAATCATAAGAGGCTTATTCAAAAAAAACAAAAGTCCAGCCTTTATGACACCAAACTTTTAAAACGAAATGCCATAATTTTATGGGTTCACAGTGCTAGTTGCACATTGCTGGTTAGAGGGTGGTTTGACTTATTGATTTAAATATAGATATGGTTATAATTTCAGTAAATTGTATGTATGAAGCTATAGTTTCCTGCAGCCACTGATCTAGACTCAGATTTGCCTTTCCCACATGCCAGCAGTTACGGGCGACATTAACCAACAATCAGAATTTGCTAAGCTCCACCTCTCGTGGTTATTATTGTAACTCAGTCAAGCTTTATATAACATATAAGAACTGACAGTTTCTATGAAAAACGTGTTTTTCAATAAAATGTGCCAATAAAGTGGTAAAAATTATTTTACGTAATTCTAAAATGGCTATAATGAATTGTGACATTTCTAAGAATTATTATCTGCTATGTATCTAGACTTTACATTTGTAGTAATGTGATTAAAACTGTGGCAAAAATCAAGTTACATTTATTTAAGTTGTGCTTTATACAATACAGATTGATTCAAAGCTGCTTTACATCAATTATCAGGATAAAAAACATGTGAAATTCATCAATTGTGATTCAAATTCAACTTTAAGGCAGCTTGACAGAAGATATGAGTATCGGTATACAGCTCAATTCAGTTCAAACTGTACCAATGTTGCAAAGTTGATCAATTATGAAACAAGTTCAATTTAGCAGCTCTACAGGAAAAGCCTCATCTGAATGCAAGATATAACACGAAATAAAGTAAAGCCCATCGCACTGCAGTGAAATGATGTTAACTAAGGTACGATTGATCAGTAGTGATTTAAGTCGGGGCATAGTATATAATCATATTTGTTTATATTATTTTACTGGAAAGAGAAGCGTTTGGTTGAGGATGAGCATATACACTACCGTTCATACTGTGTATTCAATATTACTGCAATTTAAAATAACTGTTTTAAAATTATTCCTGTGATGACAAAGCATCATTACTCCTATCTTCAGTGTCACATGATCCTTCAGAAATCACTGTAATATGCTCATTTGCTGCTCAAGAAAGATTAATCAATGTTAACAACAGATGTGCTGCTTAATATCAGGATTATTTGATGAACAGAAAGTTTAAAAAGAACAGCATTTATTTATAATTTATAATTTAATAACAAGAAAATCGTTCCAAACCTCAGACTTTTGATAGTGTATATGGATACGTACTTGCTTAACTGTGTGTGTGGGTGTGTGCGTTCTGTGACCTAGTAAATGCTATTGAGGAAGCTCAGTGCTGTGTTTCTGTGTGTATCACCTCCACTACAGATGGGCTGTGTGGGTGTACTCAGCTGGGCTTCCGCATTAGGCTATTTCCATAGTGCTTGACTGTGTCTATTTCACACATCAAAGATGCTGTCATCGAGGTCAGATAGGCAGGAAGTGTGCCGTTATACAGATCTCTTCACCTCCAGCTCTCGCTCTCTGCAGTGTTTTGTAGTGCACTTACAGTAGGCCCTGTGGTCAACTGATAAACAGCAGTTCTCGTTTCGCTAAATTATTAAACACCATTTGAACAGCAGGACAGGAGGAGACTGCAGCGCTAAGAATAGCAAGATGTCAAAAATAGCTAGTCTTAAACCTTTAGAGTGGCTTGATCATGAGAAATATGGACGTCAGGTACCCAGGTAGCGCTCAGCTGGGACTCGTCCCGTCTGTGCACTTGTAATGCAGCTGTAAATAAAGGAAACTGTAATACGCTGATTGTTTAGACACAGATTTAAACAGTTCTTGGCACCCCTTTATCTTGTCTAATAATAAATTCATGATCTCATAAAGCCTACGGGTGGCAGATTTAAAAATTTATTGTAGTTGTGTTTGAGGACTGATTATTTATTCATGAAAATATGACTCTGTTTTTGACCAGAATCACATTTATTTACCTTAATATACCATGTCATCGTAAAAGGTAAATGTTTTTGTTCTGAGCCTTTTATGAAAAGGCTCAATTGAGTTTTTGTTCCCTGCTCGGTCGGAATGAGTTTTTGCTGCATCCGTCTATAAATAATCAGGTGCGCTACTGTCGTGAAGCGGCCCGGTGTCATTCGGCGAGGCTCATCTGTTCAGTGTCGTACGGGAGGTTACAGATATTCGCTCTGAGGAGGATGGAGCTGTTTACTGCCGTGAGTGGCCAGCCGTAGTGGGTCAGCTGCGCTAATCCTGTCAGCCGTAGAGCCATTTGATTGACTTAGCAGAGGTCAGTCTCTGCATTGACCTTGTCTGTCTGTAAGAACAAGCCACTCGTCACTATGAGCCCGTGATATTATTATGCTTTATTGTCTTAGTGTAATTGGGATAGAAAATACACCCTCATATATCAGGGAATGGTGTAATATATTCAGTGGAAGGTGTTTCTTCAACTATGGGCAGTGACTTCTAAAGCTCTTCACACCTTTCACACTCATATATATATATATATATATGTATGTATGTGTATATATATATATATATATAGTAATTATCTAAATATTTATTTCACGGTTTCTTTAGATTATAGTTTAGATTGAAAGTCTGTGTCTAGGACTAAGACAAAACTAGATAAAATCCTAGTAGCAAAATTTATGAAAAAAAAAAAAAAAATCTAAACCGTTTTAGTGTGACCTTAATATAACAAAAATTTAAATATGTTAATTATGATTGAAATCACCAGGGACATTCCTGTAGTTCCTCTAGCTGAAGAAACACCTGGCACTGCATGTCTTAAAAGTGGTAAATGTTTTAATTTTTAAAAAATTCTTTTATTCAAAACGAAAGGCTCATTTTGTGTTACTTGTGATGCAAAACACAAGCCCCCAAGCAAACACTCACTCCTTAAGAAGACAAGACATCATTCCTCATTATGCTCTGCAGAAAAATGTACCCAAGCATGATCTGTTTTTGCCATCTAGGTGGGAGGGAGTGAAGCTGACGAACACTGCATGACGGTCAATGGTTATGTGTGGCTAAAAATGAGTGCTGATGGCTCATAATGCAAAGCAGGGTGATTTCAGACATCCCACATTAACTATTTCAAACTCTGAAGTCTTGCAAGTCTCTGACTGTATATAAATGTTGTGTTGCTCTGTTTTCACTCCCTACATGTCCCTGTGATGGGTTTCATATGTTTGTGTAAACAGCTGTGGCAGACTGCCGTCTCCTTCGGAGGGCAGATATAACTTCTGTGGAACTCTAGGAAGGTATTTGCTCCACATTTTTGTGCAAAGGAGGAAGTCTTGAAAGGAAGAGACCTGGACGTTACGACAGTATGAAAAAGCTGTTAGCATTGCTCCGTCTTGACTTCTACCTTATTTGGCTCACTGCAAGATTTACAAGTAGAACTGCTACTTAGATACATTTCAGTCACTGATAACAAATATTCAGTGTTGGACAAGCTACTCAAAAATGCTGCTAGCAAAGCTGCACTATCCTTTAGAGTTAGCTAGTTACATTAGCTTGCTAAATTTAAAGTACTTCAGAGCTTTTCTAAATATAGGTTTTTAGAATAAGTAGCTAGTTACATTAGTTACATTGCAGTACATTTAAGGTGCTTCATATTTTCTTTCTAAATGTATTTAGAATAAGTGGCTTTGTTATATTAGCTTGCTACATTTAAGATATTTTTTTAATAAATATATTTAAAGGTTTGTCAAATAATCTAATAAAAGTCTGTTCATATTTTTGAGTTGAGAACTCACACGTACAACGTCAAGAGCATTTAAATCACTTTGGTCGAGCAAGGCTTTTTACTAATACTGTCATATTTTGTATGTGTACATTTTTTTGTTGTTGTTGTTCTCTGTGATATTAAATATCTTACAGTTTCACTTTTTATTTAGCCTCCAAATGATTTAGTTGTGAGTGAACTGTTTGAACAATTAAAACGAACAGACACAAAAAAGTGATTTATTCACTGATATTGCTGGTTTTAGTTCTAAACAGCTATAGCTACTTCTGTGACTTTATATAATGTCATATAATGTCAATAGCAAAATCGTAGAATAGTTATATATATGTTTGTAATTAGTGTTAGTGTAGTATTATAGCATCTATATACACTAATTAGAGTTGTAAAGAGATGAAAAGATTAATTAGACATTTTTATGTGCTACTTCCCTTCCTGTGCACTTGTTTTAAACAACACACTGCTCATTTGATAATAATCCAGATTTGTGCAGATATTATATTGCTGAAGGAACGGGTCTTTTGTTGAATAATCTTCTTAATCTTTGTCAAATCCCACCATTTTGCATTGGATTAGGTGTATTCATTATTAGATCCTTGTGGTCGTAATTAAATGTTGAAGCAGCATAAGCCCAATTATCTGAAGAGAGTCTGTTTCTGGACACTCTTAAGCGACGGGTCGTCTGGGGACCCTTCACAGCCACAGATGGGGACCACCATGCAGGCTTTAGCACAGTTCCCTCCAAAACTCACTCAAGCTGTTCCAATGCCTGACTCCGGGGGTTAAATTATTTAACAAGCCCTGGCTTGCTTTGGGAAGCACTGTGGGAATGATCTGGACATGCACAAACGCACACACACAAGCTCAATTTTATACACTATATTAAAGCATTTCTAGCAAAACCATGCAATCATATTGTCAGAAAACAGTAGTCATTTAATTAAAAATGCTCACAAAGTAACATGATATTTAGAATTTTAATCACAGTTACATTTCATAAAAGTTAAAAGGGAGTTACAAAAACAATGACACTATTCGAACAGGTTTCCTAAACACTTCTTCAGTATTAACAAATAGTCCCACCCCAAACTTACACCATTGGTTGAGCCAAAGTTGTTCTTGTCAGACAGATTGTGACGGTCAAAGGGGAATCATCATCCTACAGATATCATACTTGCAGCTGCATTAAATTGGCAGAGCAGTATTTTAACACTTAAAAATAACTTAATTAAACTTATTGTGATATTAACACACAATCACACAATATACTGAAAATGTCTCTTTGTCATGCATAAGGTACAGTGTTTGACTACTATGGCATATGCTAAAGTCCTGTTAAAAGCATTTATCACTAATTTCATAAATGCTGAAATGGTGTTGCAGAAATAATTACACTTTTCAAACAGGTTTCCTGTTTTCTATTGGCTGGACAAACAGATAGTCCCACCCCAAACTCCCACCATTGGTTGAGCCAAAGATGCTGTTGTCAGGCAGATTGTGATCGTCAAACAAACAAACATTATTTACAGTTTTCAGTGGAATCATCCTACAAATGACATAGTTATAGCTGATTTTGCATATTAAACTGGCACAGTTGTACATTTTAAACAACAAACATAGTGATTTTAACAAACAAGCACACATAACATACTCAAAATACTGTATCTTTCTATCATGCTTAATATACAGTGTCTGACTATCACAATCGCATGTGCTAAAGCACTGAGAAAAGTATTTAACACCAAAATGTGACTCTTCGGTATAGTGACACATGACTTATGACTAAATGAAAGCTGTCTTTCATTATAGCCAGATCCTCAAGACCAACCTTATTTTAGAAGGCAGAAGGTTGTAGATTTGTAATGCGTAGGTTTGCGATGTTGCGCAAATGATTTGGAATTTTTCACATTTCCCCAAAATGACATCAAAGAAACTGGAGCTGTAAATAGCCCACATCAGTGCTGGTTCAATGCAATCTGACATATAGCACCAAGAGAAGCTTTGCTCATTCATTTATAATGACGAGCAATATGAAATGGTGATTCCTGATTCCAGTTCAATACAGATACACACACAGTGTCTTCACTAGAACTCTACTAATAATGCCATGCTCAACAACATTCATTAAAGCACTTCCCTGCCTCGTGTTTCCAGGGAAAACTCCTGGACAAGGGCACGAGGATGATAAAAAGGGGAGCACTTCATAATTTCAGCCAGACATTTTTCTTTCTTTTTTTTCCCCCCATGCACTCAGAAGATACAATGGGGCATTCATCATGGCGCACACAGTGCTAATTTCCCTGTAGGCAATATGCTCTATTTCAACCTTGCTGCTGTCTTCACAACAGCCACCGTTGGTTTCTTCTTCCCTCCTATCTCTCTCACTCTCTCTCTCATGCTAAAATGCTGATTTTGGTAAGAGTGCTGATTACCCTCCCCCCACAACGAGATTAATTAAACCCAGGGTCCTATGAATGCCCAGATGGTTCCTCAATAGTTCCAATGAGCTTAATCTCCATGCGGTCTCTAATCTACTTCTCATTTAAGGAATTGCCTCAAAAACGCCTTGATCGGTGGACTTCAATTTCAAAACGCCTTTTTAGTTTTATCTGAATGAGAGCAGAAATGATACGGCCTCTGAGAGCGTTTCCATACATGTTACCCTCCTAGCATAGCAATTTCGGCTAAAGCATGATGATATTCAAGGGAAATGTGTTTGCTTTGTGCTTTGTTACCTACTTGTCTGTCATTCCAGATTTGGTGATCGCAGATGCAGAGCGCAGCTGACATCGCCACATCCAGCACGCCTCCAGGTCTGCTGGTCTCTCCTCTTCGGTTTCTGCTGCCGGTGTTTTAGGTTTAGCGTTAACTATTAATACACAGCGTCATGGCGTCACCCTTGTGCTGCTACATGTCTAAATCATTTTAATGCCAATTAGTCATGTTACCTAATGAGTCTTCCTTATTGTGGGGCTGTTCATGAGACATGGTTATTTGAGGCTAATCGGTGCATATTTTCTAATTATCCCTGCATGCAAATATAGCCTAAATGATCATGTTTGTCACAATGCTAGTAGCTTTGGTCTTCTGAGATTATTACACCAGTAATTGCAGGAAAACAGACATTTTCCAGTTTCCCAATAGCCTCAGGGCTCAGGCAGTGCCTTAGAATTTCATTTTGAGGTAAATGAGGGTTTGGTGTCGTGAAAACCCAGCAATTCTGCATGCAACGATTTCAGATGTTTACATCATAGACAATTGCACAGCCGTATTGTTTATGAGCTCAAATCACTTTTGTTTGTAAAAAGCAGATGTTTTGTGATTGTGATATTTTTACTTACTTACAGTGGTGCTATGTTGAGAAGTTTTTAGGGAATCAACCAATACATTTTTAACTTAAATTTTTCCTTTTTTTTTATTAGAGAAAATCAAGTAAAAATAATTTAAAACATATTAATTTTTAAATAGTTTTTTAATTTATTTAATCATTTTATTATATTATTTTTACGCTACAGTTCAAAGGTTTGAGGTTGTAAAGATTTTTTAAGAAGTCTCATGCTCATTAAGGCTGCATTTATTTGATGAAAAATACTGTTATATTAATATTACAGTAATAGTAAAAACTAATATTGTGAAATATGAGGTTACACTGAGTCTTTGTTACACTGTAATTATACATTTAAGTACCAAGTAATATTAAGTAATAACTACATGTACTTACTATAGGGTTATGATGAGGGTTTGGTTTGGTTTAGGGTTAGTTACATGTAATTATGCACAATTTATAGTAATTACTTTGGTAACTACATGTAACATATGTAACAATGACACTTAATGATAAAGTGTTACCAAATATTATTACAATTTCAAGTAACTGTTTTCTATTTCAATATATGTTAAAATATAATTTATTCCTGCGATGACAAAGCTGAATTTTCAGCATCATCACTCCAGTCTTCAGTATCACATGATCGTTCAGAAATGATTCTAATATGCTGATTTGCAGCTAAAAAAAACAAACATTTCTTATTATTATCAATGTTAAAAACAGCTGTGCTGCTTAATATTTTAACTTTTTTTCCGTGATTCTTTGATCAATAGAAAGATCAAAAGAATAACAGCATTTATTTTAAATAGAAATCTTGTGTAATGTAAAGGTCTATAATGTCACTTTTAGTCAATTCAATGCACCTTTGCTGAATAAAAGAATTAATTCAATATTACTGACCCTTTTGATCTGCAGTGTATACACTGTGAAAAAATTATTTTCGTGATGTGTTATCACAGCATTTTTTCATTCGTCAAATAAACTTAGATAATTAATGTGGTTCCAATAACATAATATCTTGAGTTTCCGATGATTAAACCAATCGCCTAACTAAGATTTCAATTAACTCAAAATTTTAAGGCAACCAGGTAACTTACATTTTTAAGTTAAACCAACAATTCTTTTTTTACAGTGTATTTATGTATTTATTAATTTTTATTATTCTTAATTAAAACGCATTATACAATTAGATGGATGATAAAAGATGCTGGATAAAAGTCCCTTACTGTCTCTCTTTCTCTCTCTCTCTCCAAATCTTTGCAACACTGTCTCGATGAAAAGTGAGGTGATATGAGATTTTCAGAGTTAAAAATCACCTGAGATTTATTGCACATCATCTGAGCTGATCCACAACAGGCATCCCATCCCTCACGTGTACATGTAATGACTGAACCTTAATGCACGCATACATACTCAATCGATCAGAGCTGCAGCGAAGTTGCATGTGCTAAATTGCCCTCAATCGACCACTCTGTCCAGCAGCCTGTGAAGGCTAGAGGAATGGCATTGGACTTGTCTTTGCTTTCCACATGGACGAGCATGTCCAGCCCCAGGGGCAGCAAGAGAGGTCACATTCTGACACTAGTTCGCCCTGCACTGAAATGACCCCCGGCTTTCCTAGCCCTCCGGCTCCGTATGCCGGCCCCTTTACGGAGTCACCCAGAGGGAGGGCCAGTGACAAGTGGGGAGTTTTCAATTAGATAGCTGAGTGAGCAAAGAGGCCCCTCTGAGCGGCTCATTAAAACACTTTGTACTTATCAGACGTTGCCAAACAAAAGCCAAAGTATGCTTCTAGATGGACTGTGGATGATAAAAGTGAAAAGTGGTGCATGATTAGTAAATATTAAAAATGTAATGGAGGGTTAAGATGCTCACTGAGGAGACAGAAGAAATAATGCTGCAAAGGGCCCAACAAAAAGTAATCCGGCTTTCACATTACTGTCAGGAGTGGCTCCCACACAATACCCATCAGGGAGTCCCTGGTGATTGTTCATTAGCAAACTCAGTGGGAGTCTACATTCGCAAAAAAGCACTTCACAATCTCTGTAGATGCCCATTCATTTACCAGAGAATAGCAAAAAGGGGTATTTAATATTCATGAAATATTAGAACATAAAAAGAAAAAAATACCCCTCAGAATTTTTGCTGACATATCAACGTCGTTGCTCTATTTTGAAAACAAAAGTGACCTTTTTATTTTCTTTCGCCGTAATTAGCATATTTAATTTGAAAGTAATTGAGGATGATATTACCAGAACAGTTAGGAGTGTATCGTGGCTTTGTGTTATCTGTGTAGCTACTGTATCTTTGTGTGCTGTCGACTTGTACATTACGCCTGAGCAGAGAAGAGCCCAGAGCCATTAATGTTAATGTGTGTGTGCATCTTCCCTTAGTACCACTGAGACTCTATATATAGAGCTGTAATGATAGCCAGCTTCAGGAGATAAGAACAGAGAATTAATAAGGTACGTTAGAGGATCCTCACATCGCCTCGAGACAGTGGCAGATCTGCTGTGGAACATCCACAGAGCTGCAGACGTGTTGAGCTTTTGTTAGCGGCGTGCTGTAGAGAGCTTTAAGTATGTGTTTCTCAATCTGCAAAAAAAAAAAAAGTAGGGTGAGAAAGAAAGGAAATAAAATGACATATGAAAAAGGGTTTACTGCCTGGTATTTTTGGAGATTTTTTTAGAAACACTTTGAAATGCCTTTATGAGCCCTTTATTGTCCCTTTTATACATGGCCTGTAGAATTGCAGGTCACATTAGAGGGACGACAATTTATATGCCATTCATGCATATATATCATGCATAGTATACTTTCAGAACACATTACCGTTTTTTAAAATAAGATTATTATGCTTACCAAGGCTGCATTTATGTATTTAATATATTTTTAATATATTTTACGTTTTAAATAATTTTAAAGTGTAATTGACTTCTGGGATGACAAAGCTGAGTTTTCAGCATCATTACTCCAGGATTCAGTGTCACAAACACATCCTTCGCAAATTATTCTAATATGCTGAATTACTGCTCAAGAAACATTTCTTATTATTATCAATGTTGAAAATGTTGTGCTGCTTAATATTTTTGAATAAACCATGATTTTTAGGATTCTTTGATGAATAGAAAGTTCAACAGAACAGTGCTCATTTAAAATAAAAATCTTTTGTAAACTCTATCTACTGTCACTTTCGATCAATTTAATCCATGCTGAATATTTTTTTTTAATTAAAAATAAAATCTTACTGACCTCATAACTTTGAACGGTATGCATGTACTGCATTACTTCTCGACCATTCATGTAGTACATTCTGTAGGCATGCATGTTTGTAGTATGAATGCATTCACAAGCATACTGAAAGGTTGACCTCATGTTCTTTGACCTATGACATTCTGCAAATTGTATATGTTTTGTGTTTTTTTTCCAGTTCTGTGGTTCTTCAGAAAACCATATCTTAATACCCAAGAGTTTTAAAGGGATAGTTCACCCAAAAATTTGGTCATAATTTACTCACCCTCAAGTTGTTCCAAACCTGTATTAGTGTCTTTCTTCTGTTGAACACAAAAGAATATATTTTTGAAGAATGTCGGTAACCAGACAGTTGACGGTAGCCATTGACTTCCATAGTATTGTTTTTCCTACTATGGAAGTCATTGGCTACCGTTGAGGTAATCCTGACAAAATTTTCATTTTTGGGTGAATTATCCCTTTAACACAATTTGTGGTTTTCTAAAAAAAAAACACAGAACTGAAAAAAACCAACAACAATGAAATCTTGTTGCATTTAATTAATCCTTGCATCCAAATATTCAATAACTCCCTTACATTGAGACCAATACACAGGGTTTCATCTCTCTTTCAATTCACTTCCATAGAATTAGATAAAGCAGTTGTGCCAAAATGCAAACTTGTTTTAATTCTCATTTAATTTAGCAGATGGTCTGGTCGGCGGAGTGCGTTTCTGCATTTAAACATGCTTGCCTGTAGCGGTGAAACTCATTTGCTCTGTTTACAGTCAACGTTGGGATAAAATCTCCACAAAGACTCAATCCTCACATATACTGTTGCAGCAGAACTGCAGCCTTATGCCCGGGTAAGACTGGGATAGTTAGACATATGGAGCAAAAGTTAATGCCAGCTGCTTTGCTGTACATCGCTCCTTTCGAGTACAGAACAAATTTCATATGCAAAGTACACTTAGGGTTTCGGCACTACATTGCTGCCACGGGCAAGGTCCTAGTCTGGAGAACGTGTCTGCAATCTGTTAAACTTGTAGTGTATTTATCATCTCCATCTCCATTTTTTTTTTTTTTTACAATTTTTTTTTGTTTAACATGAACAATTAAGCATCTAACAATAATTTACCTTATTTTACGTGTATTTAAAGACTGTTTAATTAACTAAAAAAGTGGTGATGTTTTCCTCAAGCGCTTTGTTTTTATTGCCACTGGTTGGTTAAGAAGCACAGCTTTGTCCGGCATCAGTATTCAGATTCAAAAGACAAGGTCAAGAGGTTAAGAAGTGCAAGAATTTGACCAGATATCTCCCGCTAAAACTTGCACCAGGAGACATGCAAGCAAAAGAACAGAAAGATAAGTCTGACTAATGGCACATCGGACTTCGTTTCAATACGTTCTCTTGTTGCAAGGACCCAAACTAGTTTGCCCTCTCTGGAGGTCACGATCCCTTTTATATTCTCTTTAGTCACAGATCATGTGACAACGTTCCCCTGGGGCCGGAGAGAAAAAGTAGTGCAGATTGTCCCAGCATCTGTTTACTGAATTTTACATTGAATGACTCCACAGAAAATTGCCAAATTCACTTAATGATCAGTTGATCAATACTCTCTTTTTGAGAAACATATATTCAATACACTTTTACAGCAGGGAGATCTTGAATTTCCCAGTTTGGATACAATACAGCTCTTTCTACTGGGATCGATCTACAAATCCTATCGATTTCAAATCTAGAAATGAGCAACGGCTGTTTTGAGACATCAGGGATAAATGTACTGCTGTGCTGTTGAATGGAATGAGGCGGTTGAGCCTGAGAGTTGCTCTTGACTCTATAGATGCTCCGGCTGAGAGGTCTCACCTGTTTCCAGCCTGTAGACCATCTGTTTGGAGTTATACTGAACAATACAGGCCCGGGAGAGTGGAGTGTGAGAGCTGCTGCAGTGAAGCTGATGCTGGCACCCGCAAGCTGACTCCAGCAGCTCTTGACTGGAGTGATTGAGGGCCGCTGGTTTCCTTTCTACCGCAGTTTAATGTACAACAGCTTTATTTTTACATGTTCAGATTATAGATTTTGTGGTGGTTAATTCTTTAGGCTCTTCTAACAACTATGTCTAAGGTCATTATGCATTGTGGTATGATACTGTAATTGTCACAGTTTGCTTCCATTATGAAGCAAGTGGATGATTCATAACAGCAGTCTAACTTTATTAAACTAAATAAACAAGACGAAATAAACTTAACTTTGAAAACCCCTGACACCTAACTAAAAAGAGTGGTTTAATACACTGAAACAGATGATTAACAAGATGATTAACTAGGCACAGGTGAGACATGTGAGGACTAAACCAATCAAAAACTATAGGAACCAAAGAAGAGCAGGAGCATAGGACCCAATGAAACAGAGCAGGAAAACAAGGTAAAACCAACATAAATCCGATTCATTTTTGTTGAATTTTAAAATCATTCATAGATCTTAATTATTCCTTTGTAAATTGATTAATATAAATACATTTTAAAGGTGACAAAATATTTAACTAATAAATCAATAACTAATAAATTCTTGATATTTTTATAGTAATAAATTATATTATCATCAAGCTCAATAACATACTTGTTTAAAATAGGGTATTAAATATGCACTACCCTAAAAAGTTGGGGTCAGTAAGTTTTAAAAAAAAAAATGTTTTTTTTTTAAGAAATTAAAATCAAATCAGGAATCAAAAAATTCTGAAAAAATATATAACAGTTTCCACAAATATCAAGCAGCACAGCTGTTTTTAACATTGATAATAAGAAATGTTTCTTGAGAAGCAAATCAGCATATTAATGATTTCTGAAGGATCATGTGACACTGAAGACTGGAGTAATGATGCTGAAAATTCTACTTTTCATCACAGGAATTAATTAAAACAGAAAACAGTTATTTAAAATTATAATAACATTTCACAATATTATTGTTTTTACTTTATTTCTGATCAAAAAAATGCAGCTTGGTGAGCATATGACACTTCTTTCAAAAACATAAAAGTCTTATCGACCCCAAACTTCTGTACAATAGTGTATACTTTACACAATGTCAGAAGTGCTGTCTTTTAGATGATTTTTACATTTAGCATACTCCTACTATAGAATTAACATTCACAAGTTCCCTTGTTTAGAAAAAGAAAATCAGAACTACTACTCTACGCTATCAGTGAAGTTTCTCTGCCCTGGAAATCCCACATCATAGTTTTACTAACATCAGGAAACTCAATGTCTTCAGCTCCCAGCATCGCCAGCACAGGACACCTGCAGGAGTTTATGGGACTGGCTCTTTACTCAATACAAGTCTCTTGAGGGCACATTAACCACATTCCAGTGAGGTTTTTATTTGGCTTTTTCACATCGTATGCACAATTCACATATAGAGAAGTTTGATTCTTTTTTGTCAATCAGTTAATTACTAAAAGTTTACTTTTTAGTGAACCACTTGACTTACATAAACACTTTGTTCCATTTGCACAGTTGTTATTCAATGAATCTTTATGAACTGTTCTAATGTAATTCGCTCAACTGAATCACTGATTCATTTGAGGCACTAGAAGTTCTCATCACTGTTTTCAACTTGATATTATAGAATGTAAAGTCAGCATGAAATGGAAGTTGTGATAGTGTTTTCTTCCCCATGTGACGTACATCCAAGTGAAACACCTTCTTGAACAAGAAAAAATGTAGGGCGGGACTTGATTTTGTCCATGGGGAATTGATTGGAGCATTGGATGGTTGTGGTTTCCTATTGGTCGATCTGTGTGTTGTCCTGCCCTCGTGTCAGTGAACACGTCATTAGAGAAGAGATGAGATGTCACTGCAAGAAGGAGGGGAAGTTATTTTGATTAAATATTATGTCACTTTAATTAATTTATTTATTTTGATGAGCATGGAAAAATCATTCATTCCAAATACTTAAAAAAAAAAAAAAAATCAAGTATCAATTTTGATTTCAAGGTGATTTTAACATGTGATCAAGTCTTAATAGTGTTTAGTGTATGTTCAAGTTAAATGTTGTCACCTTAACGGAGATCCCTGATTGAGATATTTTTATTTCTGATTGTTCTTTTTAACATCAGGAATGTCTTTGGAACGATTAACATCCAGCAGGCGTTTTTATAATTATTATTCAGGTTTTGCCCAAAATTCAGGTCTAAAAGCAGTTTGTCCTCGCAATTATCTATAAATTATGCTGATTTTGTGAAGAAAATAATACACTTTCTGACATGAGAGCCATCTTGGTAACCTATAGCTTGATTAAAGTCTGTGTAACAGATGATTGGTTTGTGTATATCTGCAGCTCTGTTGATGACGTCTGTTATGACATTCAGACATCATTCAGATCCAGTCTCTGAGGTCCCCTCACTCCTGCTCTCCAACAGAGCGATGCCCGTTCCACCCCTCACTGCTTCAAAAGGTGCTTAATCATTTTAATATGAAAGCTGTTAAGTGCCTCCAACAGTCACTTTGATGAAATGGAGAACATTTAAAGAGGCTTCCACCCAGCCAGCTTTTCATTCATTCTTTTTATCATCCTTTCATGATTTTTCATCCTTTGCTTGTCCCAAATCCCTTACACTGGTTCTCATTTGCCATCTATTATCTCTCCTCTAACCTCTGTTTTTTTTTTTTTCTTTATCAGCCCCTGTCTGTCTCTTCATCTCCTGTTCAGATCCAGTTTCTGGATCTTAAGCACCGCAACACGTCAGTTCTTACTTAAATCTGCTTGCTACTTCTCTGAGATCCGTGTGCACAGGAGATTCATTCAAGCCGTCTATCTCTGCATCTGAGATGTTTAATTAATTATTAAATAGTCAACACCTCATTTGGTTCTAACGGAGCTTGCTAAATACAATGATCATCACATAAACCATGCCACAACTGCATTGCTTAATTGCTTTAATCATTAAAGCCAACTTAATATGCTTACATCAATAACATATATTAAAGCTGTATTAAAGTTGTCTGTCTGTCTGTCTGTCTGTCTGTCTAATCATGTATAGCCAAACAACTAAACCATTGCTGGGTGGTTGAATAATTTGTTTTCGTATTAATTCCACAAAAGTAGAACTCATCACTTTGACACACTTCCAGCCATAACTGACCTTTGAACCTGGGCTTGTAGGTTATTCACCTGCAGCATCTCAACTAGAGCAGTAAAAACCAGGCCTAACACACGTTAATATCATGTTGTGCAACCTGGCTGCAAGTTCATAAGAGTGGGTCAAAGATTAATGAATTTATAATCTCAATATTGGGTTGCAGGGTTGTGTAAAATAGCATCTTAGAGAATGAATCCAGTGTGATGTTCAGTTGTTTGGTTATTGGAGACCTATTTTCTCCCTCCGTCTGCTGTCAGTAGAGTTTGGGGGTGATGTATCACCCATAGGTGTGTGATGCAGGGGTGCTGAGAAAAGAGCACAGATATCAGAACATGATGCATCTGCTGGGCGATCTCTAAAGGTCACTTTTGTTATTTAATATATCTATTAATGGGTATTCTTGATCATCAAATCATTATATATATATGAACGTTTTCAAAGGTTTGTGTCAAATGACAGGTGAAAAGGTGCAGGTGTGTACGATTAGAGTCCAGAGTGAGCATATTACCTGTTCCAGAACAATTGATGAGTACTCTTTATCATCAAATGTTCTAGAATAGATAAGATACTTGTATGTGTATACATCTATTCTATTTTTATGTATATATGTGTTATGTATATATATATATATATATATATATATATATATATATATATATATATATATATGCACATTTTATATATAATTGTGATAATTTTTAATTTTAATATAATACCCATAATATGCTTTAGAAGTGCCACTTTGTAGTAATATATGCACACTGGCACATTACACCTATATTGCAGCTAATTTAAGAAGCAACATTCAGACATGAGACGCGACCCCCTACTTCGAGGAACTTCTGCTGCTGTGATTCTGACATGGTAATTAAAATCCTCCATTTTCCACTCTTTCTGTTTTCCCAGACAAAAAAAAAAAATAACAAAAACCCATCTAGCTCTATCTGAGGTGTCAGTTAATGTGTTTTTTTTTTCTGTTGTTTTTTTTTTTTTTTTGACAAACATAGAAACACCAGAGAGTGATAACGAGTTGCTGTTTACTTATTTATCTCTCTCTGTGCTGTTACCTTGGTATCTTGCAGCCCTTCGGCAGTAGCAGAGCTTCGTAGTTTATTTATACCATGCCTCATTATTTATTAAAAACTCAGTTAGTGGGGCAGGCTCGAGCGCCGGGGCGCCGACAGGCTGCCGCGTTTCATCCTCCTGTGCCAAGTGGGGCTCCCTCTTGCCCTGCGCTTTGCGCCAACGCCGGGGAGGCGCAGAAACAAAGATGAGGCCATCGGGGATTGCCGTGGAGCTCCAGGCTTCAAAGAGCTCTCCCCTAAAGACATTACATGCACTCGGAGGGGCCCGACAGACCTGCTGCATCTCTGATTCAGTGGAAGCATTTTGTTCTTCTTCAGAAATGGCTCAAAGACCAAAGAAATAGAAAAATAAATAAATTAAATGGTTGCGCTTACATCTTCTCGCTCTGATAAAACAAAGGCCATGCTTCTCAATGCGGTTCTTTTGTGGAAATTAAAAAGCAAAAATGCACAGTTCTCTGAAATGCTTTATTCCGATTGGTCAGTCAGGACATTCCGAGGTCAGTTATTCCCTGATAATGACTGTCGTCAATAGAAGCAATGTATAATGATCACTCGTCCGGGTATTTGAGGCCGGCTCTTCTTCTTGTATCATACCATGGACTCGCTCTCTCCCTCGTTTCATTCAAATGCATCTGCTGCCATCGTTAACTTTGAGTCAGTAAATACAGTCGATAACTGAGGTGCACCAGATGCATTCTGGTGCACCTCAGTTATCGACTGTATTTACTGACTTCAGTGTTAATAGTAGGCCTATGATAAAATTGTTGAAGTGTTCGTCTTGTTGCTTCAATGATTATTTGTACACTGTAATGAATTATAAGATAATAAACAGGTAACATTTTAAAACGGTTTCTTCTCAAATCAATATTTCATGTCCCCGTCATTATTAAAAAAAGTAATAAGTGTACAACTGTACATTTCAGCTAAAAGGGAACATTCTCAGAACTTTAGCTAATGTTATGGCAAGCTTCTCTCAAAGTTATGAACACGTTCTTCCAGTAACATTAATAAAACGTTAGATCAAAGTTAACTTAAAGTTAAACATTATTTATAAAATACACTCAAAGAAAATGAACATTCACTGTTGTTAGTTTCACTCAAAACTTTGTTCACATTACTTAAAGAACTCATGGAACTACATGAGTTTAATTTAACTGAGTTGTTTCTACTAAAAATAGGTATTGTCAGCTTTATTTAATTTTTTCAATCAACTTAATGTTAATTAATGTAACCAACTGAAAATTAATGTTGACAACTAACTGGGCAGTGGATCCATAGATCCCAGCATGCTTTGCAAAGGACTACTTTAGGAGAGTAAATTTCGGGATTAAAGTGTTATTTTATGTGTTTTTCAGTAAAGGAAAAGATGTTGTTAGTTTATGTTAGTGTTTAATGTTCAGTTATATTGGACACTTAGAGGAGTTTCTACAATGTTTTGAATTTTGTGGTTACCCAGAAGAGGGGCGCCTGTGTTTAGGCTGTGAGCGCTCATATACACATGTTTATAGGATGGGATTCCTGCTCTCAATTTAATTGAGCTTGTTCAATCAGTTATTTGTTTTAGTGCATTTTGTAGAGCAAATAGTTAATTTAATAAGGTAAATTAAGTCAATAAATGTGTTCACCTTACATAATAAACTTTGATCAATTTAACATCATTAACTAAACTGCACATATAAATATGATCAAACAGTGACAAATTCAAATGATTTGCATTTACTCAAATAAATGTTGTCAGATTTACTTGTATTTCTTTTGTTCATACAACTAAATTGTTATTTGAACACTCTCCGGAATGTTAAAGTCCTGTCAAACAGGAAAAGGGTAGCGGTGCGGCCAGCCCAGTCCCCGGACGGCGGACATAGACACACACCCGTCCTGTCAACACTTGAGCCTCAAGGGCCGGTAGTTTGAGACAGTGAGAGTGAGATGTATCACACACAGGTCTGAGATAAACTCAAAAGTCACAGTGTAGACGTTCAATGCGATTACACTCGTTTGACAGATGTTCGAGTGACTTGTCAAATCCTAATACCTGATTGGATAAATGCTGAGGGGCAGCTTAAGTTTAATTAGATGATATTATATAACCAAGAGACCACGTGGAAACATACCTCTTTTTTCCTGATAATTGTTACATAAGCCCTCCAATAGCACGGGATTGTGTCATTTTGAAGCAGTGACCTTTGTTTCTGTACGCATGGAGTTTTGACGTAGGCCATGATTGAGTGCACAGCAGATATTTCTGTATGACGTGAATTGGCTGAGACTGTCACAGTAAATCACATATTAAGGTTTTAATAGTTTAACAGTTTATTATAAGGTTTAACATTAGTTAATGTATTAGTTGTAATGTACTGTCAATGAACTATACAGCATTTATTCATATTGGTTATGACCATGTACTGTGATGTGTATGTTCAGTTTTGGTTTCGTTACACTATATTCTGTTCCTGTTTTACCTGCCTGAATTCATAGTTTCTTGATTAGTCCCTCACACCTGTTTCTGTTTAGTTTGATTACCCTCTCCATATATTTAAGCCCTGAGTTTCATTCTGTTCCTTTGTCCAGTATCGTCTTAGTTTAATGTGGTTGTGTTACTTTGTTCTCCTACGATAGCCTGAGTGTTCCTTGTTAATTTTATTAAAGACTATTTTTGTTCTCTATCTCTTTCCTTGTGTACAGACACCGTGACATATACTCATACATGTTTAAAATTTCACGCGAGATGAATTAGTTGGTAACTTTATAACGATGGGTTCAATGAGCTTTTTTCTTCTCATTTGTCATTTTTAAAAAGAAAATTTCTCAAAATTACAATATACACATGCTGTTCAAGTTTGGGCTTGGTAATGTTTTTGTAATGTTTTTGAAATAAGTATTTTTTATACTCACCAAAGCTGCATTTATTTCATTAAGAATACAGTAATATTGTGAAATATTATTACAAATTAAAATAACTGTTTTCTATTTTAATACATTTTAAAGTGTAATTTATTTCTGTGATGACAAAGCGGAATTTTCAGCAGCCATTACTCCAATCTTCTTCTACATAATCCCACAAAATGCCTATAAAAACAAGCATTAATATTTTATGCAGTGTTGCTTCTCAAGTAAATTCATGTTGATTTAAGTATTCTTTTATTTATTTTGTACTATAAACAACTCAAAAGGGCAAATTGCTATCAAACTTATTAAGGTGTCTTTTTTTTTTGCAGTGTGCTTGTGATCCATACAAGTTTCAAATAGTTTTCCTTTTCAATACTAAAAAAAAAAGCGCATCACTTTACAATAGGGTGTTCATAGAAAGCACTAGATTTTGTATCACAACCAGCTAACACACAATTCAATAGTAGTAAGCAAAACAGTTTACACACCAGTCAGATGTATAAAAATGGTCACAGATGATTCCATTGCATCCAAACAATACAAAAGTTAGCGGAAAAGGAAGTGAGAGCAAGGCCAAACATTTGTCTCATATGAGATTTGTGCTATTGTACAGTTAGAAATATAACTAGATTTGATCCTATAAAAAAAAGTGATGATCCAGTTCATTTCCTCCAAGGAATAGCTATTTGGCTTGGAAAGGCTTATTTTGAGACAAGAACATGTGAATAATAGAGTCGGAGACGTGTTGTGTAGGAAGGGATGGCAAGTAATTTCCGTCGAGAGCCGTAAAGCAGGTGCCTGTACCCTCATCTACAACAAGATGTTCTGGCAGTGATATGTGTTCTTTGATCATATGAAGAGAGCGGCTTCAAAGAAGGCAGACGGCGTTTAAGGTTGCGAGATCTCCTGTGAAAGAACGGGTTTTGCATACATTAACTTAAAGCCACATTGCAGAGATAGTGAGTGTGAATATGAACTCTTGTTAATTTTCACATATCATTCACGTACCTGATATTTGAATGCAGCAATTTAACACTGTACACCCAGGTGAGGTCTTATTTGCATATGATCTCCATATCTGAATTCCACTGCCGTATAGCTTTGTGGTCACTACTGTGTGTTGGAAGTAAGGGTGCATACGGAAAGTTTTTTGACTAAAGTGCAAAACTAAAGCTCTGTTCTGTATTTAGTTCTGCTGACACAAACAGTAGAATAAATCCTCACATAACTATGAAATAATAGAGGGAATTAGTCATTTTGCTGTATGTACTTTGGACTAAAGCACTTGGCAGACGGCAGTAAACCTCCCCCACTTCTCGCAGTTTGGATACTGTGACACGCAGCCACGAGAATCTGCCAGGAATTTTTTTAGGACCTCTTGTTCTTGACATAAAACAGCGGGATAGTACTTTGCACAAGGTGGCAGGTCGTTCCTCTCTTGAAGCTTTGATATTTGACAGTGATCGTCCTCTTTCAGTGGCTTTTGTGGCCGCTGTTGTAACTCAAGAGCCGGTCAGGTGTCAGATGTGGCTTTATCAGCGAATATATAAGGAATGAAATAATAGCAATCAATTCTTGTTTTTGCCGTATGTACTAATTGATTGCTATAATTTTATTTCGGGAACACATTATAGTAAGCTTTCTTTCGCTAACCACATTAATTAACGTGAACAAACAATGAACAATACGTCCACAACATCTATTCATTTTAATGTTAATCTCAGCATTTACTTATACATTTTTAAGATAAAAAATTGTATCTGTTAACATTAGTTAATGCACAGTGAACTAACATGAACATGAACACAACTAACATTAACGAAGGTTAATAAATGCTGTAAGAATTAATTGTTCATAGTTTGTGTTAGTTAATACATTACTAATGTAAACATGATCCTTTATTGGATCATATTATTAAGTGTTACCTTTGTTTCTTATAAATTTTAAATAATTTTAGACTGTTGCACCGAAGCAGCTTGTGATGGCATAAATATGATTAATTAAATTACTTTAGATGTTAGGATGTGTTTTCAAGGCAAGTCAAATTCATTAAGATAGTGCTTTCTATAAAACACTGTTTCAAAGCAGCTTTATATTAAATTATAATGTTAAAGGATTAGTTCACTTCAGAAGTTCCTGATAATTTACTCAACCCCATGTCATCCAAGATGTTTATGTCTTTCCATCTTCAGTCGAAAAGAAATTTAGGTTTTTGAGGAAAACATTCCATTTTTCTCCATATAGTGGACGTCACTGGGGTACAATGCGCCAAGCGTAATGTAATCAAGTTGGAAAGGTCATGCGCGACCTAGGGGGGAAGAATAACGGTAGGGTGAAAAACTCATTTTCTCCTCCAACTTCAAAATCATCCGACATTGTTGTTTTACCTTTTTTTGTAAAGGGTGTTTGACTTGGTCTTTGGATGTCCCCTTTGTAAACACTTGCTCTGTACTTCCACTTCCGGTGCTCAGTACTTCCGGTACTTCCAGTACTTGCTCGAGCTATCCTGTGATGTTTTCCTCAAAAACCTTTTTTTTTTTTCCGACTGAAGAAAAACACATGCAGACACTGTGTTTTAGTCGCGTTTGGTGGAGTTTGTGATAATATAGTCGACATTTTGCGAAAATACAAACAATTAAGGAGTTGAGAGAGTATATATCACCCTATATAACAAAATGTATAATTTATGATGTTTATTTGTGAGCAGGTTAATAGTCAGTTATGTCACCATTCTGTTCTCTGGTATGCACAGGAATTATTATTATTATTTTTTTTTTGGAAAAGGGGTGAGAGGTGTGACTTCACCGAGTTCATGTAAAAACCTGAGGATTTCTCCTTTTTGCGACAACTACTAAGCCTAAAGGCATGTTGCCTTGTTGCAAGCGGGAAAGAAAAAAACTCAATTTTTTTCTTCCCGTCTTCAGCCACAGAGTTCTTTGAAGTTTCCACACAGCAACAGTAAAACCATGTGAGCGATCCTGAGGCAACCCCACCCTCTCGTCCTGCACACTTCCACCCTTCTCCAGCCTGTAAGGTCCAACTCACATTTTCCATTTCAAGTGACTCTCCATGTCGACTTCTGACAGAGAACTTTCCACATGCAAAAATCTGATTGTTTTTAATAGCTTAGTTTATGAATTTATTTCAGTTTTTCTTTATTTGTTTGGATGGCTCACATCTAATGCGTCATTAATCAGACAATGTGGTTGTACTTTCAGGAACTGCAATAGGCTTAAACATCACTCTAAGATAATTGCACTGCCGTTAAGACATTTCTCACCATCTCCCATGAATTCCTGGGGGACCTAGTCTCATCTATTGCTTTGATACACCAGCAGCACTGAATACATCTAATAATAACTTAGATCTAGTAATAATAACCAGATGGATTTGATGGAAAATTGGTAAGAAACCTTTTTCTTACTTCAAGGGCACAACCTTCACAAGTTTTGATTGAGAGTCAAACATATGATCACCTTTATCTTTTAGAAGGTGTTTGTTCATAGGAAATGCATAGATGATGAGGGCTGGGATGTGTCAGAGGTTGAGGCTGTGTTACAGGCTTGGTTCTCATGGTAAGATGATCCCTGTTGGGTGTACTGAGGGACTTTTGCAAGAAGGCTGGGAAATCTCTGTGCATTTGTGGCATATTTTGTGTAGGATGTAATGCTGAAAAAATAAAATGGGATTGCCATGTGTACAGGAAAGTCTATTGTGTTGAATTAAAGGATTTGCCCTGTGCAACCTCTGCCAGTACCTCATCCCAAAAAAACATATGGAATGGAATGTCTCATTTGAAGTCTCCTGATCTCATTAGTATTCATACATACCTTTTACATTTATATTTGTGTATATTTGAGTATATGTTAAAATAAGTATGTGCACATGGAACTTACAGTTTTTAGTTATACTTACAGAGTCAATGTAGTGCTTACATTCATGTAGTCTATACTTCTCAGCACAATAGTAACCACAAAAACTTCAACATTATAGCAACTCTTTTAAATCTCAACATAATAGTATTTAACACTGAAAGGCCTTTCCTTTCACTTAAAGATGAATAAAATAACACTGAATTTCAACATTTATTCTGTATACAAAGCATGCTGGAAACTAGAAATCCACTACCCAATTTCCAAAGTCATCAAGACAATTTCACTAAGTTACTACAACTTAATTTTAGTTAGTTTATGTAAACAGAATCCAATAAAATAACTACCCACTACCCTTATATATATATATATATATATATATATAGTCACAAAAATTTGTTACATATTTTAGCTTTAGATATTTTAAGAGTTGTCATTTATTGGAACATTTTAAAGTCTGAATATGGCATAAAAAGTCACTCAGAACAGAATGAAACTATGAATGTAAATATTAAATTTATGTTAATTTGATGGCCTTGAACATTTTAAATTTTCTATTACTGATTAAATACAATAAATTCAAGTAAAAGTGCATCTCTAAAGTTCAAGAATGTAAAATATTTGTGTGTTAATGTTTATGCAAATGTTAAAAAAATTATATTTATACAAATTCGTTTATACAATTACAAATAGGACAACAGCTGTTGCAAAATGCAGTAAAATATAATACAGATACATTTAAAGCCTCCCACTTGCTCTTTGAAAGTTTATTCACAGCACTTGCACAAGGATGATAAGCTTAAACAAAACGCAACATTATTCAAACAATGACTTAAGATGTAAATGCATGTACAGCCTCACAGCAGATAAAGCGTAATCCTGTATAATGAAGTTTGGCAGTTTAATTAATACATACATTTAACACACTCTCTTCTTTATAATAGAGATGACAGCAGCATCCCAGCCTGTGTTCATTTTGTCCAGGAGGTGATTGTAATCATACACCTTCACAGGTAATTAGGGTGGTAATTAGGGAGCTCCGACAGATGTGGCTGGCTTTTTGGTTATGGAGGTGTGTACCAGCGTCATTCATGTTAGGATGCTTTAGAGGACCCCTACCATTACTGTCAGTGCACCCTACTGAGAAGCACAGCAGAGCCACACCTACACGCTACCTGGATCATATGTGTGTCGTTTAGCTCACTTTCTGTCTTTTGCAACATTTGAAAAAACAATGCATGAAGACAATGAGATGGAGCGGGCAGGGCAAATGCTGAATCAGTGGACATCCACATAATGGATGCATCTAAAAAACAAATTAGTTAGCAGGTCTAGAGGACACGTTTATATTTATACATTTGGCTGACACCTAAAAGGGTCTACATTTTTTTTTATTTTATTTTTTATGAGTGTTAGGAATCATACACATTACATTGGTGTTGCTAGTGCCATTCTACCAACTATTACAGGAACCTGTAGCTTAATTGGACGCATTTAAATCAGTGTGAAACTTTACAGGAGACAGGATATTCAACAAAAAAATCTTCAAAAGAATCTAGATGGAAACCCTTTCTTTTCAAATATATTGTCATTCACTAGTATTGCCATAACGTTTGTACACCAAAGTTAGCTGCCATTAAATTACTGTTAACTATAGCATTCTTTTAGAAAGGATTCTTTACTCCATCATTAGCATAAAACAATACTTAAATGGCAATAACAAAAGTCGAGCAAGTTATATGTTGATGTATACACTTTTTATTAAAGTTCATTCTGTTCATGTAGTTTAAACAGTAAAGGGTGTGGGTTTGATTCCCAGAAAATGCATGAACTGAAAACTGTATGTTGAATGCAATGCAAGTCATGTTGGGTAAAAGTGTTGCAGATGATACACCTGCAGAAAACAAATAAAACAATACATATTTCAGTCATAACAACTCGGAATAGTTTTAACATGTTATTGAATATGGCAAAGATAATGTATTTTGTTCTAGTTCTTCTACACTGCTGCTTCTACTGTTGATTTTTTGCTGGTGCAGAACTTGTTACTGCTAACAGATACAGACACACACACACACACACACACACACACTGCTGTGAGCATGTAAATATCTTACATGCTCACAGCAGTGTGTTGCTGCTGCTGTATAAATCGACATACATACATCCCGTAGCACAGTTAGGCAGGTGGAGCTGGGGAGGGTGAAGGGTCTCAGAGGAACTCTGATAGTGTGCTGCACTACAACAATGAATTAAGCAAGCAATCTCATTGGCTGCAGGATCAGCAGAGGCCAATCAGCTTGTACCATGCGGTAATGATGTGATTGTTTGCAGGTTGCATGTGAATTACATCAATGTGCACCACTGTTGTATTATGCATAAAAGACTGGAATGTAGGAATGTCTTTTAACTAGTAAATAGGGTTGTTAATTTTAAGTTGTGCAACTTATGCGCACAACGTGAATTCAAGCTTGACTTTTCATAATCCTGTACACATTTTGTCATCGTTAACTATGAATGAATTAACTATGATCCCATTTTGTCTTCCTTGTGTCCATTTCTTATTCTATGTCTCTTACTGTCTCAGTATAAAGTGGTGAAAAAGCAGTTTAGCAGCCTCAAGCTGTTTTAAGTATTTAATGCTGTCCAAAAGAGCACAAGATTACATGGAGAGAAAGTATTCACCATCTCAAATAAATGGGAATAACATGCAAAACAAGATGCTCAATTACAGAGCATTCCCACGAATCACAATATGCTAAATATGTAACACTAATCACCAGTTTTAGAATAAAGACTTTCCTTCCTTCTGAAATGACTGACAGCTCCTGTCATGCTCTCTCCTGGCTGAAGAATGTGTCTGCTACTTGCCGTTTATTATATCTCTGAAATTCATTTCATTAATCTCTCTGGAAATGTGTGTGTGGAGAGTCGAATCCCTGAGCTTGTCATCCTCCCTCCCCCCATACGGAGAAAAGGACTTTAGGGTTGAGGCTTAACACTGACCCCATGCCGAGAGTGTGTTGAGTATTAATTGAATGTGTAGCTTGTTTATCCCTATGGAACATCCCTTAAAGTAGTAAAGCACATGATTAATCCATTAAAGCTTTCATATTAAAACAAAGATAGCAGCATTGTTGCCTTTTTTCCTGCTACTGGAAAGTGTGCATGTTGAATAGTTTTCAACACGTACCCTGGGAGCATCTTTTTCTTGAAGTCTCCCTGCTCTCGTATAATCAAATGCAGTGCAACATTCCTTTGTTCAAAAGCGTCTAATTCTGATTGGAGGTTTGCACCGGCATCTCACCATTGGTTGCGCTGAGGCCAATCGCGCACTGCAGCCGACCTCGGTTGCTACATCTCTTTGCACAGATTTGAAAAGACTTGCTTGTTACACCATGATGCCATTGTTTCAGGGGCACTGCTCTTCTCTTTCTTCAGATGATGCTGAACCTTGTAAATAAGTTTGAATGACTGGGAAGGTTGGACATGGGTGGTCTTGTCATTTGCATAAGTGACACACAGAGCCGTTTATTCCGTCTGCCTCTCTATCAGTCGTCATGCGTGCCTGTTGCTCTGCGATTCTTGCGAAATAGCCTCTGAGCATCAATTCTTGAATTACTCCAAAGGAATTTTCCTTACACATCATCTTTGAGCTGCTTATCAGGACCAGAGCAGTGGTAATTGAGGTGCGACCCAAATAAGAGAATTTAACATGCTCTTGAGTGAGTCTGGAGCTTTGCTGACCTACATATTAAGGGAACATTGGCAAAGCAGCCCCACAATCAATATGCAGACTCAACGCACCAGCTTCCTCCAGCATTGGCCCCTATCTCTTTTTCTTGCTCTCTCTCCTTTCGGTTATTGGGGAGGCTGAGAAATGAGGCACATGTTATGTATTTTCATTAAACCAGCAATCTAAACATACCACACAAAATGGTCTTGACCAAAAGAGGTTCTGGAAAATGAAATTTTTGAGTGCACTTGTTTGCTTACATTTCCAGTGCAGGTGCAATTTTATATGAAAGAGAGCCTATGAAACACTATTGTATCATTTTTGGTTGGATGTATGACTTTTGACATGACTTTTTGAGGAAAGTTAGAGATTTCTTGAGTCAAAGCTAAATGAACGAGTGTTTTTTTTAGGATATAATTGAATATTCAAGATTGGGTAAGCCAAATTTTAAGGTTTAAAAATCAACCCTTGAAGTAGTAATCATACATTTACAATTGTCTGACTTGTTTTGTGATCTTCACAAAAATTATCTAACAGTAATGCAACAATGTTATTTACCTATAATTCAAAAAATGGTATTATTACTTAATTATATTTTAAAATATATTTCATATATATATATATATATATATATATATATACTATTTATAATCAGACTTGTATATTAATATATTTTTACCCAAGAGAAAATGCGTAAAAAGAAAATAAAGACTATTGGTTTGAACCTTGGATTTTTTTTTAATTGAGACATTTTCAAGAGGATTAAGCTTTTAACCAACAATTCTCATTCTCATTTCTGTAAATTGAAAAGAAAAAAAAATTCATGCTCTTATATGTTACTATTTAAGTATTTATATATAAATACTATGGAAGCTTGTTTCCGACACTAAATAAATAAAATTAAAAAGATAATTGCGACTTTTTTCTCACAATTTCGAGATTTAAACTCGCAATTGCAAGTTATAAAGTCAGAATTGCGAGGAAAAAACCTTATATCATTATATCGACTTTTTTCTCGCAATTTCGAGTTCTGACTTTATAACTTCTATAACAATAACCTTTTTTATTTTTATCTCATAGTGGAAACAAGCTTCCATAAAAAACACCACGGTAGCTTTTGTCATACTACTGTATATTTAATTGAAATTCAGTGGCGAATTAATTTGATTAGTGAATTCATTTAATTAAGTAATTTGAAGAACAATATTTTACTCTAATACAAAAATGAGAATACAGTAATGAGAATTATCATTAAAAAATAACAGCCACATTTCAGTAATAAAAATGTAATGTGCTTATCCTTACAGAAAATATGATTTCTAATGACTATCTAGGGTGAATTGTGACCTGGATATTTCTTGACCGCTTTCATAAGATACACCCAAATATAAGACAGCCTGTGGTAGTCAGGTCTCTTTTAGTTTTCTTTCTCTCTCTCTATCTCTCTCTCTGACCTGGCTATCTGCCGAGTCAACTGACGAACTGATTTGTCCCTTCAAGAGCAGACCGGTGAAGCAAAAAGCACCCTCACTCAGGGGGAGCTCTGGGAGTTGAGCTGAATAACTCTTCTCAGCCACTCTCGGCTTTAAAGCAGCACTTAAGTTGCACTGTGATGGACAGATAACTGCTGTTTATGTGCTTGTTAGTTCATGTGAGGTAATTAGTAACACTCTACCACCACCACCACCCTTATCACAGGTCCATTGGTGACCAAAGTAGGTAAGGCTCAGTGGTTTGAATCGGATTGCTGAGATTTAAACAGTTGTTCTACTAATGTTATTATGGGTGTCGCTGCAAATGATAGCATCCAAAACAGCCATGGATTTCAAAAACGGAGCTCCTTGATTTCAAAATCAGGTATGACATCAAGAAACCAATGAAGAGTCAAGAAAAGGGTAAAAGCAAAACTACAATTTTAATCAAGATTCTAACTGCAATAGGAATGCTTGACTTCTGTTCTATTCTATTCTATTCTATTCTAAGAAGTTAACTAGCGGCCAACCAAGATGCGCAAAATAGACAGCACTTAACCACTGGGAAACATTCATACCCCGGATCTAATTGATCATGACAGACTCACTTCCTCTTGCTGGCAGGTCCGGTTCCTCTTCTAAAGAGCGTCTGAACTGGATTGATTTAGAGCTTCCTCCTCCCTGTTAATAACAATAAAAAAGCAGACAGGCTCCAGCAAGGCCTCATCACTTACTCCTCACCTCCACAGGGAGGGTCCCAGTCTCCATTACACGTCCTGTGTGTTGAGTGTCCTGCGGAGCCTCTGAAGTTTGGGATGGCTACTAGGTAATCACCCGGTCATTGGGTCAGTAGGAGCTGAATAGAGACCACTATCAACAGCTTTACAAGGTACGCTGGGGTTTGACGGAGGAAGAAGCCTAAAATCTTAATTTATTATGATATTATATTTCATATTATATTATATTAACCTCGTTAAATGTCTAATTCAAACCCTGCTTGTATAGTAAGGAAAAGTGGATTCACATGATTCAGTTTTCTCACTCTGTTCTCGCCACAAGCACTATATATTAGGTATTCAAACATTTACTTTATAATTATGTAAATATTTTGTGAATGTAATAAAAATTTTAAATGGCTTTCAATAATCCTCCAGGGATGCAACACAAGCAGTGCTGTTAGGGACACATCACAACTGTGTTAATGAAGCTGCTAAACAACAACAAACTGCTTCATATGGATGGAGTTTGGCAACTCAGTGATCCTGTAAACCTGCAACAAACACTTTCTTTAATCTGTCTTCCCAGTCTTATGGGGGGTTAGCATTTTAGAACAACATAAGAGAATGGAAGCTTTTGTTCTGTAGTCCCTTTTAACACCTGATAAGATCTGTGGTTTGAAAGCATTTGATGGAGTGCTTGAACCTCTTCTAAGTGCACACAAGGAATGATGGTGATTCCACTCATTTGCACAACACTTACTTCATTGTCCATGCTCTCTAAGGTTCATTATGTGGCCCTTTTCTGAGACTGTTAAGCAGCTTTTTCTCTTAGATTGTTAAATTGTGGATCATCAACCCATTTGATAACATGAAAAGAAAAGATGTCCTCCCAGCACACTGATTGCAACATGTCCACAGTTACAGTGTTACTGATAGTGTTAATGTTGTGTCTTTTCTGTTCAGATGAAGACCACACAGACATACTTTTGTCATTTTGTCTATATGAACAGTGTTGCATAATGTGAGCATTTGTTTACACTGGAGCCATACAGGAAATAATTATTAGTGTTTTTCTGAATGTGAGGAAATGTCCGTTTTGCTGATCTGCCGGTTAGGATCAAAGACAGGAAGTGCACAGACAGGTCTGGTGGACCAAAAGGAAAGATACTGAGAGATATGGAGGAATATATATATATATATATATATATATATATATATATATATATGTGTGTGTGCGTGTTTAGATATGGTGAGAGAGATGAATGAACATGGTTAGTAAAAAGCTGACTTTGCCAGGAAGAGCTTTCTGAATGACATGTAAAGCAGTCAGTTTATTATGAATGAATGACTGAATGAATGAATGAATGACTACATGAATGACTGAATGAATGAATGACTACATGAATGACTGAATGAATGACTGAATGAATGACTGAATGAATGAATGACTGAATGAATGACTGAATGAATGAATGAATGGACGGACAAATGAACAAACGAACGAAAAAAATGAACAAATAAATGAATGAGAATTTATAATTCATTGTATAAACATCCTCTCTTGCTGCAGTCATCGCTCAGCTCTGGCTCTTTGTTTTAAGATGCTTAATTTTTCTGGCTAATCTGGAAACCCATAACCAGCGCTCAACCTATTGCTTGTTAGATAAGGACTTTAAGCAGTCCAGCTCGTAATGTGATCTTGCAACCACCCGGAGAGAAAGGCCATTTAGAGATTGGCTGCAAACTCAAACTCAAACCCAAAAAAAAAAAAAAATGTGATCTGCTTCTCATATGTTACAATCCAGGTTTATTTTGGATTAAAAATATAGTTTAAATCCTAATGGATTAAGACAGTATAGGTATCTCTTTCTCTCTTTTTTAACTCAGAAGAAAAATGTTAGAAGTGTTCTTTGTGTTCTGCTGGTAAGGGATGATGGGGGGCTGGGCAGAAGTGAAGGAGAGAGCTTTTTTTATCAGAGGAGGCAGACAGCCACACTTAATCAGAGAAGATTTAGCTCAGTGGAGTTTGCTCGCAATTTCCAAAATCTGTTTCAAAGGGATGCAACAGATCAGCAGTATGTATCCGACAGCTGCATCTGTGGCATGAACATCGGAATTTGTAATGGACATAAGGAATTTTGGGGGACAATTTATTACCAGTTCAAATGGTGTTATGTTGCCTTGAGCTTAGTATTGGTATAGAAAATCATCTGTATACTATTTATTTAGACCCAAAATTAATGTACTATGAATAATTAATATTTAAATATAGTAATGTATTAATAACTATTAATATTTATAATATTTATATTACACTATTCATTTTACATTTTACAATTTCTATATATATATATATATATATATATATATATATAATATTTAAATAATGTAATGCACTAATATCTATTTTATATCCTTATAAATATTTTAAACTATATTTATAATATTTCTATTATACCTTTTTTTTTACATAATTTGCAATACATATATATATATATATTGTAGTAAATATTACATATATAATATTTATTGTAATATATGTGTACTGTAAATATTTTATATTAATATTCCTATATTTATATGAATATTAATATAAATAATATTTACACTAGACATATACAGTGAGTACAGAAAGTATTCAGACCCCCTTAAATTTTTCACTCTTTGTTATATTGCAGCCATTTGCTAAAATCATTTAAGTTCATTTTTTTTTCCTCATTAATGTACACACAGCACCCCATACTGACAGAAAAACACATAATTCTTGACATTTTTGCAGATTTATTAAAAAAGAAAAACTGAAATATCACATGGTCCTAAGATTTCAGACCGTTTGCTCAGTATTTAGTAGAAGCACCCTTGTGATCTAATACAGCCATGAGTCTTTTTGGGAAGGAAGCAATAAATTTTTCACAACGGGATTTGGGGATCCTCTGCCATTCCTCCTTGCAGATCCTCTCCAGTTCTGTCAGGTTGGATGGTAAACGTTGGTGGACAGCCATTTTTAAGTCTCAATTGGGTTTAAATCAGGGCTCTGGCTGGGCCATTCAAGAACAGTCACGGAGTTGTTGTGAAGCCACTCCTTCGTTATTTTTGCTGTGTGCTTAGGGTCATTGTCTTGTTGGAAGGTAAACATTCGGCCCAGTCTGAGGTCCTGAGCACTCTGGAGAAGGTTTTCATCCAGGATATCCCTGTACTTGGCCGCATTCATCTTTCCCTCGATTGCAACCAGTCGTCCTGTCCCTGCAGCTGAAAAATACCCCCACAGCATGATGCTGCCATCACCATGCTTCACTGTTGGGACTGTATTGGACAGGTGATGAGCAGTGCCTGGTTTTCTCCACACATACCGCTTAGAATTAAGGCCAAAAAGTTCTATCTTGGTCTCATCAGACCAGAGAATCTTATTTCTCACCATCTTTGAGTCCTTCAGGTGTTTTTTTAGCAAACTTTCACGTGTCTTGCACTGAGGAGGGGCTTCCGTCGGGCCACTCTGCCATAAAGCCCCGACTGGTGGAGGGCTGCAGTGATGGTTGACTTTCTACAACTTTCTCCTATCTCCCGACTGCATCTCTGGAGCTCAGCCACAGTGATCTTTGGGTTCTTCTTTACCTCTCTCATCAAGGCTTTTCTCCCCCGATAGCTCAGTTTGGCCGGACGGCCAGCTCTAGGAAGGGTTCTGGTTGTCCCAAACGTCTTCGATTTAAGGATTATGGAGGCCACTGTGCTCTTAGGAACCTTAAGTGCAGCAGAAATTTTTTGTAACCTTGGCCAGATCTGTGTCTTGCAACAATTCTGTCTCTGAGCTCTTCAGGCAGTTCCTTTGACCTCATGATTCTCATTTGCTCTGACATGCACTGTGAGCTGTAAGGTCTTATATAGACAGGTGTGTGATTTTCCTAATCAAGTCCAATCAATATAATCAAACACAGCTGGACTCACATGAAGGTGTAGAACCATCTCAAGGATGATCAGAAGAAATGGACAGCACCTGAGTTAAATATATATAAAAAAAATATATATATAGTTATATATACTATATAGTATATATAGTGTCACAGCAAAGGGTCTGAATACTTAGGGCCATGTGATATTTCAGTTTTTCTTTTTTAATAAATATGCAAAAATGTCAACAATATATTTTTTCATATATATTCATATTTATATATATATATATATATATATATATATATATATATATATAAATATGAATATATATGAAAAAATATATTTTTTATAAAATATATATATATTAAAAAATGAATTTTACTTAAAAGTAAATGTTTACTTGTATATTAATTAATTATCTATTAATTATGATGATTACAGTAATACAATATATTAAATATATAGTAATATTATTAAATATTAATTATTATTAATTTTATTATTCACAAAACATTCAAAATATTAACTTTTTCCCACTGTAGTTGCAGGTGAGCTGTGTTGATTGTGCAACTTGAATATAAATTGCTTTGATAAGGTCTGTGCCATGCTAAGATCTTTTTACAGAAATGGGTTATGACCAATAGTGCTAATATTTAATATTATTATAAAACTATAATTAAAAAATAAAAACAGAATTTTGTTTTTATAATTTATTACATTAATATTTTAAATCAATAATAACATTTTCTTCTGTTTTTAAAATTTCAGTGTTGATTTTCTCTCTCCAGCAATAATTTATGGATAATTGGATAATGTGCCAAGTGACACATTCGTGGTTGCTTTTGCTCCAGGATCAGTGCACTACAGAGAGACTTTAAAAAAAAATCACCATCGCTCAGATCTAAAGACCCCACAGCGTAAGAGACCAAAGGCAATGTGTGTGTCATGTTCTCAACTTTCCGTAGCAAGTCTTCCCATCTGCCCCACTGCCTAATGTCCAAATGAACACCACACACTCAGACTCAAAGCCACTGATCAAAGCTGAGGGAAAAGATCAAAAAGGAACACATACCTTATCTGACAGGAGTACATAACTGTCTTAAACAGCTCTGTGCTCCTCAACACCGATCTGAAGTCTGGGCTGAGGTTGTCTGGGCCTCAAATGGCCCCTTTCTGACCTGATTATAGCCCTTTTCCTTACTCTTTGAACCTTTGAAGAATTGCTCTAAAATATGTCATCTAATTCAGCCATGCAGTTGAGACAAAAGTTTCACCTTTGGCCATAAACGAAGGAAAAGGAGCTCCCTTTTTGCATTTTTTAACACAGAGTCGATATGTGCCGCTAAGAGATCCTCCTACATGATCTGACCCGCATGGCCTGATCTTGACCTTTGTTAGGTTTTTTTTCTTACAAAAGGAAGCTTTTAATAGTTTCTTTAATGGGCTTTGAATTTAGATGATTCATTTGATTAGGTGTGGAATAGTTTATATCATTAAGGGTATATGTTTACATGACAACAATTTAAAAAAACCAAAGGTTTTTTCATTGTATAGATGACAATGCTTTCAAAACGATCGCCATTCACACGGATCAGCAAAACAGCTAAAAACGCTGTATTATGCATTTTCATGCACTTTGTAAAGAAACACTACACACCTGGGTGCATACGCATTCTTTTACAGAGCACATGCCTATAGACTAAACATGTAATATGCATGTGCATGCCGTCACTGTTTTCACAGATCCACGTTTTTATTGTTTACACTGAGAAGATAATGGTATCTTTTTCAAAAACTTGCTCTTTGAAACCCGTTTTCAAAAGTTCAGGCCCCAAAAACGCAGTTGTCATGTAAATGAACGGCCAAAATGCTTAAAATTTTTTCCATTTTTAGCTGAAAACGGTGTCGTGTAAACAGCCCCTTAGTTACATCACTCTGTGAAATGTACTGTCATGATATTTTTGCAGTGAATAATCATTGACAAAATCAAAAATGAAAATTTTGTAATTATCAAAAATGACAGAATTTTCATTTCCATTCATCAAAAAATTTATAGTCGACTGTTCAATTATTCATCCAACAACTTGACCAGTTGATTAATGAACTCACTGAGTTTGAGACTTAAATTCACAATTATTTGTGTAGAACTTCTCATAATACATGCAGCTTTACAGAAAATGTTTCTGCGTTTCAGTTATCTGTTGTTTAGAGTTTAGATTTTTAGCACCAGAGCATAATTAGTGTGCATTAACCAGCTTTAGGATTTTAGGTTAAAAACAACTAAAACTAAATGACTAAAACTGATGACTAAAGCACAACACGCTAATCGCTGTTGTTTTTAAGCCTCTTCTGCCATGAGATTTTGTTTTTAAGAAGCCAGGTCAAGTTAAAGACAGAGGCTATTTACAATCAGTGCAATAGTTTTTCCCAGCTCGTCCAATCAACACCAACCAATTTCAATTAGCCCTATTAAAAAAACATTACAACTTTATTTTTACAACCACTATTAAATATCCGTTAGGCGCTTTATTTCCACTTTTTGAATAGTTTCTTTGTTTTTATTCAAAACAAATGCCTCTAATATGTGACATGCGATGGGAAACGGGAGAAGAATGGGCGGATTCAAACTAGGGTCATTCGCATCAAAAGCTAAATCCTCCACTATCCTTACTCTCCTCTCTGCTGTCCCAGTTAAAGGGTTAGTTCACCCAAGAATGAAAATTCTGTAATTAATTACTCACCCTCTTGTCGTTCCTCATCCGTAAGAGATTCTTTCATCTTCAGAACATAAATGAAGATATTTTTGATGAAATCTGAGAGGAACATGACTCCTCCATAGACAGCAATTTAAGCACCACTTTCAGGGTTCATAAAGGTTCTAAAGACATTGTTAAAATAATCCACGTGACTGTAGTGATTCAACCTTCATTTTATGAAGCAAAGAGAATACTTTTTGTGCGCAAAAAGAAAACAAAAATAATGACTTTATTCAATATCTTCTCTTCTATGTGATTTTCATACGTTGTTTACATTCAGCACTTCCAAGTTCTACGTCAGAACACAGAGTCATTATTCGCCGGCTCTTGCATTAGCATCACACGTTTGCATCGTGCAGGTCACGTGAACAGCGTCGGCCAATGATGATGTCATTAGTACCTTTCTGGACCTTGAAAGTGGTGGTTAAATTGCTGTCTATGGAGGAGCCAGAGAATTTTTGGGTTTCATCAAATATATCTTCTAAAGTTCTAAAGATGAACGAAGGTCTTACAGGTGTGGAATGACATGAGGGTGAGTAATTAATTACAGAAAATTAATTTTTGGGTGAACTAACCCTTTAACAGCTTGTTCTTTTGTACATTTGTCTGCATAAACCAGAAAATTGGTGTAAAATAGCCTTTGCCAACAAAACTATTTGTAGCGTAAATAGACACTCCACAAGTCTTTTAAGGTAGTCTGAATTATAAAAATCATCTCTGAGTTTTCCACACCTCTAGTCTAAAATCCCACTCCTCATTGTATGTTCCAATTGGTTAATTTGTTTCTTTTCGAGTGGACATACAGTTGCTTAACCTTGAAAACATCTCATGTAACACCTTTCACTCTGGCGCTCAACTGTCCTTACATGACTGTTTACATATATTTCTCTTGGCTTGGCTCTCTTATTACTAATATTTATCATTAGATCAAGGTATGTGAGACATATGGAGCGAAGTGAGCAAATTCCCCATGAGGTAATAAACACCACTATTGGTTTGTGGTTGAATAATCAAAGCAAAGCACATGTAACCAGACCAGCTGCTGGAGAAATCATCTCTGAAGAGGTTTGATGGTGTGTATTGGTGTAAGTAAGTGCAGCAGTGAAGGCATCTGATGCTTTGCATTAGGAAAGCTTTGGAGTGCTTGAGCGCTCTACGGATTCCTTATCCTCATCAATGTTGTGTAAAGAAAGGGAGTCTAATCCTATCAGGCCCTCAAATCCTCCGCTGGGGCCTCATATCCCAGGAACACAGGGCCGCGTTTCGCCGTATCCTTGGCCAAGTACGCACCTGGCAGCTGGCCAGCCCCGGTCTGGTTCCAGGTGAGGACGGCGGTTCACGGAAACAAAGGCCACATTTGTCTTTGACGCTAAAACTACTTGTGACATCACCGTGATCCATCATAATAAAGCTTTCCTCTGGGAGCCGTTCGCAAAAGATAAGAAACAAAACTTGATTGTGTATGCATGCAACTAACATGACCGTGAATCAGACTTATAGCTTGGCTGTAAATGTCACCGATACCATATGTTGCACGGTGAGGAAGCTGTGCATGTTAAAGCAACTACAGAGCCGATTGTCCTCATTTAAACTCCTGCTCACAAAACACTAATGATAAAACGACACCGGAGCCAAATAAATGTGGTGAAATAAAATGGAATGCAACTCATTCCAACTCCCTTTCCAAAGCAAAAACCGATGGGGCTGAATGGACCGTTCATTGTGTGTTCTCGAGCTGGCTCCTATCACGGACTAACACTGTCCTTAAATTACAGGCTGTGCGTGTGTTATTTTAAGTGATACTCTGTACTGTCTCAGACAGACTGACTCTAAATAAACAGAACTCGGGCAGACAATTTGGATCACAAATCATGTTCTAGGAATATTCATGGTGGCAATGAGTGAGTTATGTGGTTATGTGCCGAGACTAATGATCCAGCCTGCTTTATTTCTGGAATACTGAGTGAGGAAGAGTGTGTGTGTGTGTGTGTGTGTGTGTTGTTCAGGTAAATCCTACATTATGGGGACAAAATGTCCCCACAAAGATGGCAATATCTGAAATCCTTGACCTTGTGGGGACAATTTTTTTGGTCCCCATGAGGAAAACAGCCTATAAATCATACTGAATCATACTTGTTTTTTGAAAATTTAAAAATGCAGTTTTCTGTGATGGGTAGGGTTAGTGTAGGGGGATTGAATATACAGTTTGTATAGTATAAAAATCAATATATATATCGAATTTCGCCATAAAACATGGAAACGCAACATGTCTGTGGGTGTGTGTGTGTGTGTGTGCGCGCAGTCTGGCCCATACTGATGAATCCTCTGCCATCTTAATATTTAGCTTGAACAATTTCAAATCGCTACTATGTTGTTTGTGAAGGATCACCTTTGGTTGCTGGTAATGTCATAATGTTTCTATTTAACCACAGGTGAAATCACAGATTCATGTTGTAATGGAAAACCTGGGTCAAGTACGACAAGTTCTTTTTAGCCAGGACATTTCGTTCTGGTTTAGGAGTTTCTGCTGATAGCAGTGTCATAAATCATTATTTATTATACACATTCAGGATTTTTTTTTAAGCAGGCATATAACAGTGTCACTCATTTCAATTACAAGATTAGATCAAAAAGGGGGAAAAAAGCTCATTAAAAAGCAGAATTTCTTGAAAAAATGATCTGTTAAATTGTAATATAAATGATAGTAAAAATGTTATGTAATTTTTGAAAAACTTTTGTCTGTCATATCATGAGTGTGGTGTAACCACAGGAAGACATTTTGACCTTTTGGCAGTTTTATTAAAATTACTTTCATTTACTTTGAGTAACTGCAGAAACTCAAAACAAACCAATTATTATTATTATTACTATTATCATACTTATTGAAAGTGTGCAAGAAAAGTATTTTTGTAGTTTTTATTTGATTGTTTGCTGGATTTAGGTACTTTTTACTGCATAGATATTTTTGATATTATATTATTTAATTAAATCTAAATTGAAGACTATTTTCAAACTATATTTTTAGCAGATTTCTCCTGTTTATCTACTTGATTATTGTTATTTATTATTGCTCCATACTTCAGTTCAATCAGTTAATTGAAAGTCTAAAAGCACAGCAGAAAAACATTATGGGGGATTTTGCCCCCTCATTTTAAGTTTTTAAGCTTAGTTTTAAACTTTTTAAAGTTAGTTTCTAATGCTGCTTGTAGATCTTCTGCTGACTTCTACCTCTCACCCAGAATTTGAGTCAAAAGTCAGTCTGAATTCAAGTTATTTAAAAACAGTTTCATCACCCACATACAAAATATTTCCTAAGGTGCTAAAACATATCACACAGGAAAAACAATAAGCCACTTACAACACACTTGATGGCTTCAGAGAGCATTTATTAAGCCAATGCTTCAGTATTTAAAACAGTTTAACTCTGTACTGCCAGATCCGTCCTCAGTAGATCAGTCCTGGGGGCAGTTGTGGCCTAATGGTTAGAGAGTCAAACTAGTAACCAGAAGGGGTCCCCCAATTGCTCCTTGGTCATCAAAATGGCTGCCCGCTACTCTGAGTGTGTGTTCACTACTCCCAATGTGTGTACACTAACTTTGGTGAGTTAAATTCAGAGGTCGAATTCCAGGTTGGCATTCATACAGAAATCGTTTCACCCACAAAACATCTGGGAAGTGTGTTTAAATATGTGGCAGAACATGTATCTTCTTAGAAACTGTTGACCACATCTTGTAGAGGTAGTTGAAATTATCCTAATGTGGCTGAGGACCTCTAAGATGCATGTTAATAGGTGTAAACAACTACAACTTAGTTGACAACTTGTGATTGAATCACCCAAGATGTTTACTAGGTGTAAACATGGCCTTCCAGATTTTAATCACATCTCTTTCAATTACTCCCATGTCGTTGTGTCCCTTTACCGGTGGTGTTCAAATGAATAATATGTTTGGGATGAGTGTAGCTGCTTGCCACAAACCACCCACACAGGCCGACAAAACCGGATCCAAATTTATGATCCCAGTGTTTTTCTTTTTAATAGAGTCGAGGGCAAACATGCCATGAATCCTCCTCACTGGGAGCCATTCTGTTGCGTTTCTATGAATTAGCATTTTTATTAATCCAGAATCACTCACTTGAATGGGAATTATCGTTTGCAGATTAGTGCAGTTTTCTCAGAGGCTTTTTTGTGGCAATCTATCTTTGCGCCACAGAACCCATAAATTCTCACTAAAGAGGGAACACAAACACATGCAGGAGGGGAATGTGGCGAGGGAGTCAGGCGTTTAATCCTCCGTCATTATCTAGCTGCCCTGCGAACAGCCATCTGCCAGAGCACGCAACTTCCACGTAGCAGTAGCATGCGGGGTGACGGTTATGAGGGGTGAGGACGCACTCTGACCACATTGCCTAAATTAGCACACTTGTATATGAAGTGGAAAACTGCCCGTTGTTCTAATTTACCACCCGACTCTCATATCTAATCATCCCGTGGTCTAGAAAAGAGAAAGAGCGGGAGAGAACAGAGAGGGCAGTGGAAAAATAAAACTCCCCCTCCGTACTTCTGAGAGGTGCCAGTAAAAACACAGAGTCAGGGGTGTGAAATGACGATTAAAATGTTGAGTCATCTTTGATATCAAACATGTGGTTAAGAGAGATGGAAAATACCAGGTTCCCGTCTCTCATGGAAGGCGGCCAGCGTCGGGTTAATCAATGGGTCTAATTACTGAAATGAAAATACAGGATCAGCATCTGTGCCTATGGGGATCCGTACCTAAGTCATTTGAAGTGCCTTCAGGGAATTCTGGGAATTGTGATAGTCACCCGCTCCAAAAAGAAAGGAATGCCTTTGTCAAACACATCTAAGATTTGTTCCTGGTGTAGTTTATTAAACAGGCTGGTCTGATAGATTTAGATGCAGCAAAACAGGGCCAGAAGAAAGGACTAATCGAGATAATCTGCTCCGCATCTGTCGGGGATGCATTAATAAGATGAAAAGGAAAGATGTTATTTGCTTATGGCTTACTTAAGAGACATTTGTCAGGATTTTTAAGGTGCAAGAAGCTTTCTTGTTGTCAAATTTGGCTCACATTGCATGTGTAGATGTGAGGGCAGTCGTTTACACAACACTTACATGCAAATTAGGCTACGGTGTGAAACGCATCAAGAGTGAGGTGGTCGTGCTTTTCCGTTAAGGAACGAGTGACTTTCATTTTATAAGTGAAGGATTCTCACCTCTCAGGTGTCAGGTTGTGTTACACTTTCATCACTGACTGCTAATCTACTGGCAAATGAATACGCTTTTGATAATACACGTTAATCTATTTAATTTAGTTTTAGTATGCATGCTTCGGATCATATAAATATAAACATCTCTCAATTTGCTTAGAATATTTACCAACTGGGTAAGAAAAATACTTTTTTTTTTTTTTTTTTGTGAAAACAAGTCTTAATATTTTATTTTGCTTCGGAAGTATAATGAGGTTTAGTTATTTGGAAAACAAGTTTATCGGCAGTGTAAATTGCATTTATAGGCCGCTTTTACATATTTACATAAAACTATTTTATGCGAAACGTATTAAAAAGCAAACAAACACGCAAAAAGCCAATCAAGTGTTTGATGATTTGTTGTTGTAAAATGAAATACAAATCACTGTCTGCTATCTGATCTCATTGCATGTGTATGAGCTGCTTAGGATGCTTGTGTGTGCCTGTAATCTGTGTATTGTTTCCATGATTAACAGCCTCTGATGGGTTGATTAATCACCGCCGATGGATGGGATGCTTCCAGAGGCAGTGCTTCATCAAGCTGACACAGCAATACATCCTCACACCCATTAGTGACCTCACATAGACACCCAGAATGCACACACACAACCCACAGGCCTGCTTACAGGGGTATTGTTCCGTTCACTCAGTCTCTGCCAATCAAAAAGCACATTTTTCCTTGTTGAGTGCGATCAGACTAAATGATGACCTGTCCACATGTTTCAGAATGGTGTTTTAAGAAACAGTGTGCGAAAAACAGTTGTTGTTTTTCTACCATATAATGTTTTGAAAAACATAATGAGAATCCAGTGCTGGGAATGGGAATACTGATGGGTTAATCCCACTTCATATAATCTGGGTTCAGTGATAAACATGTTTATCATGTACAGGAACAATGGAGAGACATCAGCCTCTCTCTCTTGTTTATGCTGCTGATGTGTTTTGTTTGTTGTTTATCTAATGGATTAATCTCTATGATACTATCATCAAAATCTGCATAATTTCAATTTTAATTGTTATTTATACGAAATGCTGTAGCTCCAATGACTTCTATTAAATGACTGATCACAGCAATATAAATTATATATATATATATCAATATATGCATTGTTGCAGACCATGAAAGGGTGTACATGGTCTGCAACAATGCTTAGGTAGGTGTCAAATGAACAGGTTTCCCAGCAGAACTTTGCCCAAAGCATCACACTGCCTGTTCCGGCTTGCCTCCTTCCCATAGTGGATCCTGGTGCCATGTGAACCCCTGGCCATCCACATGATGTAAAAGAAAACGTGATTCATCAGACCAGGCCACCTTCTTCCATTGATCCGTGGTCCAGCTGTGATGCTCATGTGCCCACTGTTGGTGCTATCAGGAGTGGACAGGGGTCAGGATCGGCACCCTGACTGGTCTTCATCAATGCAGCCCCATACGCAAAAAACTGCGATGCACTGTTTATTCTGACACCTTTGTATCAGAATTAGCATTAACTTCTTGAACAATTTGAGCTACAGTAGCTCATCTGTTGGATCGGACCACACGGGCCAGCCTTCGCTCCCCACGTGCATCAATGAGTCTTGGCCGCCCATGACCCTGTCGCCGGTTCACCACAAGAGCTGTAGACGCTCTGACATAGTAATCTAGCCATCACAATTTGGCCCTTGTCAAACTCCCTCAAATCCTTATGCTTACCCATTTTTCCTGCTTCTAACACATCAACTTTGAGGACAAAATGTTCACTTGCTACCTAATATATCCCACCCACTAACTGGTGCTGTGATGAAGAGTTAATCGGTGTTATTCACTTCACCTGTCAGTGATCATAATGTTATGCCTGATCGGTGTGTGTGTGTGTATATATATATATATATATATATATATATATATATATATATATATATATATTACTAATGAATTTTTCAAAAATCAAATGACAGCAGAAGTGTGACAACCACAGTGAACCACTGATTTAAAAATCTAAAATGTGGCAATGGAGGAACGTGATCTTATGTTTGCCCAAAAGTATTAATTTCCATCCATGATACCTGAGTACATCACAGAAAAGCTTGTGTGTGCAGTGTAAGCACCGCAGGACATGAAGGAATGCTGGAGGTGAAGGAACTGTGTGCGCAAGTGACACTCGACTCTAGAGACTCTGTCACCTTGATGCTTCACAAATATTGCTCATTACAGGAGGGTTTATGTGCTGAAGAAGCCATTGACCTGCTGCTCTATCCGCCTCTCTCTTTCTCTGCTCTCCGCTGCTCTTTAAATTAGCATTAGAGAGCTGGAGGAGATGAGGGTGAGAGGGTCTGAGTGACAGGAAGTTCATGTTTCAGTTCTTATCTGTACTATTATGGAATTGACAAATACTAGAATACATAGAATAGAATAGAATAGAATACAATAGAATAGGACATTTAAAATGAACTAGTGAAGATAAATATGTTTAGGCCTATATGTAAATTGTAATGTTCATGTAAAATGCAATGCAAGTTGTTACCATGAGCAGCAAGTTCTGTTGTCATCTGGTAAAATGATACTGTAAGACTTTTGGAGATGTAATAGAATGTGTGTGTGTATATATATATATATATATATATATATATATATATATATATATATATATATATATATACACACACACAAATAATAGATATTGTACATGATATAGGGAATATGTAAACTGGTGAGCATTCACTATGATCAGAGCTGCGCTGAGAGTCTGTATCCAGCTTTAGCAGTTTAGGTAAACAATCCTCATGTGAACATGCCTACAATTCACTGCTCTCATCAGGTTGGATTGCCAGCTATTTGACATTCTCCACCTCAGTGCAAGAGGATTAAAAGAACATTGCAGCTTTTCCAAATAGTGGTATTTACAGTATGCTTGGTTTTTATTGCATTCATGAAATGCTTTTACATGCTGCTCACCCACATGAGTTCAGTAAATAAATGAATGTGAATGTGTGTGTGTGTGAGGAGTGATTCAGAGACACTGGGGTCTGTTGGGAATGTCTGTCTATGTGTGTGTGTGTTTTGTGTGTGTGTTAGAGAGAGAGAGAGAGAGGAGCAATTCAGAAACTGGGGTCCAATGGGAATGTGTGTGTGTGTGTGAGCGCTTTTGTGATTTATGAGGACACAAATTTGTATAATGACATGGGTATTACACTGGTATTATGACGTAAACATGAACTATGAGGACATTTCATGAGTCCTTATATTTAAAATAGCTTTAAAAACATACTAAACAATGTTTTATTATAAATGTAAAAATGCAGAATGTTTTCTGTGAAGGGTAGGTTTAGGAGTAGAGTTCATGTAGGGGGAAAGAATGTACAGTTTGTACAGTATAAAAACCATTACGTCTATGGAATGTCCTCACTTTGAAACCTGTGGTGTGTGTGTGAGTACCTGGTATTACCTTTATTATGGGGACCAAATGTCCCCTCAAGAATAGTAATACCAGTAAATTTTGACCTTATGGCGACATTTTTTGATCCCCATGAGGAAAACAGCTTATAAATCACTTAAATAATTAAGTGTTTTGAAAGTGTAAAAATGCAGAAAGTTTTCTGCTGTAAGGCTGTTAGCTAATAATCACAAACAAAAATCAGTTTAAAGATGGCGTGCATAATTCAGTTATTTATTTGACTCCAGTTTAATTAATCTGACTCCATTGAAGTTGTTATTCTGTAACCCCTTATTCTTTAAAGGTAAAAGTCTTTCTTAGAACTGATCCTACTGAAAACGTAGGATTTAACTTGAATGTTTAAATAACGAAGGTTACAATCACTCTTTTTTAACCTACTTTAAACTTTAAAGTTATTTATTAAGTTACATGTTTAAATATACATAAAGTAGAATGGAACAACATACTGTATGGAAATCTTGTTGTAACAAATAATGCTCTGCTGTGCAGAAGAGGTTTTTTTTATTGTGTGGGAATGGCGGGGTTAAAGCCTTTCTCCCAGATCAACAGTTACCTTTCCTTCTTATGCCCTGAGCAAAGCATTGTTATACATGAGTGGAATACCAACACCCAAAACCATCTGAAAGAAAACCAAAAGATATTGCTAATGGGCGATGATCATGAGTGGAATACCAACACCCAAAACCAACTGAAAGAAAACCAAAAGATATTGCTAATGAGAGATGATCAAGAGGGTAGAAGTACATTAACATATTCTCCTCAATGCATGTTTAAGCAATACCTAGATTGTACATTAGGAAACTTTAATATTTAATATTAAGTTCACTACCATTCAGTTCAGTTTATAAGCTGTCAGATGAGACCAAACATGACATAGTTACATGTTAGAAAACACTAGTAGATAAATAGTATGTTGAAAGCATAAATGTCATGTGAAGCAAATAGTTGAGATGTAAACGACTCTCCCCAGACAGAACCATCCAGCTCGTGGACGGTCCCAACATTTCTCAATCAGCATATTGATGAATTCCTTTCACTAGATAGGCATTAGCATCCTGTGATTATGAAGGCCATTGCGCACCATTTATACCTTTAAAGGGATTTCTGAAGTACTTGGTCAGTAAAGAGTTCTACCCATATTCGCTCAGCCCTACATGGTGATGGGTAGGTTTAGGAGTAGGGTTAGTGTAGGGGGATAGAATATACCGTTTGAACAGTATAAAAAATCTTTACATCTATGGGACGTCCCCATAAAACATGGAAACTAGTATGTGTGTTTGTGTATTTAAATGAGGCGCTCTTTATATTTTTGTGCTTTGCGTGTTTAACCCTGAGTGTGTGTACTTTCTATGCATACAAAAAAGTCCAATGACTACTTTTCCTTCTTTTTTCTTTTTCTTTTTTTGTCTTGTCCCACCTCAGAGTCCTTGACATTCTGTAGCTCGCAATTAATGTTACATAATATTGAGTATATGTTGAGCTGACATTTAATTCACTTCAAAACCCTTTTAAATTAATTAAATTTAATGATTACAAATTTAACTTCTAGCAACCTAATGTCTATTTAATTAAATTAATAATAAAGATAACAATAATAATGTTATTATCATTAGTTTGGCAGACATGTTGCATTCGAAGTATACATTTGATCTATTCATACATCCCTAGGAATCAAACCCATGACTTTGGTGTTGCTAGCACCATGCTATACTGTCTGAGCTACAGTATTTATTATTATTTTAAAATAACAATTAATCTTAATTTTAAGTGAAATCTATCGGCTGTAATTTGTATTAATAAAATAATGAATTTTAGTGTAATTTCTATTAATAAAATAATATATGTAATAAATCAGTGATTTTATTTACAAAATCATGCAAATTATTTTTTGAACTTTTTGAACTGTACTTAGACATGGCAACACAAAACAACACTGGAGCCCATTGACTTTTATTGTATGGCCAAAATAACACAGAGACACCTTTCAAAATATCTCCTTTTGTGCTCTGCAGAAAAAAGAAAAGAAAGTCATACAGGTTTGGAATTACACCAGGGTGAGCAAATGAAGAAATTGTCATTTTTGGCGAGCTATCCCTTAAAGAGCATGAAAAAAATCTGACTCTTATTGTGTGGAAAGTCAACTGTATTCTGCATGTTTGCATTTAAGAAGTGCTAAATGTGTGCGCACATGCCTCTTCTGTGTGTGGGGTCCTGGGTGTAGGTGGTGCATTGCATAAGGGCAGAGGAAGAGAAAGAGAGAGCGAGAGCGAGAGAGATCTGCTTCAGTGATTAATGGGGGTCTTCTGTGAGACGCAGCCAGGCGCCGAACACAATCACGGCCCCAGACTGACGCTCCAACAGACTTGTCCTTCACATGGGAAAGAGAGGGGCCGCTCCTCCCTCCCGCTCACCACCCAGCCTGGCTACTTCCTCTCCTGCACCTCCCTTCATATTGTTCACCAGGAAGGGAGAGGGAGACAGAAAAAGTAAGTGTCAGCACAACAAGCCAGTATGTGTGTTGAGGCTGACAGTGTGAGGCCTGCTGGTTCTGCTCTCAGTCAGGGTTGTGCCTCCTTTTCTGTGCTGTTAAACAGGGTTTTCAAACACACTTTAACCTGGGTGCACTTTCAATGGGGCCTTTGTGGAAGCGGATGTGTGGACACTAGCCCTCAGCAAACAGGACAACTTGATTCCTTTCTCAGGCTCTGAGGCCAAAGCTGGTCTGAGTGCGTTTGAGCGTATTTGTGTGCACTTTGGCTGCGAGAACGGGATTAGTTGTTTGAGTTTCTTCACTTGTGTACGTTTGCCACTTAAAATTTTATGAGCATCGCAGAGACAGTGTCTTCCCTGTGGATATGTTTAATCTCGCCGTGGTGTTGGTGTCCTATTGAAAACTGTTAACCACCAATGATAGATTTGCCCTGTCGGGGGGGATCACTTATTTTAAAATCAGCCCCCCTGAATTAAACCACGTCCTTAACTGTGATATGAATGAGAGCGGGACACGGAGAAGGGGGTGGGCATTCAAATGCCTCCCGAGTCAGCCTTTTGTTAACTTTAAACGACTGTGGATCCATTTAGTTAACCCAGCGCAGCCCGGGGCCACATTTCATTATTGGGCCTCTCTCAGGGTCCCTAATTGGGAAACGCTGTTGTTGCTACGGCACCTGCGGCTGGCCCGCACGTTGTTGTAGCCTTGGTAACAACACAGCACTGAGGTCCTGCCAAACTCACCACTTCCTCTCTCCCTCTCTCTCTCTCTCTTTCTCTCTCACACACACACGCACACACACACACTAGTGTGTTATAAACATTCCCTAAAGTCCCAGTGTAAAGGGAGAATTTAAGGCGCATTGAAACTAGAATGTAGTAGTCCCCTAGTGAGCTGTATTTGTTGTCAAGTATGTCAGTTCGGAGCTAATAATGTTGTTGTAGGAGAAACTGAGGTTGTCACACTGTTTACTCATTTCAAAGTTTTTTCTTATTAAGTCTATTTCTTTATGGGAACATACCTTATTGGCAAAAAACACACCAGACCCAAATGCCAAGTTCCGTTAACAGTTCTTGCTCATGCATTTTTCCCTGGGAGCGAAAGGAATATCTTACTAAAATACTCCACAACGATGCATACTGAATATATACAGCACGACTAACATAGTTCGATTACAGCATGTATGACTGTTATGAGTCGATTCTTTTTACTCATAAACATGCAACGCCACCAGGGTTGTTTAATTCCTGTACTCGTTTAGTTGTATATACCAGGGCTGCGTTTCTTGCGTTTCTCGAGTTGATCATAGACCATCGGTGGCAATTGTCCTACCAGCTTAGGCCTTACAATGCTTTTGGGAAACACAGCACAGTTTGTTTTTGGAGAATCAAAATCATACAGCGCAACCTGTGTCCAATACCTGATCAAATGATCCACTGAACCAATTCTTTTTAGTGAATCAAAAATATTCAGAGCGACCAGTGTTGTGTGATTCCCAATCGAATTACTCTTATGAACCTGTTATTTCAGTGAATTAAACGCATACAGGGGAATCAGTGTTGTGCGATTCCCAAATTAATGACTCATATTAACCCGTTTGTTTTAGTCATTCAAACACTGCAACGCCAACAGTGTAGTCTGATTCCCAAATTAATTAATTTGGGAATTTGGTTCTTTTTGGTTCTTTTTTAGTCAATCAAACACATACTCTTGTCAACTAGGCTTATATAGTAACACTTAAAGGGAAATACCCATATTTCAAGGTATTTCATTTAAATGAAAATACCCCTTGATTTACTCACCCTCAAGCCATCGTAGGTGTATATGACTTTCTTCTTTCATATTAAAAATATCATGGCTCTTCCAAGCTTTATAATGGGAGTGAGGATGAGATTTTGAAGCCCAAAAAAGTGCATCCATCGATCATAAAAACATGAAAAAAGTTCTACGCTACGCCATTATAACACATCGTACATCATGTCATTGTGTTGTGGAAGTTAGCGCTTTTTAGACATAAGTCGAATACCTATGGCTATCGCGCTGGAAGTTTTAAATAAGGATATTTGTCATATTCTAATGTATCAGTTCACTTCAGAGGGCCTTTATTAACCCACAGAGCCGCGAGGAGTCTGCTTTATGATTGATGCATGCACTTTTTTGGGCTTCAAAATCTCATCCTCCAATCACTCCCATCCCAGAGCCGGGATATTTTTAATATAATCTATATAATAATAATAATTAATTGTTCATCTAAAAGAAGAAAGTCATATACAACTGGCTTGAGAGTGAGTAAATTAGGGGATAATTAACATTTTTTGGGTGAACTATCCCTTTAATTGGATAGTTACTGTTGAGTTTTTTAGTAAAGGCCTATAGTAAGTTACCTGACTGTATTTTTAAATACTTTTTTTATTGGAATTTTTTTGTTATTTGGCTATGAAATTGCATTTCACAGAACCCTTAAGGACCCAGAATCAGAAATGCTAAAATCTTTATTTAATCCATTTAGATTCTGTTCACAACCATTCATTATGCATTCAGTTTGATTGTTTATTCTTGTCAGCCCTTCTACAGTTCTTAAACTGATCTAGTATCTTATAAAATATCTCACATCTACCTAGATACTAACATAGTAAGAGGAAATCATCAAAATGTTATGTACTAAAATAAAAAACCCTGCCTTTGCTCATTTTTCTTATGGGTGTGATTCATGTCATTTGTGTTAGTCACACCAGTCGTGCTAAATATACCAGTAAATGAGAAACAAAATCCAACTAATATTCCTGTTGAACAGCTTCTCTGTATGGATGGAATGGAGGCAGTGTTTCACTCTTAGGTAGATCAAACATAGCTTATTGTTTCAGTGTCTATTTAAAGGGAGAAAGATACTTTGCAAGCTTGTCAGTTCAGTAATAAGGAAGTGCCCTGCTTTAACGGGAAACTTTGCTGTGTGTTTGGTTTCCCTTTCTCAGAGGCAGAGTGTGACGTCTTAAAGGGGTTTCCGTCACTGTCTGTTATCTCCGCCTATTTAGGTGGAAACTGATATTTAGCCCTGGGAAAGTTATTTGGAAAAAACCTTTCGTGTGTAGTGAGGAAGCACAAAGACTTGTTTATGAGAAAGAGGAAAAGAAAAGCTAAAAAGTAACTTGAATAGGCCTACAGATCAAGGTAATACATGACTGTTTCGTCCAAAAGATCATAAACAATATTTAGTTTCAGAAGTAAAGCCACAAAATGCCGTGTCACCAGTATGTGTCTGCTTATGAAATATGAGTATATGCAAAACAATCTCTAACTTCATTCTCTCCCTGTTATTTTGGGAGTTTTCATACACAAATATGCAAGAAGAGGGGTAGTTGTAGAGTTATCAGTCTTGTAAAAGTTCTCAGTTCAACTGACAGCAGACTTCTGTCTATTGAAGCCACATCTGAGCTCAAGAAAAGAGGCTCTGAGAGCACGTGTGCTGCATGTAAACACTGCAATAAGGAAGTGCTGCAGTCCTGCTGACATGAGCTGCCATACACTCAACTGTGTATTGACTTCTGCTGGCTTATCTGAGTGCTCTCAAAGATATGCCCGTTGAACAGGTGCTTCATCGAGGTGTTCTGGAAAAGCTGTGAAAATACTCAACAGTAAATCAGTACAGTCAATATGCATTTTTGAGGTGTAAATTAATTTAAATATTAAATGTATTATTTAATTTATATATATATATATATATAATATATTCAGCAGCCTTTACTACAGTCTTCAGTGACACAAATCATTCTAATGTGCTCATATCAATGTTTGTGCTGTTTAATATTTTTGTGGAAACCATGAATATTCTATTTCAGGATTCTTTGATGAATAGAAAATTCAAAATAACAGCATTTATTTGAAATAGAAATCGTTGTACTGACCCCAAACATTTGTATGGTAGAGTACGTTATTGAATTTGAATTTACATTTTGCACCAAATATTGCTATGGATGCTTGTTTCGGCCACTGAATAAAAAAAAATGAGCAAAATCTCACAATTCTGACTTATTGTCTATAAGCTAGCAATTTCGAGAAATAAGGTCAAAATTGCGAGATATAAACTGCGAGGTATAAACTTGCAATTCTTAGAAAAATAACACAATTGCGACTTTATATAACGCAATTCTGACTTTATATCTTGCAGTTGAGAGTTTATATCTAACAATTGACCCTACGCAAAGACCCGCCCCTTTAGTTACTGTTGCTATGTCCGTCAAGCCATGCGCTCTCACGCGACACATCATGTTCACACAAAGTGAAAAATAAATCCCGGAGCAAAGAGGACACTGACAACGCGTCGACAGACAAATGAAACAGTTTCATATATAATATATCTTCTTCATATTTTAAAGAAGTTTAAACAATAAATACCGTATAGTGTCTCTTTAATGTATCGTGACAGATCGCTGTAGCTCCTTCAAGCGGCTCGTGAACCATCTCTTCATACTAGTTCATTTATAGTATCAAATAAATGTGAATGGACATCAGAAGGAATGTTGTTTCAAGTGCGGAAAGACATGAGAACACACAATTTCAGTTCAAGTTCAAGTTCACCAACATTAATCTACTTACTCCCCTGACTGCTTTGTCAGACAAAATGGTGGATTCGGGCTTATGATTGGTCAGATCGCCTGTCAATCAAACTGTTTGACTTCATAACTCGCAATCGCGTTATAAAGTCAGAATTGCGAGATATAAACTATAAATTACTATAAATTCTGAGAAAAAGTCAGTTGCGAGTTTACATCTCGCAATTCTGACTTTATGACTCGCAATTTGCGAAAATTGCGAAAAAGTCAGAATTGTGAGATACAAAGTCGCAATTGACTTTTTCTCAGAATTTACCTTTACCTTTTAATTTTTTATTCAGTGGTGGAAACAAGTTTCCATATTACTCATATGTCAAATGTCAAACTCAAATACAAAAATATATGTTTTACACATTACACTTATTGCATTTCAAACTCACACATTGCATATGTGTGTATCAAAATATACAAGGTTGCTAATGTGGAGCATTTTAAATGTTTAATCTTAATTAGAAAAGTCTGAGAGAAAGAATGAAAAATGCATGAAGGTTCATCTTGCAAACAATGTAATTATCTATAAAATTCTGTTTGCTTGTTACAAAAACAAGAGAAGAACAGAAATCATCTGACCCCACACTGAGAGTATAGGCTTGTATTCTGTTGTTTCTAGTGAGATGCTAAACATTGATGAATGATTGGCGAGGAGATCAGGCTCCGTCCCGAAACTACAAAGATTTTTAACGCTGGTGGTGGTGGCGGCGGGGGGTGGGGGGTTTCAGTCAGAGTCAGCCGCGTTCTGGGATCTACGGCCATTTTAATCCACTTGTCACTCATCATTAACCTTTGCAGCTTTGAATTCATGACCCTCTATTCACTTTCTACTGTGTTCCTGTGCGGAGACGGGGGCTGTGGCGTGAAAGAGGTTTGTCTAAAGCATTAAGCTACGAGAAATGAACCTGCTACTTGGTCCCTAATCATTAAACTGAACTTGCTCTCTGTTTTTTGCATGCCACAACTTGTTGCATCCCCTAACCTGTAATAAACTCACAAGAGTCTTATACTGTAGATGTAGTAACCCGACATCTTCCTTGCTCTAATCAGCAAATCAGAATTGACTCAGTTTATAAAAAACGACAAATCAATGTGAGCAATAGTAAATAAAATCCCTCCAGGACATGAAATCGTTTACAGCCTTGCAATGTTGCTAAGTAAACAAAGCCAGTTGAGTTTTTTTCTTTCTTTTTTTTTCTCCTTCTCAGCTGCCAAAGACATGCACAGAGAGTCTGTGGAGGAGAAAAACACACATACACATTGAGGGCAGGGTCAGTATAATGAGTGTTTGTTGCCACTGAAAGGGACTATTGGGAGAATCTAGTCATGGTGCAGATGCGACCGAGAAAATACCAGCACAAGAACTGTTATCACTGAACACCTAATATTTTAGAACTATGCAATAGTAAGCTTAAAAATGCATTTATGAATATAAAAAGTTTATTAAATTGGATTTTATTAAGTCACTAATTAAATAAAGGCTATAAAGCACTCACATTGGGTTCTACACATAAAAGAACCCAATAAAAGTATTTAACCCTTTCCATATTGGAGGTTTAAAGAAAGTTTTAATGTCAAACAAACAAACAAACAGCTCTTTGTCTTTGCACCCCATGACAGAGTTCCGGAGGGAAAATAGGCTTCACGTTTCTAAGCTTGTCTTTCGAGAGAGAGAGAGAGAGAGGGAGAAAACAAGTAAACTCTCCTTTAATGGGCATCTGATGATGTCATATCACTGGCTGGATCCGTCTGTCTCTGAGTGAGGCAGAAGCTCTGTGTAGTAATTGGTTGGCGGTGAGTTGGGGGGAAGGGTGTCTCCGCTCTCCTCCGCCTGCAGATTAACCCCTGTGTCTAACTCCGCTTTGGCTTCTCTGAGTCTGCTGTCTTTTTAATCTCCAATTTATATACTTAATTACTCAAAAGAGGTAGTCTGTATAACTTCTGTAAAGCTTATTTTATGTTTAAATCTTTTAGATTTATGTGCCACTGCTGTAGCGACTCATCTTGTAGATTATGGTTGGAATTTTCAGATCACCTCTGAAAATTCTGCAAAAGTTGCCTTAGATATGATGTGTATAATATGCTTATTTTTATTCTGCTGCCAGCTCACATCTTTCTATAAAGCAACAAAAGTTGTTGCTGCTTTATAATTAGGAGCGGTGAGAATACAGGAAGACCGTACGGTAATTATTGTGTCCTACTAAATAGCAGATTCAGAAGTTCAGTATCAGCATGTCTCTGCTACAGGTGACCAGCTGCCCAGCTTTGTTTCTCCCCACCCCTTAGGGACAGCTGGGGCCATCAATCTGTTCCCAAAAAACCTGCACTTCACCCTGACTCCTGAAACCACCCCTCTCTTTCTCAACACTCTCTGGAAGGCTTTGTCCTGAGAACCTATCACTGTTTTTCACTGTATGTGCAAAACTCTTGTGGGAGTGTTTATTTTTTGCTCTTTTCTGAAGGCATTTCTGAGATATTAAACATTTAAACAAACTTAAAGGGGGAGTTCATCCAAAAAATGAAAGTTCTGTCGTCTAAGTTTTGACTTTCTTTATTTTAAACTTTTTAACGATTATCCTGGCCACGTTATAGTCAATAAAAATGATTGAAAACTGGGGATGTCGAGCTTTTAAATACATTTACATTTACGCATTTGGTAAGCGTTTTTATCCAAAGTAACTTGCTTTGTATTCAACATTTCTTTCCCTGGGAATCAAAGCCATAATGCTTTGCTATTGTTTGAGCTTTAAATGAAAAAGCACCTAAAAAGTCATCTATATGACTCATGCACTATATTTCAAGTCATGTGAAGTGTTACAGTATAGCTTTGTCTAGTGGAAAAGCTGAAATTTAAGTCATATTCACTGATAATCAACCCTGTTAACTGTTGCAAACAAATCACTGAATCAGTGAGAAATGATTCAGTCAGATTCATGAACAAATCATTCAGAATGGGTTTACGAACTGACTCAACAGATTCACTAAAAATATTCAGTTTGGACACAGACATTGTTACTTCTGAACATGGCAAGAAGAACTAGGGTGAATGTCAAGATTTTAGTGCACTAGTCATCTGGACAATTTTTATTTAATTTTATTTAATTATTTTGGGGCTTGTCAAAAGAGTTCTGAGGATATTCTTTGTTTGGAACAAAATGAAGTCATTTTGATGAACTTTTAAGTTGGGTGAACTTTCCCTTTATATCCTGAATGTGAAACCTCAATGTGCACTTGTTTTCTAATGCGTATGCACTAAGGAATATGAGGCCAGCTCAGTAATGTGTGATATACGAGTCGGTTCATGTGAGGTGCTCCTAGGAACACGTGCAGCAATGGCTTTTTTTTCTCTCTGCAGATGGTAAGCATTGAGGGCCATTATTGTTCTCGATGTGGGGCGTCCTCTGCGGTAAAGTCTCTGGCACACTTTTAAAGACATAGTGGGTAATATATGCAGGCCTGAGCCAGTGGCCCTGGCGAAAGCATTCCCCTCCCCCTCCCGAGACTCCTTTTCTTGGAAGAGAAGACAAACATTTGTGAGTATCAGTGTTCATCCTCTCAAC